>PVHT020000047.1:1326959-1339209 GCA_004024745.2 Catagonus wagneri
GGTGGTGGTGGTGATGGTGGTGGTGATGATAGTGATGGTGGTGATGGTGGTGGTGGTGGTGGTGCTGGTAGGGACACTGATGATAGCTAACATCTGTGCAGGGCTTGCTGTGTGTCTCAGTGCTGAACCCCTTCCATGTATCATCTCATCCACTCCATGGGACAGACACCGGAACTGGCCCCACTTAAGAGCTGAGGCACAGAGTGGTTAAGGAAACATTCAAGGGTCAAACAGCCAGTACTGAGAGCTGAAAAACTGTGAAATGCTTCAGCTGGATGGAAGAAGAAAGTAAGAAAAATCCCTGAGCACCCTTCTAAGAATTCTCAGGACTTAGGCAAGATCACCTACCCCCGGGCGTGTTGGGTAGCATCAGCAGGAAGTTTCTGTTGAGATCACAAGTGGGAAAAGATGAGCAGGGTGACAGGGGAGCAGCAAAAGAGTTAAGGACTTGAGGAAGGTGGCACAAAAGTGAAACCAGTGGAGAACAATGGCCAGGGGAGCAGAGAGGGACCCCAGACTCCCTGGGGAGGATTTGACCTGTCTTTCTTTCTTTCTATTGGAGTATAGTTGATTTGCAATGCTGTATTAGTTTTAGGTATACTACAGCAAAGCATATCAGTCATATATATAAATGCATTCATTCTGCTTTCCCATATAGATTATTACAAACTGTTGAGCAGATTATCCTGTGTTATTTGCTCTTTTTCAAATGTTCAGTGAAAACCTTCCTGCTCAGGTAACACCCAGGTGTCAGCGTGGGCTGCTGACAGGGGCAGCGGCCACATGGGGTCGGGTGGGGGGTTCTCTGAGGAGTCGTGTGAATAACAAGAATTCCATCCTCTGCCATTAGAATCCATACTTCATTGGACTGAGACCCAGCATAGCCCATGACTTTACACTCTGGCTGGAAATTTTTCTCACCTAGAAGTAGCAGACAGGTGACGTGCCCCCTGCTCAGAGCAGAGTTCCACACCCCTAGTCCCTGGCATCCCCAAGTGGAGTTAAGCCCTTGACTGCTGGCCCATCATGAAAAACACCCTACCCTGTGCAGTCAGGAGACAGACGGCCATCCAATCAGCCAGCAGCCCTAAAGTCAGCAATTATCGCCTCCCCTCACTCAGCCTCCTTCACAGACCTCAAATTAATCTGTCTAATCTCTTATCTGCAGCTATGAAATTGCTCTTCCCTCTTAATAGGCCTACAAATGCTACAGATGATGAGCTCAGTAGCGGGCAGAGAGGGACTTGCGGGCATACTAAAAAGGGACACCAGCTCCTCGCACCCACAGCCAGAGCTGCCGGACCCCCTCGGCGCCTGGAACCTCAACCAGCTCCCACCCCATCTGGACAAAGGGCCGGAGACCCACAGCCCACCCACCCCCCATGCGTGTCTTTGGGGAGACTGGGGTGATTCAAATAAGTCAAGAGAAGCGAGGGAGAGGGGTGCTCTCTCCCTGGGCTCCTTCTCAAGGGGAGCACCCCTCAGGGGTCAGGTCCCTCTTCCCTTTCTGCTCTCGCAAAACAGCTCATCTGCCTCTGCCTCAAGTCTTCCGTGGCTCCCCAGTGATGTAAGGATGTAGCCCCAACCCCTGAATTCTGCATTGTGTCCACAGCTCTTATTTTTCTTCCACTTCCCATCCCAACTCACCTCCCTCTGCACCTCAGACTCCTTCGCTGTGGCTCCCTGCCTCCATCTTTCCATCTCCCACTGCCTGGGTGGGTGGGTGAGGGGTTCTTTCCTCCTTTCTTTAGCTGGCTGACTCCACTTCTCCTCCAGAGGGACAGACTCCCCCAGGAAGCCTTACTGACCTTAGGCAGGAAGTGGCTTGAGGGACGACCCCAGAAACACAGGCCCAAGCCCTAAGGTCCTGCGCCTGTGAATGTGACCTTAGAGGGGAAATGGGTTTGGGGTTGTCTAACAAGGATGTCACCTCGAATTAGGATGGGTCTTAAACCCAGCGACAGGTGTCCTTGTAAGAAAAAGGCAGAGGGAGATTGGAGACCCAGGGACCCAGAGCCAGGGCCCCTGCGAAGATGGGGCAGAGACTGGAGAGGCGTGTCTGCAAAGCAAGTGCCCCAAGGACTGTCTGCGCCACCAGAAGCGGGAGGAGCTCCCTGGGGGCTCAGTGGGTTAAGGATCCGGTGGTGTCACTGCTGTGACACAGGTTTGATCCTTGGCCTGCGAACTTCTGCATGCTGCATGCTGCAGGCTGCATGCTGCAGGCATGACCAAGCAAACAAAGGGTCAGGAATGAGCCTCTCCTAGGGCGCCAGAGGGCCGGTCCTCCTGCCAGCACCTTGATGCCGACCTCCTGGCCCCCAGAACTGGGGGAGCGTGAATGTCCCTGTTTTTCAGCCCCCCAGGTCACAAGAACTTGTTCCTGCCTCCCCAGGACCCTCCCACAGCTCCAAGCTGGGTTAGATCCCAGCAGGTACACCGCACGCCCCAGGCCAAGCCTCAGCTCTTCGTTGCATCTGCATCGACACCATCCCCCTGCATCTCTTCTTCGCTGGGCTGGGAGTTCCCTGGCCAAGGGTCCCCGTCATTTCCGTCTGTCCTCGCCCCACCCCTGGTCTGGGACTCATCGGGGACATAACACGTGCCTACCGTGTGACAGGAGAATGGGGAACAGACTGGAATCTCCTCCAGATCTCAGATGAAAGGGGACCTTTGCCCCCAGTACCCCTCCTGTGTGTCTTCCAAGGCCAATGGGGCCAGCTTCCTCTTTGAGCCTCAGCGCGCAGCAACCCATCCCCCCAGCCCCCTGCCCCCTGCTCCCTGCTCCCTGCAGTGATTTCACGTCTTTCTTCCTGAACCACAAATCTGTGCCCCTGGCAGGACCTTCCCCCCTAATGGCCCCCTTGAGTGGGGTCTCCCCACTCCCCAGGCCTCCTGAGACCATCCAGGCTCCATTCTGGAAGCGAACAGACCCTCTGGCCCTAGTAACAGGTGGGAAAAATAACAAGAGTCCTAAAAATAGAGACAACAAACACTTATCAAACTTCTACCACGTGGGAGGGGCCAGGTGAGATGCCGTAAGTCCCCGGCAGGGGTCCCAGCCAGGAGAACGGCTTACTGATGACCCTGGGGCTTATTGGCGCCACTTCTGCATCGTGATGGAGGCGCCTGGCTGGCACAAGCTGCAGGAGCCCCAGCGTCCTGACTTTCAAAGTGTCATCTCATTTACTGGCTGGTCGCCTTTCGTTATGTTCTGCTTTGATCTGTCCCCAGCGGGTGACCCCAGTGCTGGTTAGACTTGTCCTGCCAACAGAGACAGTGGAGCCCTTGATGTGCTTCCCTGTCACCAGAGCCTGGAACTAACCCATGTAGGTCACGAGCTTCCAGAGCCACCAGCTGGGGTGCGGGTGCACCACAAGACCGTGGTGTCAGTGTTGCCCACTTGCTAAGTGCCAGGCACTCTGCTGGGCCAAGTACGTCCAGCAGAGGCAACTGAGGTTCTGGATGTGCCCTTGGGAGCTCACAGACTGAAGAGCGAGCTAGAAAGAGCCAGGAGTGCAAACTCCCAAGACTGTGTCAGAATCTACAGAATCTGAAACTAATTGGTTAGCTGAGAGGGCAGAGGAAAACACAGGTAAGTCTAGTTTTTGTTCCTGAGCAATGGGGGACTGGGATATTTTTAGGAGGATGGAGCGGATGAGGCAGAGAATAAGAATATTTTTAAATGAGGAGGGGGAGAGATGGGACGTTCAGTTTTGACATCTTGGAATTGAACTTGGCAGGGTATTGATCTGGGTGGTTTTCCAGAAAACCAGAGCACAGGAGGAAAGAACTTGGGGGAGAGCCAGGATTCCGGATCCAGGTTTCAAAGTCTCCATCATCTAACAAAGAGAAATGGGAAGCTGAGTGATCCTTAGGCCTCATTAAAAACACATAAAGAGGATTTCCCGTTGTAGCACAGCACAAACGAATCTGACTAGTATCCATGGAGATGCGGGTTCCATCCCTGGCCTTGCTCAGTGGGTCAGGGATCCAGTGTTGCTGTGAGCTGTGGTGTAGTTTGCAAATATGGCTTGGATCCCGAGTTGCTGTGGCTGTGGTGTAGGCCAGCAGCTACAGCTCTGATTTGACCCCTAGCCTGGGAACTTCCACATGCCGTGGGTGCTGCCCTTAAAAAAAAGTAAAGAAAAGAAAAACACGTATAAGGGAGACTGTATTTGTTGGGAATGTTTTTGGCTGCAAGTAGTGGAAAAATCAACTGAAAATGTAGGTACTTCTTTCTTCCATAAAACTAGAAGTCGGAGGTGGGAGCTGCTGGTGTTGGTTCCGCAGCTCACTGAGGCACGCCTGGCGTCTCCTGATGTTCTTGGCTTTTCCTTCCTGGTCTCAAAGTGGGTGCTGCTGCTCCGGGCTTCAGATCTGCATCCAAGACAAGGGATGTGGGGCATTCCCGTCAACCTCTCTGCTCTGTCGGGAGTCCCCTGGAGAACGTCGGTGCACGCTCGCTGGTCAGCACTCTGGCTGGTCAGCACTCTGGCTGGTCAGCACTCTGGCCACCCTCTGTAGCGTTCCTGTAGGAAGCCTGGAGAATGAGATCATCTCTCAAAGGACATGAGCAAAGGGGCGAAGAGCAGGCGAGTGTCGGCTGAGCTACAGCCCTGTCTGCCCTAAAGTAGGCAGGAAGAACGGAGACTGAAAATACCGGCTTTGGGAAACCAAGGAAGGAAGTCGTTTCCAAATGGGCAGGCGGGGCGGTCGGATGTGTTCACCGCTGCAGATACAGGAAAGCCAGTGGTGAAGTGAAGCCACCCCGGTTCTAATGAAGTTCAAGCAGAGAAGAGGACGGGGGTGGAGAAGACACAGGGAGCAAGAACGTTCCGACACGGGACAGGCTTGGCTCTCGGCAGGGGGCAACCAAGTGGTATCTTGAGGGGAAGGAACTGCTGAGAGACGGAAAGTAACAGGGCGGGGAAGGGAGCACAGTTCATCCGGGAAGAAGAGGAGGGCGGTGGAGAGGCCAGCTTTGGAAAGGAGAGGCCACCACTGTAGGAAGGAGGTGAGCAAAGCCACAGAGACCTTTTCAGAAAGCGGGTGAACGAGGACAGGTCTGTGGTCAGTAAACCAGGAGCTTTTTTTTAATGGCTGTGAATGCAGCACATGGAAGTTCCCAGGCCGGGGATCGAATCCCAGCCACAGCTGCAACAGTGCTGGGTTCTTAACCCCCTCTGCCACAGCAGGAGCTCCTGGTTTTTCATTTTTTACTTTCAACTTGTTTGTGTCTTAGTATTTTAAGTGTATTTCTTGTACAAAGCATGAAGATCAGACTTGTCTTTTTATTCAGTCTGGTAATCTCTGTTTTAATAATGTGTTTAGTTCATTTTCATTTAGTGAAACTTTAAGATAGGGTTTAACTCTATCATCAGGGACCTTGGGTTTTATTTATCCCATGCCTTCTTTGTTTCTCTCCCTCTTTCTTACGCTTTTTTGAGTGAGTCACATGTTTTTTAGTAGTTCATTTTATTACTATTGATACTTTAATACTATCGCATATTTTTAGTAGTTTATTATCAGGTTTTTTTGTTGTCGTTGTATCATTTTTTTATTGTATCATTTTTTTATCTGTACCTGCTCATGTTCCATTTTAGTGATTAGTTAGAGATTACACTATTTATTTTTAGGGGAGCCTGTGCTGCCCTAAAATAATATGTCATGCTCTTCAGAAACAGTGTAAGAATCTCATCACGGCATAACCTAGTCATCCCATTGCTCTTTGTGATTTTGTTTTTCCATATTTTACTTGTACACGTGCTCCAAACCCCAAAATAAAGTAAGGGAATTTATTTCCAAAGAATTCCCAACTAGATATATTTACCGAACAAGGAAAAGTGGCTAGTACTTATCCAGATCATTGCAGTTCTGGTCTTCTTCCTCTCGTCCCACAATTCTGGAGTTCTAGAAAGTGCTTTTTCTCTGGGCCTGAGAACTTTTTTTAAATCAGTTCTTGTTTTTTTAATCAGTTCTTGTGTAATCTTCCTGTGGGTCTACTGGCAACAAGTTATCTCAGCTTTGTTTCCCTGAAAATATCTTGAATTCGTTTTCGTATCTGAAGCGATTCTATGTATATATACACATATAGACTCTGCCTATGTAATTCCGACTGGTAGGTTTTTGCTGTTTACGTTTCTCCCACATTAGCCGTCATTGCCTTGTCTTCAGGATCCATTGTTTCTGGTGAGAAATCAGCCATAATTTGTATTGTTTTGTCTATCTCTGCTTTTTGTTGTTTGTTTGTTTTTAAGATTTCTCTATTTTTGGCTTTTGTTAGATTGAATTTGATGTGTTTTTTCTTTGTCTTTAGTCTGTTAGATTTTATTGAACTGCTTGAATCACTGATATCTTTTAGTAAATGTTCTCAGCCACTATCTCCTGTTTTTTTTCTTTGCCCCATTCCCTCTCTCTTCTCCTCCTGGTCACTAAACACATAAATTTTAAATCATTACATACCACCTGCATATTTTTAATAGCCTTTTCTTTTCTTTTATTTCCCTTTGAGTTTCTGTTTGGATATTTTCTATTGATCTGTCTTCAAATTTACGGATACATTTCTCTGTTGAGTTTAGAACTCCCTTAAGCCCATCTAAAAAATTCCTTATTTCTGATAGCACACTTTAAATATATCACATTTCGATTGATTTTTTTTTTTTTTTTTGGCCATCCCACGGCATGCAGAAATTCCCAGGCCAGAGATTTAACCCACTCCACACCTGTGACCCGAGCTGCTACAGTGACAATGTCAGATCCTTAAGCCACTGAGCCACCAGGGAACTCCCGCAATTTGACTTCTATAGCCTCCATGTTCCTGAAGGATATTTCCTATCATTTCATTTTTTTTAATACACTTCTTATTTGGAAATGAATTCGGATTTACAAAAGTGCTGCAAACAAGTACACAGGGTTCTTACATACTCAGCCGGCTTTCCCTAATGCATTTCAACTAACTACAGCCCTAAAATTTTATTTACGCAGCCACACCCATCTATTTAAGTATTATCTACAGCCGCTTTAGCACTGTGGTGAGTCAAGTAGTTATGACAAAGACCAGACAGCTGGCAAAGCCTAAAATATTTACTACCTAATTTTTTTTGAGGGGGGCGGCGCATGGAAGTTCTCAGGCTGGGGGTTGAATAGGAGCTGCAGCTGCCGGCCTACAGCACAGTCACAGCAAGGCCAGATCCGAGCCATGTCTGCCACCTACACCACAGCTCGTGGTAAGACTTGATCCTTAACCCACTGAGCGAGGTCAGGAATCGAACCCGCATCCTCATGGATACTTAGTCGGGTTCATTACCCCTGGGCCGCAACAGGAACTTCTACTATCTAAGTTTTTACAGAAGCAAATTGCCAGCCCCCGCTCTGAGGCTGAAATAGTACATCACCATCTGTTTGGACCAAACAGGGATGCGAGACCCTTGCTGCACACAGATCGACCCTCTTCTGCGGGGCGCACGCTTGCTCGCGGTCTCACACAGACTCGGTCTCTTCCCACTTTTCTGCTCTGCTGCTTGGGTGGCCTGAGTCACTCCAGCTGAGCCACCGTCTCGCCTGTCTGCGCCTCTACCCCTCGTGTGCTCGTCTCTTCAGCCCTTACACTTCGAGCAAGAATAGAGGCCAAGGGCCACGCTCAAGATAAAAGGGTGGATTGTCCCTGTTTGGGGGCCCTGGAGGAGCTGCCATGCCCTGGGCGCAGGCTGTGCTGGGGGAACGGAGGTGGGGGCTGCCCCCACGCGGAAGCACTGGCCCTCGGTCTCACCTTGGCACACAAGCTTTCCAGAGGCCACAGGATTACAGAGCAGAGGGAGGCGCCCAGGCAGAAACAAGGAGACCCCTCACTTCCGGGGAAAATTGGAGAAGCCCGTTAGCACGCCATCGTGCTCTCTGGATGTGCAAAACCAGAGGAGAGGTTAAAGACACTGGCAGATCGTGGCAGAAGAGAGGCCCCCTGTATTCCTTTCCCCCTTATCTGTAGTGGGGGAGAAGGAGGGAAAATGTCGCTATGGTTGCTTGGGGACATGAGTTATTTCAAAGACTTGGAGACGAAAGGATACGAGTGACTGTGTCAGTGGGACATTCAGGGCCTGGCAGCGCCGGCCAGGATGCCCAGCGAGCTCTGCGTTTTGTCTGTGGTGCCGCAGCCTGGTTGGGGGGAAAGCATCAGCCCTTCGGGCAGGGAGAGGCTTGAATTCGGCTCTGTCTCCCACTCGCCCCGTGGCCGCGAGCCGGGCCCGTCTCTACTTTCTCGAGACGCCTTTGACCTCGTTGGGTGAAAAGCCTTGTGTGGGCCTGTGGACAATCCTGCAACCCGTCTCAGATTAAGGATGTGGCGCCGGTCACGTCCAAAGGGAAGCCTGGCGTGGTCAGGAGACGCCGGGGAGGCTCCGACTCCGGGCCGGCCAGCTGGCCGGCCGAGGGCAGAATTCCAAACAAGAGGGCAGCTGTCTTTAGAGCAGCTCGGAGTCGTAGCCGCCACGTCTCTATCTCCTGGGCATCTAATCAAGATTCTAGCATGGAGCAATCGCTGAGCAGGCCTTGGTTGCACCGCAGGTCTCACCCAGCTCACACCTGACCGATGGTGCAGGTGACACAGGGAAGGCCATCCATCACTGCTCGGATCCTGACGCCTTTGACCAAGGAAACGTGGGCCCCGTAGGGAACTCTGGCGGCCGCTTCCATTTCCATAATCAAATGTTTATGTACCATTTCCGCCTGCCCTTTCTGCTCCCCGTTCCCCTCTTATTTCTATTTGAGCAAAATATGTTCAAACATCCCCTTTTACCCCGTTGAGGACCAAAATTGCCTGTAATGTTGGTGTAACATTTTGGAGAATGAATGCTACTTTTGTGTCTATTTGCTGATCAGAATATTGATTTCCCGCGGAAAGGAAATGTCAGGTCCATGAAATCCATGATGCAGAGAAGGAAAAATTCCAACCTTGACACGTGTGTCTTAGGACAGCTCCTTATGTTGGCTTAGCTGGGCCTCTGCCCCCGGTCCCTCCTCCACCCCGTGTGTGTCAGCCAGTCTCCAATACTGGACTCCGGCAGAGACAGGGCCCCCAGCTGTCCCGTCCCTGCCCTCGCTCCTCCGCTGGTGACCCCGGGCCCCTCGGATGCTCTAAAAGAGCAGACGACAGTAGGGTCATCCTGGCTCATCTGGTGAGGGAAACAGCAGCAGGCCGGTGCCACTGCGAGTGGATAAACCGTGTCTGCTACACAACGGGGCACCGACGGATGATCAGCAACGGCCCCGGGTCACCTCCAAGATAAAAGCCCTGTTCCCTTCACAGACAGGACAGCCTGTGGCCACGAACTGACAGGCAATCAGCGGCCCATATTAAGATGCTGAAGGCTGCTTTGGTGGGAAACTGAGGCTCGCTTGCCGGACACAGCCTCGCTTGCCGGACACAGCCTCGCTTGCCAGACACAGCCTCGCTTGCCGGACACAGGTGAGGATGTGGAGCAGAAGCAAGTCCAGAGCAGACGCCCCTGCAGCTGGGCTGCTCCTTAAGCGTCGACCAGAGTCACGTGTCCCAGGCAAGGAAGACGTGCACAGGTGTGACCTTGAGCTTCGGCAAGCCCCGCGTGGTTCCTCCAGGACTATGCCTGCACGCTGGGCTGGCAGAGAGAGGACACGGCCGTTCTGATGTGCGGTGGCTGAAGGATGCCCCCCGCCCCCCACCACCCATCCGTCTTCCTCTCAAAGCAGCTGAGATCGGACGTAACACTTTGTGCACTAACTTAGCCAGGCTGCAGGTGTC
Source organism: Catagonus wagneri (assembly GCA_004024745.2). Lineage (NCBI taxonomy): Eukaryota > Metazoa > Chordata > Mammalia > Artiodactyla > Tayassuidae > Catagonus > Catagonus wagneri. The sequence goes on from PVHT020000047.1 coordinate 1,336,732, forward strand.
CCCCTGGCAAAGGCTGCTGGGAAAAGACCCTTTAGGGTTCCTCACCCAGCTTGTCACTCACCCACAGGCAGTTTTGAGCATCCACTGCCTGTCAGCTATTATTCTAGACACAGGCGATGCAAGAGTGAACAGAATTGAAGGGTCTTCGCCCTCCAGGTATCGGGGGTGGCTTTCAACGGTTGTGATGAAAGACTCACCAAACAAGGCAAAAGGCAAAAGACAAGGTTACAAAATAACTGCCAGCTGCTTATAGTAACAGGTGCTATCGAGGAAATGAACACAGAGCTGCAGTGGGAAAGAAGGCTTAGATCTGGATTCCATTCCAAACCAGGGTAAGCAGGAGACTGATGGGTGGGTGTAAGCCGAGCGCTGGGGTGCTGGAAAATGAAAGAAAAAATGCAGAAGCAAAACGAGGATGAAGACCAGGATCCGTCAGAGCCTGAGCTGAGTCACGGAGCCGGTGCCCTCCTCCCGTAGCCCTGGCTCCTTCTGCAGAGGTCACTGCCCAAGTTCTCCCAGGTCCCAGCTTAGACAGGGACCCTGGGGACCCTTCATTGTAGACAAGCTCGGGCTTCTCTTAATCCTTGTTCCGTTCTCCTGCTTAGAGACTGTGGCAAGCCCCAGCTGTCCCCTGCCCTCCGTGGAGACACGGGGTCCACGGCACTGATTGCGCTCTAAACCAGAGCAGGTGCAGAGTGGGGCGGGGGCGGGGGCTCCCAAAGTACAGCCCTCCCCACGGCCCACCCTGGGCTTTGTGAAGATTAACACAAAGCATTAACGTTACACAATGTCAGGCTTTAAAGATCCCCCCAAGGGCTCACTTAAAATACCAAAAGCAATAAGTATCATCTCAATAATTAACAGTTATTTGTCCTTCAGTCTTAGGCCCCAGAGCAGTATTTCCTTTCCTGCCCCCAAGACGATCCCTTGAAAGGCTTTCCATCAAATTCCTGCTTCCTGCTTCTTCGGCTGTTTAAACCAAGGAAATGAGTGGCGGAGCAAAGCAGCGCTGGTGGAAAATAAGACTGATGAGCACACAGAGACCCTGACAGGGCTTTGGAGAGATGGGTGACGAAGAGCTGGGTCCCACAGTCAGGCCCCTCCCTCCCTCTCAGCGGCGGACATGAGGCTTCTCTCGGCTGCAGTGACCAAGCCCTAAACCCGGGGAGCTCCAGCAAGAGCTAGAGCCCGGGGGACCAGGTCCCTAGGAGGTCAGTGGCAGAAGGTTCCCACCTCGGCGGTGGATAGACCCAGAGTTGACACAGTTTCTCCTCTCTTGACTTGGCTTGCCTTGTTCTCAGCTCCCGAGGCCAGCCCCAGGAACTTTCCTGTGGTGACTCCGCAGGGAAAGGCTGGAAAGAGGGAAAGGTCAGCTCGCCAGGACAGGGCTTCCTGGGGACAACGGAGCTGAAATCTCAAGGCAGGAGGTGAGCTCTGGAGCAGGTGTCCGCCAGCCACGCCCTTTGCTAAATCCGAAGCTGGACTCCCAGCCCCTACTTTGCAGGAACGCCAGCGTCCTTTCTTCCCCGCGGCTGGTCCCTCCCTGGTCCCTGCCCTGGGCTGCAGACCCCAGGCTCTGGCGTCCTCCTGCCGACCGCTGCTCCCTTCCGTCTGCTTGGCTGTTCCCTGACCTCCTGGGGTCGCAGCTGCCTGGAGCTAGCGCAGGCTCTCCTGCTCGCCCACACGCACGCCCTCGGTGATCTGGCCAGGCTTTCCGCTCAGACGCGCGGCGATCTCTCCGCCTCAGTCAGGCGAGGACTTCTGTCCTGATCCCCAGACCGGTGTGTCCAGCCGCCCCCCTGCAGCGGGGGCTCCAAGGCAACTCCGCCCACGGCCTTCTCCCGCTCAAGGGATGCCCGCCCCAGCCTCCAAGTCTCCAAGGTGGAAATACCAGGACGCCCCGCTTTATCTCACCCTTCATCCAACCCACAGGAAAACCCGTTGCCTCTACCTCCTAAATATCCCCGGAACCTCACCATCTCACCGCGTCTCCCCTAGATTCCACAGTAGCCAGAAAATTGGTCCCTGGTTCTGACTCCACCCACCCCACGCCGCTCACCTAGCAATTCCTTTTTTTTTTTTTTTGGTTGCCTGAAGCATGAAAAAGTGCCAGGCTAGGGATTGAACCCTCGCCATAGCAGCAACCCAAGCCACAGCAGTGACAATGCCGGATCCTTAACCTGCTTCACCACAAGGGGACCCACCCCCCAGCAGTTCTTAACAAGGCAGTCAGTGGAGGCTTTTAAAATCTGGGTGAGGTCAAGTCTCTCCTCTGATCAAACCTGCAGTAGTTTCCCGTTTCATCCAGAGGAAAAGGCCACGTTCTCACAGCTAGGACTCTGCTCTCTGGCCGGTCCCCGCCCCCCCCCCCCGCCTCCTCGTTTCCACTGTGACTTGTCTCCTGGTCCCTGGACGGGCCTCAGTGTGGCCGGCATTGACCGCGCGTGCCCCCGGTGGGGTCTCTGCTCCAGCGGCCCA
>PVHT020000047.1:1340209-1358544 GCA_004024745.2 Catagonus wagneri
TCCAAGCCTCCCACACCCACATCGTCCAGCATCCTGTATCCATGCTTGATGGCGCCCACGCTCAGCGCTTGTCTCTCGTGCTGGCGACCAAATGTGAATTCCTCTGGGGCCAGGAACGGAGACTGCTTTGCTCGTCAATACATCCAAGCACCTAAAACACTGCTAATAAGAGAGGCCCGGTGCATCCTGCCAACTCACTGAGTAGCGCCCAGGCCCCGCCACGCGCAGACTGGGAAGGGGGCTCCTGCGATGTGACATTCACTGTAAACCCATCCGGTGCGTCAGCCCTGCGGGGCCGTGGAGGTGGGAGAGGCACCTCTGCTGAAAGTCCTGGGAGGGACTTCTGGAAGGTGCTGGGTTCCTGGGCACAGATTCGGTGTCCTTAACTCTGTGTCTTCTTCATGAAGCCACGAACAAGACAGGAGCTTTTCCGGACACAGGGGTTGGCAGGGCATCTCGTCTTAGCAGCGTCTCCCGGAGAGCTTCCTGCCCGCACCGCAGCTGACTGAGTCCCCTGGCCTGTGTACCCCAAACAGGAAGCCCCCACGGGTGCATTCGCTCTGCGCGCAACCGCCCCCAGTCCACGTGCTTTCTCAACAATAGGGCTGCGCCTGGGAGCGCAGGCTTCTCCTAAGTGGCCTCAGGTTCATGAAAGTCAGAGCTCACGTGACAGGGCGGCCCCGCTCAGAGGAGATAAGACGGTCCTGGTTTCCCACTTAAGCTGGAAACAGGGAAAGACACAACCCGAGAGGAGGACCGAGAAAGAGGAGGGGCAGAGCCAGTGTCCTGTGACCACGCAGGAAAGTCCCTGCTGGGACTCACCCTCAGGAGCATGTGGCCAGAAAGGGTGACAGCACAGGAGAGCATCTGGGGACCAAGCGTGAAATCACACAGCCCCCCTCTCACCGGGCAGAGCCCCTGGCACGGGAAGGGAGCCCCGCTCCCCCCGGAAGCTGAGCTCTGGTCAGGCCGTTCTCTCCACCTGCCACTCCCACCAGCGCCCTCCTGCTCAGACCACAGCTCCAGGGCTGAGCTTGTCGCCTGGAGCCCAAGGAGCCCCCCGAGGGCACCACGCTCCCCCATCTCTGCATTTGCCCCCTTCACCACCACCGAAGCAAGGAGAGAGCTGCCTCTCTCCTTGCTTCGGTGGTGGTGAAGGGGGCAAATGCAGGGACCTGACTCCTCGGAAGACGAGACTGCCCTCCTCGTGCTTGCAGGGAAAGAACTGAGAAGCTTCGGAGAAGGATGAGAAAACCTGCCAACGGCTCTCAAGGCCCTTTGCTGTGCGGTTTCTGACACTTACTAATCATTAGGTGCCCGAGCTGGAGGGACCCAAACAGGAGGTGGCGTTTCTGATGTGCAGTCATGGCCACCAGCGCTGCTGTTGGGATCATAGCACAAGAGGGGCTTCATCTCTGTCTGCTGGTGCCAGAAGTGACAAGGGTCAGGCTCCTAGGCACTTGCGAAGGACCGGGGAGCAGGAGTGTCCTCCCCAAAACCCGAACTGACTCTGAACTCCTGGGCCTGGAAGCAGCCGTGCGTACAAGAAAAAGATCAAATTGAGGAAAATGCATCCTGTTCATAAATCAGACACTCTGGGACACAACTTGGCATTAGGGGGCTGACGAGGGCTGGGGGCGTCCCAACTCCACCCTTGCGGGGCGGGGGGTCCCTCCGGAATAACACCTGTCGGGCACCAGTTTTGTCCCATCTGAGCGGCTCCTTTGCCGTTCACATCCCCAAAGTGCAGTGCCAGATGCCCCTGGGATTTCGTGGCCTGGCACGCTGTCATGGCGAGGCACTGTACATCATACTCCATAAACCGCGCCGTAAAATCTACCGAGGGCTGGTCTCTGAGCGGCGAGCTTTCGAGCAATAGATTACACATCCTATCAGACTCCAGACTTTTTCCTCCCAATGGAGCAATAGTCTTAACAGAGCTGCCCAGGGGAGCTGACTGGTTTGGTTCCAACTCTTTGGGTGAAACTTGATTAGTCAACGGTGCGTTCCCAGGCAGACTGCCGTTTCGTTTTTGTCTGTCTGTTTTTTGGCTGCACCCACAACCTGTGAAAATTCCTGGGCCAGTGTTCGAACCCCTGCCCGAGCAGTGAGCCGAGCTGTTGCAGTGACAACGCAGATCCTCAACCTGCTAGGCCACCAGGGAACTCCCAGGTGGCCATCCTGGATGGGCCGCTTCCTGAGAGCCACGAACGTCTCTGCCTCTGGCAGCACGATGGAAGGAGGGAGGCTGTATACGAACTTAATTGAAACGTTTTGTGTTTCCACAGAATGGGACAGAAGGGAGCCATTTCTTGCGGCTGCCCTGGGCTTTGGCTTGAATTGGAAAGTCAGGCTGGTCTGCGCCTCTCCCTTAATGTGTTTTTCCACCCTATCTGGAGCCTCAATCTTCCTTTCAGCAGAGAGGAGTAAGGAGCGGACGATACGGGTGATGACAAGATGGGTCTGACACGCCTGCCAGCGGGCTCCTGCACACAGCCCCGGCGCTGCCATTTATCTTACTAGAGCCGCGGGCCTGCTGAGGCCCCTCCTCTCGGGCGCCTATGTGACGGGCGAGGGTGCCCGACCTCTGTTTCCCTCCCACCCCAGCCGGGCTTTCCATCACCGGCTGTGACAGGCGGGCCCTGCACCTGCCGGCCCGCTTCCCAGACTGAGTCTCAGAGCAAGGAAGGCGCTGGTGCGTTCTGCTGAGAGCTGGGGTTGCATTTCCCGGAGCTGGTCCGAGTCCCTTTGAGAGACTGAAGAGGGCAAATGGACACCGGCCAGACCACGGAGAAAACCCTGACCCCCTCTGCAAAGCCTCAGCCCAGGAGCCCAGTCCACATCGGGGGGGAGGAAAACATTCCTCTGATCTTCCAGATTCTTCTGGCTGGTCTAAGAACTGAATTGTCAGGAGACAGGTTAACAGGAGAAAGTCAACTTTAATTTCCTCCATGCAGGAGCCCACATGCGTAAAGGGTCAGGGCCCCCCACACACATCTGAGAGATGCAGAGGCCCAAAGCAACGGCAAGGGGCCTGGGCTTTCTGAGCACAGGAGGGTCACACACGGAACGCTAAGAAGAGGAACAGATGTTTGGTAATTAGCTGCTCGCCCCGCCACCCGGAGGGGGCCACTTAGAGAAAATTTATCTCTGGTTAGAAGTCTTTTTCTGGGAAAGCCCCCAGCTTTAATTCCCCCGGGTGGTTAAGGGAGAGGGAGTAGTTTTCCTTGAGCCCGCAGGATCCCTACTGCCTTCAGCCCAAATAAGCCACACGCCAAAGCAGCACGTTTCGGCGAGGCCCGTTCCGAGCCCCTCCGCCGTTCGCTACAGAAACCAGCGGCCGTGAGTCACACTGGTAGAAAGTTAGGTTATTATCCTTCATAAGTGACCCAGAAGCCGGACAGTAACTCCTGGCGTAACGAGCCCCCAGGGCCGGGCCGTGATAAAAATCCTCCAGCTTCTCCGCGTTCTGTCTCTGCGCCCAGCCTAGGAGCAGCCTGAGAAAGCCAAGTGTGGACCCCCAGGCGAGCCTCCGGGGCGCCCCCGTTCTAGCCACCACCCGGCCCCCAGCCTCGTGGCCGCCCGCCCCCATCAGGGCACATCTGGAGCCTAAACTCCCTCCTTCTGTTTCTCTGCAGCTCCCCCGTGGCTCTGCCTGCCTTCCAGACTACAGCAAAACCCCAGCGCAGTGGTCAAACCCCGCGACCGCTGCTCTGAATGCGTGGTCTCTGCCGGTTCCTGCGCTCTGTGCTCATCTCCACGCCTTTAAACGGGGCTTCTCTGCTCATCACCCATGGGGGAAAATGTGAATGGAGCCAACCGTGGGCAGAGCTGATCCAGCAGCCGTTCTCGCACTTGCCCGCTCCTCATACTTGCCGGTGGCTCGTTATTGCATTTCACCTTGAGATCAGCTCTTGTGCTCACCAGCCACTCAGCCGGTCACCTCCCTCCCGCCTTTAAAGGGCATCCCAGGAGGAGCCAGGCATGAAATTAGTAAACCTCGCAGCCAGTGTGAGCAAGGCGGCCGCAGGCTTCCGGACTGGCGTCCTTCGAGGCAGTGAGTCCCACTTTGAAATGACGCCTGTGCTTGCTTTGTCCTTTGTCTTCCTAAGAGACCTGTATCCCCGGCCGCCTTGAGCATCCGTCTTCCAGGAGGAGCTGCCAGGATGTGCTATCGAGGGTTGCAGAAGGAAAGAACGAGATGGTGCCTGGGTTGGGTGTGCGCGCAGGAAGGAGAACTGCAGGGCAGAAGCAAGGAGCTTGAGAAGGAAAGGAGCAGAGTCCTTTGTGTTTCACCTTCAGCCCATCAGGGGCTGACCCTGGAGGTCCCATCTTGGAGGTGCTCCTGCCGTGGGTCCCCGTCATCCAGACCCTGGCGGGGGTGGCCAGGGAGCCTCTCACTGGGAGGGCGTGATGCCAGTGAACCAAGGGCCAGCAGGTACCACATGCCCTCACCGAGGGAGGGCAGAGAAGAGGGGGTGGATCAGATCGGGGTTGGAAATTGTATCTGACTGTTCTTTTGCCAAAAGTCAAGTGAATCATATGAGTGAGACCAAGACCAAGGGCAGCGGGGGCTCTGCCTCTGTTCCCACATGAGACCCTGGAAGAGACCAAGTCTCCGGCCTCCCTGCCAGCACCCCTGGGGTTCAACGGACGCACTGGGTGGCCTGGGCGGTCGGGCAAGGTCACCCTGTTTCTCAGGTGGCAGAGATGGACGGAGGAGATGGGGCCCGTGCACCCCCAAAGTGAGCCGGAGGGACGGGCACAGGAGGTGAGAGGTGCGGGGCTGCAGAGTGAGCTGGGGACCAGCCCGGATGCCAGGGGAGCAGCAGCCACACGCAGACCAGCACCCGGAGCCAGGGCGAGGCCAAGGGGCCAGGAGGGGCCAGAGGGAGAGACCCCGAGATCCCCAGGCAGGATTGAGCCCCCGGACCAGCACATAGCCAGGCAGACGTGGGCAGAGACAGGAGCCTGGAGCTGTGGCTCCCTCTGCCGTGGGCTTAGGGTAGCATCGCTGCCCCGGGGACCACGTGCCACCAGGGAGAGCAGGCAGGAGGGGAGCTGGCAGACACCCGGTCACGCTCAGATCCCAGTGTTTCAGTATCGGGTTAGGCTCTCAGCTCATCTGGGTGGTCCCCGCATGCTCAGGTCACTCAGGGCGAGTCAGGGGAAGACCCCAGTGCTGCTACGGAGCCACCTCGTCCCGGCACACCTCGGCTGCAAGTTATATCCGCGAGCCCGTGCCTCAGCACAGGCACCCCAGCAGCACCTGCCCACGTGGATGCTGGACGTGAGGAAGCACAGGTCCGGGCGGATCACTCAGCGCAGTCTATGGAGAGGCTGCGGGGGCCCAGGCACTGGAGACGTGGCCATGACCCTGCTCGCATAGAGGGTGCATCCCAAGGAGGGAGGCGGGCAGCAGGACAGGCACGATTCTGTGAACCTGGCTGACGCAGTAGGACCAGACACCTCAGAGCCGGAGGCCCAGAGCAACCATCGGAGCCTCGGGTTTATGAAGCCTTTACTGCGTGACCGGAAACGTCATTGGATGCAAGGTCCAGGGATGCACAGGGGACCACGCCACACACATGCACACACACACACTCACATGCGTGCTGGAACTCATGACTCCTGCACACACAGATACATGCACACACATGTCCTGGAACATTCATATGTACGCCTTCACACACCCAGATGCACACATGCACGCCGAAATACTCATATGTACTCCTATACACACACAGATACACACACAAGCGCACACAAACATAACATTCACACACGCAATACAGTGTACACTGTATATACTGTGTGTGTATCTATACATGTAACTACATACATATACATGTAAGCCTGTGTGCACACGCAAACACACAACGCGGGTGTAACACACATATGCATATAAACACAGGCAGCTACGTGTACACACACACAGGGAAGCACATTCACACGTATGTGCATACACACATACTCGCACTCGCACAGAAACCCATGGACAGGTGCACACAAACTTGTGCTGCACACGCCCACGCAGAGTCACCTGCAGAACCACACGTACACACTAATGTGCGTGAACACACGCATACACTTACATGCACGAGGACACACCTGCGTGCGTGTGTACATCATTTTTAATTGCAAATGTAAGTGGGGAAAATACAGATCTAGCTCCTGGACTGTAGCTCCTGGACTGTAACCGGGGCGCCTTCAGCCCACTCCCCCGGTTACCTCCCGGGCCTGCGAGAACGTCCCCCCAGCCTCCTCTCTGCCGGGCCTTCTGGCAGCAGAGCGTCAGCTCTCGGCTGACACGGGCTGGCAGCCCCAGCTGGCGGGAGCCGGGCGGCCCGCGTGCCCGGACACCGTGTGGGCTCCCGTCGACCATCGATCAGAACTTGTCAAGGCCGAGGGAGGCAGATGTGCTGCATGGGACGGGCTGGCCCCAGCTCCGATTCCAGGCGCACTTTATAAATCCCTGCCTGCTTCATAAACTGCCGTCTGACGGACAGTGTTGTGCTGAGTAATTACGTGGAGATAACCTGCCAAAATATTAGCCTTGGCTCCATCCCCGGGGGAGATGGATGTGCCGCGTGCCCGGCCGGACTGCTGACGCAGCCTTTGCTCCAGACAGAGCTGCTTTTCACTTATTAATCTAAAAAAATGACATCCGCCGTTGGGAGGTCCCCAAGCAAGCCTGGCTGATTCTACACGTGTGTACGTTCATGCGTCCATCCATCCGCCCCTGGATTTACTCACCGTTGGAGGTGAGGTCGTAAACAGATTTCAGGCCCCGGGCCCGAGCCCGGAACGAAGGGCGGAGGCGCGTGCGTGACCTGTACGGGCTCAGGAGGCGCATGTCGTGACAGCCGAGCTAGCGCACAGACTGTCCTGTAAGCGCTGCCAAAGAGCAGGACGTGACAGCTGAAACCAAATGGCACAGGGAGCGGCCGCTGAAAACATGCATTTCCAGACCTCGCGGGAATAACCCTCCCGCCCGGGGTGGGGGGACTGGGCCACACACAGCATCAGAGCCGCTCTGAATTCTTGCTGAACGAACGAACCGACAGGAATGGAAGAGAAAGTTGCCCCACCCCCACCCCCACTCCGACGGGACTGAATAAGGAGAAAGCTGAAAACTTTATCCTGATCTCAGCTTCAGGGATGGAAAGACTCCCACTTTCCACCGGTTGAGGGGCTGGAGAAAACATGCCTTTATTTTATTTTATTTTATTTTATTTATTTATTTATTTTGCTTTTAAGGACCACACCTGCGGCATATGGAGGTTCCCAGGCTAGGGGTCCAATCGGAACTGTTGCTGCCAGCCTGCACCACAGCCACAGCAACACGGGATCCGAGCCACATCTGCAGCCTACACCACAGCTCACGGCAACGCTGGATCGTTAACCCACTGAGCGATGCCAAGGATTGAACCCGCAACCTCATGGCTCCTAGTCGGATCCGTTAACTACTGAGCCACGACAGGAACTCCAACACGCCTTTATTTTTTCCCAGTTTCTATGGATCAGGAGTCTGGGCTCCTCAGATGGATCCTCTGCGCGTCTCAGAGGCTGCAGTCAAAGTGTCACAGGGGCTGCGTCTTCGTCTGAAGGGCGGACTGGGGAGAAATCTGTTCCCAGGCTCATTCAGATATTGGAAGAACTCACTTCCTGGTGGCTGCAGGGCTGAGCGCCTGGCTTCCTGCGAGCTGGAGGCTGCTTTCTGGTCCTAGTGGCCACAGGTGGTCCCCAGACAAGTGGCCCTCTCTGAAGAGGGGCAGCTTGCTTCTTCAGATAGGCTCTGACCTCAGAGGGGGCCCCAGTCCCGTTTACAGGACTTTCACCTGATTAGGTCAGGCCCGCCCTGGCTAATAGTCCCTTTGATTCACTCAAAATCAACTAATGACATGCAAAATCCCATCTCCTTTGCCATATCCTACTGGCTGGAGGCCACTCAGAGGGGAGGGGATTTTACAAAGGCATGGCTCTCTGGGGGTCACCCGATGGGCCCCCTCCACCCTATACACACACTACAGGTGGTGGATCAGAGGCCAAGGAGGACAAAATGATTCTCTCAGAGTCACAGGCAGATCCCACAGGCCCCAGAGATCAGAGACCCAGTGTGTTAACAGAGGAAACTGGCCTTTCTCCCTGGTTTCTCTACTGGCTGACTTCCACACGTTTCACCCATGCCTAGCATCGCCCAGCGAGGATGGGGGCGTTTGCTCCTACCCTAAATCGGGTATGAATCCTGGATACCACGAAGACCCCCCCTCTGGATGGAGAAGCAAAACCCTGCAGGGAAGTGCGGACGGCACCTCCCAAGCTCCCCGTGGTGGGGGCCCCCAGGCACACCAATACCCCCATTTGCATCAATGGCTAATATTTATGGACCTGGGAGCCACCCCAGGCTTGGGGCCCCCACATCACACACACTGTCTTGTTTAATTCCCACAACAACCCTGGGACAAAGTTTCTATTCCTTTCACGTATCGAGGGTGGGGAGCAGATGCCACACAGGCGTCATGGTCAGCGCTGGGCTGCAGACCCCTCGGTTACTGCAGAGCCTGCCGTCTTGACCGCTCCTCTGCCACCTGGAGAAAGTCCGCATTTCACATCCTCCCGGCCAGCGCGCCATCCATGCCCGCCTCCCCGACGTCACCCGGAGGGCCTCCCAGGGCTGGGAGTCTCCACGTGCCCCCACTTCACCCCCTCCAACACTCACCCAGCACGTTCCAGGGGCTACAACTGGAGCTGTCCATGAAACACACAGCGACCTGGCCCGGGTAGAAGAAGGCGCCAAGAGTCACTCATTCCTTTGTTCATCGGTCAATGTTTGCTGAGCGTTGCTCCCTCCTGACCCTGCGCTGGCTCTGGGGACAAAAACAGGGCCAGCCCGAGTCCTGCCCTCGCCAGGCTCCTGCCTGGTGGGGGGACAGACGCCAGGCCATCATCACAGGCAGCGGGAAGCAGCACCAGCTGAAGGGAGCGGCGAGGAGGGGACTCCGGTCAGGATCTTGACATCCACACCCCCGAGTTTCCGCTGCCCAGGCGGAGGGACTGGCCGGTCCGGCGGGCGTCACGATGGCCTCAGTCCGCAGCCGGCATGTGGGTCCCCAAAGTCTTCATGAGGCCGCCCACTGCGAGGACCCCACCCGCCGACCTTGCCTTCCCTCGGAAGGGCCTGCCCCCCGCCCCCCACCCCGGGGAGCCCTTCCCCAGCTGTCCCTCTGTATCCACGAGGTCTCACCCTTGGGCCCCGCCGTCCTCGGACCCCGCCGCGGTTGGGGGACACCGTGGATGCAGATGCTGCAGTTGCTGAGAGCGGACCGTAAGGGACTTAAGCGTCCCTGGATTTTGGCATCATGGGGTCCCGGACCCCGTCCCCGCGGGTGTAGAGGGATGGCCAGCCTCCTTTTCTGAATTCGTTGACACTTCCTTCCTGGCCAGGATCTCCCCCTGCTCCTCTCCTTGGCTGCCAGGAACCAGAGAAAGCCCCAGGCTTGAAGCGCAGCCACACACACACACACCCCCGCCCTGGTGACAGCAGAGGGGCCCAAATCCACGTTTTCTCAGCCTCCCGGGGAATGCGGTTTGGGTCAGGCTTGCGGATAATTCACTAGCGAGGCGGGTTCAGCCCGAGGGCGGAGGAAGGTGGCTTTTGCTTCTTATCTGGGGCATCCAGTCTTGGCTCTGAAAAGACTTTAACTTTCAGAAAGAGCAGAGGACAAAGGTCACCTCCTTTAAGTTATTCAAAAACCCTCATCCACTCAATACCCATTTACTCAACAAATATTTATTGAGCAAATGGCCACAGCCTGATGGGCCCTCCCCTAAGAGGAGTTGCACAGTGGCTGCAAGCAACAGCCAGACACCTAATAACCAACATTTCATCAACGGGTCAGACCGTTTAAAAGAAAACATCTGTTCACTTTCACAGCTGCTGAGAAACTCCAACATTCATTCCCAGTAAAACTCCCAGTAAACTAAAAACAGAGTACCTGTGCCCTATGTGGTCACAGATATGTACCGTAAGCCCAACCAGCCTTGTATTTAATGTTCAGTGACTAAAAATTATGGAGTTCCCATTGTGGCTCAGTGGGTTAAGAATCTGACATAGGGTCTGAGGATGCGGGTTTGATCCCTGGCCTCAGTGGGTTAAGGACCCGGGGTTGCTGCAAGCTGTGGTGAAGGTCGCAGATGCGGCTCAGATCCAGTGTGGCTGTGGCTGTGGCTGGGGCGTAGGCTGGCAGCTGCAACTCCGATTCGACCCCTAGCCTGGGAACTTCCATATGCTGCAGGTGTGGCCCTAAAAAAGACAAAAAAAAATTGGGTAATTACATATCCAATTAATTATGCAGAATTATCCAATCTTGTATAAGTGGACTTTATAAACATAAGCATATTAAAAATTGATGGAAAGAAAACAACAGTCTCTTGGTAATGTCTGGATTGGGTGATTATGGGTGATTTTGATCTTTTTTTGTACTTGTGTCTCTCTTCGAAATTCTCTTCGATCTTTTTTAACTCGGCTCTAGATTATTAGGGTGAAAGGGGTTCTTAGGGACGAGGCAGTCCAATCTTTTCACCATATGGATGTGGGGCTGAGCTTGAGGGATGGAGGGAAAACAGGCCGGCACCAAGAACAGCCTGGCCCCCTGGGAGCCAGGGGGCCCCCTGCTGACCCTGGACAGGTCAAGGTTGAGAGGTCACACGTGTTGACTGCAGGTTTGGGTCCATTTGGACTTCTGAGGAGCCACGGGCCAGCACAGCGCCCTGACTCCAAGAACCCCTTGAAGGCCAGATCAGAACTTGTGACCACAGTGTTTCCCCTAAAACTCATATGCCCCCCCTCCGGCACCACGGCCTGAGCCGACTGCTCAGGGAGTGACAGTCACCAGCCCCAAGGCCACCGAGTTAACAGGGCTGGATTTCCATGGGCCTGGGGTGTGTCTGGGGCCTCCCTCTGGTCAGGGCTCGCTCAGACAGCTTTTGCCCTAGATCTCGGGCACACATCTTGGAATAACCACCTGCCCTCTGTGTACCAAGGTAAAACTACTTCGCAGCCATGGGGGTTTCCTAGGCCGCCATGTGTCCATGCGAGGTCCCACGCCTCTTTCCAAAGCTGAGGGGCCCCAGCTGGACACCTCTAGCGCCCCTCCATCCGTGACACTGAGGGACAAGGAGGGGATGAAAGTCCAGGGGCTGGCAGCTCAGAATGGCAAAGGGAGACACGGGTAGGTGTCCTGAGCCGTGGTCGCGGCCAGTGCCACCTCGCGCCTGGGCAGATCTGCTGGAGTTCTCGCTCGCAATCAGCTTCCCACTTCCCCCAAGAGGCTCATAAACGGAAAAAGCCTAAAAACTACACAGTTTTCTCTCTTCCTGCATAAAAAGAGAATATTTATCTTGAAAGCTAAATGGAAAAGCGAAAATCAAATAAATCCTTCCGGGAGTAGAAGGGGTGGGAGAGAAAGCCCTGGACTCTCCCTCCTCTGGCCCTCCCACCTCGCACCTGGGCCCCGTTGGACCCAGGGTTGCTGCAAGCTGTGGTGAAGGTCGCAGATGCGGCTCAGATCCAGTGTGGCTGTGGCTGTGGCTGGGGTGTAGGCTGGCAGCTGCAACTCCGATTCGACCCCTAGCCTGGGAATTTCCATATGCAGCCGGGTGGCAGCCGGGTGGCAAGGACGTCTGGGAAATCAGTCTGTACGAGGCAGCTCCCTGGACACAGAGCGGACACGGAGGGGGTGGCGAAGAGGACCAGAGGGCATGTGACTTACCCACAAAGCCCAGGAAGAACCGCTAGATCCTAAACAGGCTGCAAGGCAATGGCAACCCAGAGGAAGACAGAGAATGTTCTGGACAGGGACATTCTGGAATGATCTCCAGGAAGAGGAGACACTAGAAAGCCCAGTCCTGCTCTTAACCAACAAGAAAGAAGAGGGATAGCCCCCATCAACAGGTCTCAAAACCCATCTCTCCATTGCACCCCAGTCCCAGCCCGGTGTCCTAAGGACTCTTGGTCACTTTAGCTTTGGAACCACAGCTGCAAAGCCTCCCCTGACCAGGGGAGTCCCCTTTGTGGCGCAGCAGAAACAAATCCAACCAACATCCATGAGCGTGCGGGTTCCATCCCCTACCTCGCTCAGTGGCTTAAGGATCCGGCATTGCTGTGAGCTGTGGTGTAGTTCACAGACTCGACTTGGATCCCACATTGCTATGGCTGTGGCGTAGGCTGGCAGGTGCAGCTCCGATTCGACCCCTAGCCTGGGAACCTCTCTATGCTGCGGGTGCGGCCCTAAAAAGCAAAAAAAAAAAAAGCCTCCCCGTTGGACGGCATTGGCACCGGCTTTGACGTGTACAACAAGAGAAATAAGGGCGCCTTCAGAGTGCCTCTGTACCACCCACAACCCTTCCAGAAGGAAGGCGCTAAGAGCAGACACAGCCCAGGCTCCTCTCGGGGCCTCGCAGCCCTCCTTGCCCCAGGGTCGGCGCTGAGAGTTGGACAAAGGAGTGACTCCCACTGCCCCTGCTTGAGCCATCCTTGACATCACAACCTGGAAGCGGGAGCTTCCCGCCCCCTCCCCCAGCCCCAGCCTGCTGATCAAGCAGGTGTACTGGAAAAGAGCCACAGCTATTTCCCTGATACCCGAAAAACGTATAAAATATGACTGTTTTAGGCATCAAACAAGAATATTGAGAAGGAGACAACAGTGTGCCAGTGTCCTCCTGGGCAGCTCCAAGTGACCCAAAGGCCACCCTCATCAGGGTCCACCCAACGGGACCACTCGCTCCCAATAACGCTTGGCTCTGCTCATTAAGCTCATCCGACTCAGGACGTTTGCTCCCTGTACCCCACCCTCCTTGGGTCTGAGAGGGGATACCTGCCAAGGAGAGGCAGCTCCAACGTTAGTATCTGCATTTAAAACAACTCCCAAGGGGTTAAAATCCAATTACCGCCTGAATGTAACCCAGCGTCTCCATTCTAGATTAATTACCGAGCGCTCCCATTTGGCAACTCTTCTTTCTTCCCCTCGCATTTTCTCAGAAGACGAAAATTGCTGTACAAATCATCTTAGTGGAGGAAAGGCAGCGGGGGAAGCTGTTTATCTTGGGACCAGGAGGTGAGCTTTGCTTCTGAAGGGAGCAGGACAGAGGCCACGTGATTCCACAGTGGACATGGAGAGAAGACGAGGACAGCCCTGCAGGTGGACGGCATGGATTCGGGCTTTCTAGACTGTGTGTCCAAGGACTTGGGGATCCTAGGGCAAACGCTATTGTTCCAGAAAGCGGGAAAATGGTGAGGGAAGGACGTAAAGCCTGGGCTCTGCCCACCGTCTTTTCACTTGATCTGGATCCAGTGGCCGGCTGTCCTCAAACAGACTTAACCTCCTCGAAGCTCCTTGCTCAAGCTGACGTTCTGTTCCCCAGCACACGCTGGCTGACGTGTCCAAGCGGGCCACCAGGCAGGGGACCTTCCCAGCGTGAAGGGTGTGCCAAGCACAGCCTGGCAAGGACAGGCAACCCAAAGAAGTTCAATAACCCGTGGGTCTCAGGTGCCCTCCTCCTAGAGGGAAGGGTGGTGAGTGAGGTCACACAGGATGAAGAAAGCAGCAGATATGGGGCGGTTGTGGGCACCATCCGAAGTCAGGAACATGGCACCAGTGAGAACCAGAGGACCTGTAGGGGGGAACTGATGCCCTGCCCGTCTTCATCACACTGCCAGGCACTTAGCGAAAGCTCCCTCGATGCCAGCTCTTGGTGACAATTCAGCATAGGAGCCTCAAGGCACATGAGCCCAGTGGCTGTGGGTGGTTAATATTCTGTGCCGCGTTGCTCCCACCCTCACCCTGGGCCTGCCTGCCGTGGCAGCTCATGGCCCACGGATGGGTCCAGGGCAGCTGCCCCAGGATAGCCAGGCCACCCTTGGTTTTCACTGCTCTGTTCCCACCGCCAGCTCCAGAGACGCGGAGAGCTAGTGGCTCTTGACTGTTTGCTCTGCTCCCAGCCTTTACACATTTCTTGCATTCAATCCTCCCAACGACACTGTGACATAAGTATTATATTATTCTTTTATTATTTTATCTTCTATTTCTATTTTCATCTTACTTTTGAGGAAACCGAGACACAGAGGTGTCAAGCTAACAAGTGACAGGTGAGTGGGAGAATCCAGGTCGGTCTCATTCCAAATCTACGTCCCTGACCACTTGGCCAAAATTCAGTATTATGCAGATGCCTTAAATATCTATTATACATGGCATGTCTATACACACACATTTCACATGGGCGCGTATATTCATCTTGATTGTGACACATAAAATAAAAACATAGGCATAGAAATAAGATATACACATAGAAAAAAATATATATATACATAGCTTTTCAGTTATTTACACACACACTTATTTAAATGGGGATTCAGTTTAGATACCAGAATGAAATCATACTGTTTAGGCAGCTTGAACAGCTTAACTCAAATTATTTTTATAATGAAGTTATTTAAATACACATAAATGTAAAGGCAGGTACAAACTGCTTGTGCTTATGGCCTTTATGCAACTATAGAAACAAAATAAATTCACAATTCAAATACAAACAAAACTATAAAACCAATGCATTTCAAATTAACCTCACCCAAGTGACCGATTATGTTATTTGCTGACGCCAAATACCTGGGTTGGGCGAGAAAGACGTATCTGTGGGTTCCAGGTTTGAGAACTCAGCTCGCGTCTTTGGCACAGGATGGACCACCCATGAATCCAGCATCACCATCTTTAACTTTCTCTTTTAACAATGAACTTGTTTTTAACCAATGATCCATTATTTTTGTGGACTCATCCATTTAAACAGAGCAACACAAAATGTCTTACTAAAGAACAGCCTGTAAGGACCGTTCAACGTGAAATTCTTCATGGAACATTGGCTCGCTTGGCTGCCCCTGGCAGGTCCGGGCAAAACTGCTTTTGGCTTCAGGACCCTGAGCAACGGGGCAGTGGTTTCCAGCACACAGGGCACTGTGGGGGACTTTGTCTCCCCACCGCCCTCTCTTTCCCTTGTTTTTGTGAGGGCT
Organism: Catagonus wagneri; assembly: GCA_004024745.2. Taxonomy (NCBI): domain Eukaryota; kingdom Metazoa; phylum Chordata; class Mammalia; order Artiodactyla; family Tayassuidae; genus Catagonus; species Catagonus wagneri. Next base: position 1,355,274 of record PVHT020000047.1, read on the forward strand.
TCCTGAAGTCCAATCACCTCCACCTCGAGTCACCTTCACTGGGCATCGTCACCTTGGAAAACGCAGGCAAATGCAGAGCGAAATGACCTTCGGTCCAGGCAGCTGTCCCCATGATTCAGACAGCGCTCACTTCTCTTTCAGTTCTGGGGAAGATGAACTGAAAACATAGCCTTTCCAAAAGGAGCTCTGGGGGCCCCTGGGAACATATCTCAGACTCTTTCCTGTACCCTTGAGTCTGAGAAGGGCTGCTTTGTGCTGGGATGCGAAACGAATTATGCATCCCCTCAAAGCTTGCTCCAGACCCCAGATCAGGGTCCCAGGACTGAATGGGAACCCACGGAGGAGACAGCCCAAATGGCATCTAGATGGCGAGTCTGTCACCACTGTTTTGCTTTCCTAGCAACGTGGCTCCAGTTAAAAGCAGAAGACAAGCTTCGGCAGTGAGCGATCCCGCCCGGCTGTGGGCCCTAGCACGGAGGTCACCTCAGGACATCAGGTGAGAACCACCTGGATCCGGTGAAGGGACCTTGGGCTCTGTTATCCAGTCTAAGGAAGCAGCCCACATCTGTCACCTCTCCAATCAATCAGACAGTGAGTGTCCTAGTCTGCTCATCTCGTCATCATAAACCACAGACAGGGTGGCTTTACCACCAGAAATCTATTTTCACCTAGTCCCAGAGGCTGGAAGCCCAAGATCAAGGTGTTGGCAGGAGTTGGGTCGCCTGAGGTTTCAGCTGTCTTCTCCGTGTCTTCACACGACCACCTCTCCTTGTATGACAGTGTCCTAATCTCTTCTTATAAGGACACAAGTCAGATGGGATTCGAGCCCATGGTAAGGACCCTGTCTCACCTCAGTTATCTCTTTAAAGATGCCATCTCCAAATACAGTTGTTACCGAGTCCAAGCTGGTACTCCTTGCCACACGACAGGCCAGTCGTGGATGATGAGTAGTTGGGAAAACAATAGCGACTTTATTCAGAAGGTGGTAGATCAAGAAGATGGTGGACTAGTTCCCAACAAAACAGCTTTATAAAGTTAGAATTCAGGCTTCTTTTATCTTAAAAGGGGAGGAAGTGTGGTTGGATGTTGGCTGCAAACTTCTCAGGTGCTGAAATCCTTTGTTCTTACAGCCGTCCACGAGGTCTGGTCACAATGTTCCTATAAGCCTCCAACAAGACAAATGTTGTTCTCCATTCTGCAACTTTTTATCTCTACCTAAATGGGAAAATGTTATGTCTTTAAAGGTCAGAGCCTTGAGAATGGACCGTTATGTATATTTCAGGCTATAGGCAACATTCACTTGCAAAAGATGCAGAACCAGGGTCCTGGGTTTATTCTCCTGTTACAGTCACCTCCTGAGGGCCTGGAGGTGAGAACTTGAGCCCATGAATGTCTGAAGGAACACAGTTCAGCCCATAACAGCGGCGACCAGCTTGGCTGCGTACACCTGACACCTGCTGGACAGATGGCTCCCAGAGACCCACGACACGGGGTCTCCCCTCAGAGGGGACAGTTGGTTACACCAATTCGTGACCGAAGTGTCTCGGACTTTAGGGAGGAGTCAGGACGTCCCTGAGAGGGTCAGAACCAGCAGAGCAAAGCAGAACATCTTCACAGCAGCTATTAGTAGTCTCAGCACACAGAAAGGAAATCTAAACATGCCTCTAATTACTGCAGGTTAATTAGTTCCCCTAGATATTTTAGGACAGAAGAGTGTCCGGAGGACGCCTTAGATCAATGAAATCCGCTCCGTGTCTGGCACAGCCCGTGGGAGGATGGCTCTGCGAGAATCAGGTGTGGCCAGCGTAGCAGGCATGGAGGGCGCGGCTGGGGCCCCTGTCCTTCTGCGGGTCCCCTCTTTCCAGATGTGACGGACAGTCCAGACTGTTTTCCTGGGCTGGTCTTCCAGGTCTGCCTCCCCAGCTGTAGACCCTCCACCTATGAACAAGGCGGGGGAGGAGGATCAAGGCCCCAACATTCCTGGCCCACCTAAGGCAGAATTTCCACTTACGAGCTGGGGGTTGGTAGAGGGAGGAACTCCTGACCTCTCCGTGTCCCTCACCAGGAACGTAGCCTCTTCAGGTTGGAGATGGAGGGATTGAGAAGCGCAGGCAGCCTGGCCCTCCTGGTGAGATGTCGCCTCCAGAGGGGGAGCTGAGGGCAGGAGAAGCCCCATCCTCTTGGCCACGCCCACACGGTGGGGAGGGGAGAGGAGGGCATAGGGCGTGGTCCAAGGGCTACAGATTCACCCTTCTTACCAAGTTTTGTGGAATTTCTTTTTTTTTTTTGAGGTTTGTCTCTGTGTTTTTTTTTTACATTAACAATTTTATTTGTTATAGGTGTTACAAAGATCATAAGTCAATACGGTAGACTTTGTGTCCCAAACCCACAGTGCATCCCCCCACCCCCCAGATTGTCTTATTTGAAAAACCAAGGTTTTCCAAAATCTGTGAGTCATTGTCTGTTCTTCAAAGAAGTTCATTGTGTCTCTTTTGTTTCCACGTGTAAGCGGTAGCATTGGGTGTTGCTGTCTAATTGTCTGACTGGTTCCACTTCGTATGATAATTTCTAGGTTCATCCATGTTGCTATAAATGTTATTCTGTTCCTTTTAATGGCTGAGTAATATTCCATTATGTGTATGTACCATATCTTCCCTATCCACTCCTCTGTCGGTGGGCATTTAGGTTGTTTCCTTGACCTGGCTTCTTCCCTCTCTAGCTGCTTTAGATGTAAAGTTAGGTTGTTTATTTGAGCTTTTTCTTGTTTCCTAAGGTTGGCTTGTATTGCTATATACTTTCCTCTTAGCGCTGCTTTTGCTGAATCCCAGAGGTTTTGGAGTGTCGTGTCTTTATTGTCATTTGCTTCTAGGTGTTTTTTAATATCCTCTTTGATTTCTTCAGTGATCCACTGGTTGTTTTCTTGTTTTTGTATCCATTCAGCTAGTCTATGTCTTTTGGTTGGGGCATTCAGTCCATTAACATTTAAGGTAATTACTGATATATATGTTCTTATTGCCATTGTATTAACTGTTTGGGGTTTTTGTTGCTTTTTTTTTTTAACCCTGAAGTTTTGATATAGGAGTCTATATACAAATGAGATTGTTTGAAGTTGTTGGTTTCTTAATTGCACGTGCGTCTCCACTGACCTGCATTTGTGCTCTCTTCTCACGATTTCTGATTTTGGTAGCATAGTTGTGCATGGATGATTTAGTATCTTTATTGTATATATGCCTTTACTGGTGAGCCTTGTCATTTATGGTGTTTTTGTTTG
>PVHT020000047.1:1358644-1409864 GCA_004024745.2 Catagonus wagneri
GCTGGTTTAGTGTTGCAGAAATCTCTTAGCTTTTGCTTATCTGTAAAGGTTTTGATCTCTCCTTCAAATCTGAATGTGAGCCTTGCAGGGTAAAGCAATCTTGGTTGGAAGTTTTTCCCTTTCATCACATTAAGTATATCATGCCACTCCCTTCTGGCCTGTAGAGTTTCAGATGAGAAATCTGCTGATAACCTTATTGAGGTTCCCTTGTATGTCATTTGTTTCTTTCCCCTAGCTGCTTTCAGTATTTTCTCTTTGTCTTTAATTTTGGTCATTTTGATTAATATGTGTCTCGGGGTGTTCCTCCTTGGTTTTATTTTATATGGTACTTGTTGCGCTTTCTGAATTTGACTGAGTGGTTCCTTTCCCATATTAGGGAAGTTTTCGGCTATTATCTCCTCGAATATTTTTTCTGTCCCCTTCTCTCTCTCTCTTCTCCCTCTGGCACCCCTATAATACGGATATTGTGCGTTTAACAGTATCCCAGAGTTCTCTGAGACTCAGCTCATTTCCTTTCAATCTTTTATCTCTTTTCTCTTCCGCATTAGTGATTTCCACTAATCTGCCCTCCACCTCGCTGATTCCTTCTTCTGCCTCCTGTATTCTACTGTTGGCTGCTTCTAAGGAATTTTTTATTTCAGCTGTTGTATTTTGCATCTCTTCTTGTTTAATTTTTACATCTTGTATTTCTCTGCTCAGTGTTTCCTGTAAATGATCAATCTTTGCCTCCAGTCTATTTCCAATGCCTTGCATCATCTTCAGCATCAACAATCTAAAGTCTCTTTCTGAGAGGCTGGTAATCTCCTCATCACTGAGCTGTTTTTCTGGGCTTTTCTCTTTCTCGCTTATCTGGGTTAGAGTTTTCTGTCTTTTCATTTTTATAGGTTTTTGGTGTGGTGACCTTTTTGCCAACAATAGAGTGGTAGCCTCTCTTAGTTCTGGCGTTTGCCTCCCCTGTGACTAAAGCTGGTATGGGCGGGGCTTGCTGTAGGCTTCCTATGGGAGGGACTGACACCTGCCCACTGGTAGGTGGGGTTGATTCCTAACCCTCTGATGGGTGGGGCTTTGTCTCTGGATGAGATTAGAGGCTGGCTGTGTGCCTGAGGGGTCTTTAGGCAGCCTGTTTACTGATGGGTAGGCTGTGATCCCACCTGGATTATTGTTTGGCCTGGGGCTTCTCAGCACTGATGGGAGGGACCAGATTTTCCCAGAAATGGCCCCCTCCAGAGAAATGCAGGCTGCTGAATGTCCCTGAGAGCTTCACCTCCAATGCCCTTCCCCCACAACAAGGCACAGTCACCCCTATTTTCCCAGGAGATCCTCCAAGAATTGCAGTCAGGTCCACCCGGATTCCTATGGAGACTGCTTTGCCCTGGGACCCAGTGCACGTGAAAGTCTGTGTGTGCCTTTCAAGGATGGGGTCTCTGTTTCCCCCAGTCCTGTGGAGCTCCTGCACACAAGCCCCGCTGGCCTTCAGTGCCAGATGCTCCGGGGGCTCTTTCTCCCTGTGCCCGATCCCCAGGTGTGGGGTTTTGACATGGGGCTCAGAACTCTCAGTCCTGTAGCTAAGTCTTTGTGATGCAGTTACTTTCCAGTCTGTGGGGCTTCCCACCCGGGAGGTATGGGGTTGCTTCTATCACGTAGTCGCCCCTCCTACCTCTTGATGTGGTCTCCTCTTTGTCTTCTGGAGTAGAATATCTTTTTTGGAAGTTTACAGTCCATTTGGCTGAAGGCTGCTTGGCATTTGGTTGTATTTTTGCTGTTATTTGGGAGAGAAGTTGAGCTCCAGTCCTTCTATTCTGCCATCTTAATCCAATGATCGGAATTTCTTGAACAAAGGTTTTTTCACTTGCTGTGTGCCCTTAGGACAATTTCCAGAGACCTTAAATGGTTGTTCGCTTGTTTTTAATTTTCACCAGTTTTGCTTGTTTCATGGAAGAGCAGGTCTTTGGGACTGCTCATGCTGTTCTCCTGGATGCTGAACTCTCAATAGCCACCTTTTTTTAAAGAAGGGAAATCTTTGTATCCTCTAACAGGATCACGACTGAGCTGAAGGATGGAAAAAGGATAGACATGCAAAGAGGGAGAGTATCGGTGTTGCACGCTGCAGAGACCACCTGCAACAAGATCCCGAAAGTGAACAGAATTTGTACAAAGAAAGGGAAAACCAGTGCGGTGATCCCAGTTAAGTATGATGGATTGAACACACGTGTTTTATCTCTGCTTCCTCTCAAAGCCCTGCCAAAATATCAATAAAGGAATAAAAGAAGCCCAGACACCCAAGGACAACGAAGCCCAGTGAGGATAAAACAGAGAAATGAGTTGACAACATTGTGGAAGCAGAAGAACAGATGATCAAATGGTAACGGATTTAGCCGACTAAGAAAGCTGAAATCTAAGCCTGCAGGGGAAAAGGGTGAGCCAATTTGTATCAAAGAGACCCTCAGAAAAGCTCAGGGCTTGCATGTACCGGGTGATCCTCAGAAAAGCTCTGGGCTTGCATGTACCAGGTGATTGGAAAGGAAACATGAAAATTGAAAATAGAGCTGAAAATAGGGGGCTAGGCTTGCACAGGGGCACTTCATTCCCAAGACTCCCTTAATCCCAGTGCAATCTAGGGACAGCCCTTCTCTTAGCCGAGCTAAAAATGGAGATTCATTTTTGGAAGGGTCTGCACACCTGGGAGAAAGATAAAAGAGTGAACTAAAAATAGTTAAAGTGTGCATGCTGAACAGGAAGGGCTCACACCGTCCCTCTCTGCTCCCCGAATGCTGGAACTCAAGCCTCAACACCAGACATCAGATATGTTCTCAGGAAGGCTGCCAGACCCACCAGCACTACCTGCCCTATCAGTCCACAGGGACTCCACTGGAACTGGCGCTTCCATGCACAAAGATCTTCCAGGGAGGTGTGGGGTCTCTTTATTTTCAATCTTCTTTTTGTTTTGCACCTCACTCTGAAATTTAACCACACAAATATTTTAGGAAAGCCTTCAACATAAAAGTCGAGAGACCAAAACAAGAAAACTGAGGTAAGGGACTCCAAGGAGACAGACAGAACATAAGAAGCAAGAGAGAGCTTTTTGTATATAAAATTCATGGCATCCCAGTTATAAAAGAATGTAACATCTCCTTGAAAAAAAAGAGCAGAATGTTCCTTTTTAAGACAGAAGGTGTTCAGAGAAGAAGGAAAAGCTTTTAGAAATTAAATAAAAATATGCTGGTAGAAATTAAAACTTGAATAGAAGGAGAGGAAAAAAAAAGTTGAAGAAATTTCCTGGAAAGTAGAACAGCAATACAAAAAGAGGAAAACCACAGAGAGAAGAAAATTAGGGGATACATTTGGGAGGCCTAATGTCTTGTTGACAGAAATTCCAGAAAGGGAACACCAAAAATAGAAGGGAAGAACATTTTCCAGAAAGCAAGGACTTGAATTTCTAAGATGAAGGGGCCTATTGAATAGCCAGCAAAGTAAAGAACAAGACCCACCCCAGGGACATGGTGATAATATTTCAGGACCCTGGAGATTAGGAGATGACCCCAAAATCCTCCAGAAAACAGACACCAGAAATCAAAATGGCATTGGATTTCGTGTAGAGTTTGGAAGGACAGCTTCAAGGTTGAGAAGGAAAATCTCCAGCCCAGACGTTTATACCCAGCTAAACTATGACTCAAGTGTGCAGGTGGAATGCAGCTATTTCAGACTGGAGAGGTCTCAAAAACTATAGCTCCCATGCCCCCCTTTTCATGAAGCTGTTAGACAATAAGCTCCATCAGACTCAGGAGTGCATCATAGGAAGGCACTCACAGGGTGGCCATAGGTCTGAGGGTGGTGGAAGGAGGATGGGGCAACACTGCCCAGAAAGACAAAAATGGAACTGTCGGATGACCTGGGATTTGGAGCAGTTCCATTCTTATCTTTCTGGGCAGTGTTGCCGCATCCTCCTCCCAGTGCCCTCAGACCTGCAGTTTCATAGTTCCGACTGAGTGTTTGGGGACACGCTAGTGATCAGTGCATGCAAACCTCACAAATGAAAATGCTGGTAGTTATTCATTCTAGGGAAAACAGAGAGTCGATCAGGAAAGGAAATGCAATCATAGAACTACCCTGTGGCTCAGCTGTGCATAATAATTACATAATTATGGAAATGCTGAATATTGATCGAACCACAAATTATGCTATTGGGAGCATGGGGGCGGGAGCTGTGTGTGTGTTTGCTGTGGTTTTTGGCAGGGTACGGTTTATTTGGTAAAATACTTATCCTTTCAGTGGGGAATCTATGGAGAAGCAACTGAAATAGAAAAGTCAGATAAGCGTTTATTTACAAATATCAAGGTCAGAGTTGACAGAAGAATATAAAGAGGTGAAAGGGGTGTTTTTGGGATGTGGATGATAGGGAGGAGGGGTAGACCTCCCACTAAGTCTTCTCTAACCTGTGTAGAGCTATCCGGCTTTCAAAGATGGAATAGGGGAAAGAAAGCCTAAAAATGATTCTGATTGGAGCCTAGTAACTCAGTGGGAGAAGCAGGGGAATGGGAGCTGGGAGCCACATCACAGTCCTCGGAGAGTGTGCAAAGGGGAGGGGGAGATGGGAGACTGGCTGGGACCTTGCTCTTCAGGCAAGAGGTGATGGGGCTTGAAGGAGATTTGGAGGTGACGGAGAGAGGGGGCAGCTTCTGCTGTGTTGTGGTAGAGCCTCTAGTCCTTGCTGGTGAGCTGGAGGCTGGAGGATGAGGGGGAAGGGACGATCAGTTGACTCTGAGATGTTTGGCCTGGGCAAATGATGGGCAGAGGTCTCAGGGAGAAATGGCAGATAAGCAAGAATTCTTCTCTGGTCCTTGTGTAGGATTCCTCAGGCTGCCGTAACAAAGCACTGCAATCTGGGGGTGCTTAAAGAAACAGAAGTGTATTCTTTCACAGTTCAGGAGACCAGAAGTCTGAAAGTGAGGTGTCAGCAGGGCCACACTCCCTCCAGACATGGTAAGGGAGACTCTTTCCTTACTTCTTCTGGGCTTGAGGGGTGGCCATCGACCCTTGGCTCGTAGTTGCAACCAGCCTCTGCCTCTGCCTTCTCTTGGTTTATCCCCATGTTTCTTGTGTCAAAACATCCCTCTTCCTACCAGGACACCAGTCATATTGGAAGAGAGCCCACCTTCATGACTTCATCTTGGCTTGATTACAGCTGCAAAGACCCTAATTCCAAATAAGGTCATATACACAAGTACAAGGATCAGGACTTGACCTTGTCTTTGGGGGGAGACACAACTCAACCGTGATGGACATGAATCAGGATGAAATGGGTTTGGCCAAAGCCTTGCACTCCACTCTGCTCTTGGATGCTCCCAAACCTGTCTGGGCTCCGAGGAGGCCTCAGCCAATGCCCCGTTTCACTTGCTCCAGGGACCTTCAAGAATATCTGACCATTCAGTCCTTCTCCCTGCAAACCCCTTGCTAACCCCCAGGAGGCAGTCAAGTCCGGGCTGTGCATCACTTTTTCTCTTTTTGATTCAAAAATAAATTTTATTGGCGTATAGTTGACTTAACAATATCACGTCCATTTCAGGGGTCAGCAAAGTGAATCAGTTCTACAGATACATATATGCCTTCTTTTTTAGATTCTTTTCCCGTCTAGATTATTACAGAGTATTGAGCAGAAGTCCCTGTGCTGTACAGTAGGTCCTTATTACTCATCTTTTTTATACATAGTCATGTGTACATATTAATCCCATCTTCCTAATTTATTCCTCCCCCCATAGTTTCCGCTTTGGTGGCCACAAATTTGATTTCAAAATCTTTTAATCTGTTTCCGTTTTGTGAATAATTTCTTTTGTATCTTTTTTATTAGACTCTACATGCTAGTGGTCTCGTATGATATTTGTCTTTGTCTGACTTACCTCACTTAGTATGATAATCTTAAGTCCATCAGTGTCTCTGTAAATTGCATTATTTTGTTCTTTTTTATGGCTGAGCAGTATTCCATTGTATCTATGTACCACATCTTTATCCGATCCTCTGTGGATGAACATTTCGGTTGCTTCCATGTCTTGGCTATTGTAAATAGTACTGCAATGAATACTTAGGTGCAATTATCTTTTCAAATTATGGTTTTCTCTTGATATATGCTCAGGAGTGGGATTGCTGGGTCATATGGTAGTTCTATATTTAGGTTTTTTTTAATTAAAGTATAGTTGATTTACAAATGTGCCAGTTTCTGCTGTACAGCAAAGTGACCCTGTCATATAATATACTCATTCCAGTACAGTGTCAAGTCTGAGGAAAGGGTCCTGGGAACCCTCAGTTTACACAAGAATGGGTGGTCCTGACTTGAGACTAGCATTGAAAGTGAGAGCAGTCTTGTGAGACTGAGCTTTTTAATTTATGGGATCCGACATGAACTCCAGTAGGCAGAGTCAGAACTGAACTGTACTGAATTGACTTGAATTATATAGGATGCCCAGCTGGTGTCAGGGAACTGGAGAATCGGGGGGTGTCAGAGAAAACCCTCCAGGCTCTGAAACCAAAGGGCTTTGGCCAAAACCCAGCTATGGCCACTTTGGGGTTTTTAACCAATGACTCCACTGTTTTTTGGAAACTGGCAAACCTCTAAGGAAAATGCGGCCGCAGAGCCAGCGGCCCTGACTTGGCTGAATGGCCCTCCCCAGTCTGCGTCTTCGAGGGAGGAGAGATTCCAAGGCAGTTTCCTAGTCTGTGGGCAGTTGGTCATTCCCTCCCCCTGACCTCACCCTGGGGCGCCCCCTGGAGCCCATTTCCTAAGACGCATCAATCACTAGAGGGACCAGCACCTCCTGCAACAGCACTGACTCTGCAAGATTTGCTGGAGGCTCTGGACAGGAACCAGGCGGCCAAGGGATCGGCCACTTAGCTAATGAGATGGCTTCTTAAAGGAGATGTCTGACGCCTCGTCCCAAGGGCACCCACTCCCATCTTGGCAGAACAGAATGGGCCGTGTTTCCTGGAGGTGCCACAGGTCCCTGGGAGGACGAGTGGCACCGCCCTCTTCTTCTGGTTACCTGCTCGTCCTTCTAGGGTGGCTGGCGTCCTGCAGCCACAGGAACTGGGGAAAACGGGGTGTGAAGCGGCGGGTGAGGGAGAGTCAGAACCGCAGGCTGATCAGTCACTTAACTCACGCTGCAAGCCTGGAAGGCAACTAAAAGAGAAAGCTTGGTGTAAAAGTCTGCTGGAGCGGCACCCCCTCCTCATCAGTCCCCTCCCCCGCTCTGTCCCAGGAACGTTCTGGTTATTTCCAGTGCTGATGCATTTCAGCCCAGAGAGTCTCTCGGCAGAAGCTCTTTCTTCATTACGTGTTTTGCAGATATTTTTTATATCCTCTCCCACTTTGCCTCAAAGACAGGAAATGTTTGTCTTTTTTTCACCCCTTTTTTCACAAGGCAGCTTTCATCTGTGACTCATATCTGGTGGCCAAGAAGGTGGCTAAATGAACGGAGAGTCCTTCTTTTCAAAGAAAAGGAAATTAAACTAAGCTGGAGCCTGGAAAAGCAGTGTGTACACTCCTGCATCCCCAGTGCTACAGGAGCAGGACGTGGTGGTGGCATTTCCAGCCAGCGTGAGCATGAAACCCTCACTGTCCCCTGACCCCCAGGGGGTCTGTGACCAAGAAGCCAGTGGAAACCGCCCCGCTGGCACGCGTGCAAGCACACATTCACAAAGAGTTCTGTCCCGAACTGCCACCCAGTGGGCACAAATCGCCTGTAACAGCTGAACTTTCTGCCAATTGAATAAAGACCCCTATTTTAGGAAATGTCAGTATTTCTCGGAAAAAAAAATTCCCTTATTGTGAGCAGCTCTGATTTCAGGCAATCTGCCTGAAAACTGGAGCTGGGGACACATACAGCTTGTTCTGGTGATGGCCGGGCTGGGCCCGCCAGGGTTCCAGGCCGGGCTGGGGGGGGTTGCTAGGGACCCAGCACAGAAGCCCGATGCCCCCTCTTCTGCAGGTGCTCGGTGGTGATGTCAGGCATTGGGTGGGACCCTGAGTTTCTCTCCAGTGCAAGCCTGGGCCCCTGTAGCCGAGATGAGAATGTGGGCATCCGGGGGGATGGGCAGACCTTTGCACAACCAAGGGTGGGCGGGGGTTGCCCCAGGCTCTGCCCCAACTTCTGCTGGGTGGAACCACTCGGTCCTGGAGAGTCGGCTCTGACACCCTTGCAGCTCTCCCATTTCCTGCACCCCCAATGGCTGATAGGCATCTGTCTGCCCCACAACCAAGCCCTGCCTCCCAGACAGGGCTCCGGCCCCACACCCCCGTTGAGTGGTGACCCAGACCCATGCCACCCTCCTCCCCAGGGATCACCAGGGCTGCTGGCCACAGAGGATTCTCCCTGGGCTCTGTCACTCTCCGGGGATGGCGGGGTCAGCTGGACATCACTGAGACAGTGGGGAGAGGCCATTATCTAAATGAGAGAAGCAGCTCAGATTTCAGAGGTCAAAACTTTCGCCAAACCAGAACTGCCTTGTCCAAAAGCGTGGTCTGACCAGCGTTCTGACGCTGCTTCCTAGGTACATCAGCGAGACAGCAAAGTGGATGCTGGGCGCCCTGCGGCTGGTTTCCGGGTGTGTGCTAATGCTTGGGGGGACTTAGGGGACAGAGTCTTAGAGCTGGTCCTGCCCCTGAGAACTTCCGGTCCCCAGCCCCGAGCTACAGTGGCCCCACCCACCTGCCCAGACCCTCCCCTGGCAGACAGCTGTTCAGAGCGTTAGTCCTGGCCAAGTCTCACCCGCTGGCCTGGTGGACCTGCAGGAATCGGACAGAGGGGGTGACCCAGCGCACCGCAGATCGCAGCCTGCCTGGTCAGCCGCCCCGGGGAGAGATTCGGAGGAGGATGGAGAAAAGCTAATCTCCTCCACCGGCCGGGGGTGGAGGCGGGGGGCTCGGGCATCTGTACCCAGCCAGGAGGCAATGACTCCCTGCCCCGTGCGGGAAAGAATCTGGAGGCCTCCTGGCAGGAAACACAGTGGCTATGTCAGATCTGGCCTGACTTGGAGGTGGAAAAGGGTCGGCTGGCCTAAAGTCTGGGGTCATTCTCCTCTTTCAAGGCGGAAAGACAGACAGACAGACAGCTGGTTGTAGATGCATTGTCTGGGCCCAGCAGGTTCAGATCTAGGGCAGAGGTCGGAATGTTTCAGAGACAGCGGGGAGGTCGTGAGGGGAGGGGCCGTGGTGGGGGTGGGGTCAGGTTCCCAAAGCGCCCTTCCAGAGGGAGCAGGTGAACGGCACCTGCCTGGCCACACCCACACAGAGGGCTCTGGGGAGCAGCATTGATTGGATCTGGCCCTGGCCACGCCCACACAGAGGGCTCTGGGGAGCAGCATTGATTGGATCTGGCCCTGGCCACGCCCACACAGAGGGCTCTGGGGGGCAGCCTCGATTGAATCTGGCCAGGATGACCCTCCCGCCTCTTCCCAGGAAAGGTCTTGCTCTGAGCTTCATTTAGTAACAGACCACCAGATGGGGACGCGGACACCGGCGGATGCGTCAGCTGGCCGTTTCTCCCTCACTGGTCACAGGGAACCAGTTCTGATAAGCTGACAAGTGTCCTGATGGCAACTTCTGCAGGGACACGCCTTCTCCCCAGGCCAGGCACCCGTCCTCATCTGTTCCTCCCCCTGGGGTGTGCGGGGCGAATCCTCAGCCCCCTTACTGCGGGGTGGGGTAGGGCACGGGGAGGTGGCTTGGCCTGACCTCTGTGTATGGAAGGAGTTCTGGGCACCGTCGTGGTGGAGGCCCCTTGCCGTCACTGAGGGCTGCGACCAGAGCCTCAGAGCCTGGGGACAGTCAGAGCCGGGGGTGGTGGGGGGTGTGGGAGTGGGTAAGTGGGTAAGGGAGGGACGGGCCCTCCATGTCACATATCGGTGCGCACCCAGTGCCATTCTCCTCACTGGATACACGCCCACATGTGCAGAAACACACATGTGTACATCCATGTGTGCCCGCCCCCCTACCACACACATGGGCACACACTCACACACACTCGCAGGGACACTCACATCTTGCAGTGTCTGAGGCTCTGAACTCCCACTTGTCCTGGTGCATCTCTGTCAGGTCCCTGCACTTTCCTGGGCGTCTGTGTCCTCATGTGTGAAGCAGTGACAATCATCCTATGCACCTCAAGGGTTGTCCCCGAGGCACCTGGAGACCTTAATCAGTGCCAGGCACGTAGAAAGTGGTCCAGAAATGCCAGCTATCACAGGTCTTGGTGGGAGGGCTCAGGTGTCTTTTCCCCCTGACTCTGTCCCACTTTTGTGAGCCCCTGACTCTGTCCCACCCTTGTGAAGCCACTCCCATCATGCGCAATGGAGATAGTCCATCTGCTGTCCTGCCTTCAGCCTCAGGACCGAGCCCTCTGACCGTGCAGGTGGAAGATGCTCTTTGAGAGGCTGGGGACCCTGCAGACCCCGGGTTGTCCAGAGCCCGGCTCCTCAAGCTGTCCCAGAGAAAGGCCAATACTCTTGCAAAGTAGGTTTTAGGTCAATCATATCTCAGGTGTTCTCACCACACACACACACACACACAAAATGGTAATCATGTTTGATTGTGGCAATCATTTCACAGTGTATACCTACATCAAAACACCACGTTGTGTATCTTAAATATATACAATTTTCATTTGCCAATTATACCTCAATAAAGCGGGGGGGGGGGGAGAAGTAAATTGCTAGGTAAATGAAATAAAAATAGACATATAAGAGACAACCTCCAATTAAAAAAAATTATTATTGGATTCAGCGGAAATAAACTGACTCTGCCAAATTGCTGTGAAAGTTTCTAGATGCGTCCTTCCTGTTTCGGTGCTCATCCTATCAGAGGCCAGGAACCATCAGCTCAGGAAGGGTCACCCGGCCCCAGAGCTCAGCAGGGGGAGTGCTGTCCCAGGCTCTGTTAGTCCTTTTCATCGGCCACTCAGACCTGGCCGCTTCCAGGACTGGCTTCGCACGGTGTCCTGGACGAGGGTGAGGACTGGCCGGATGAGGGGCTGGGAGCTCTGGGGACTGGACTGCAGCTGCCATCCTCTGAGCCGGAGGAAGAGGCCCACAGGCTCTGCCCCTTCATTGGGGACTGCACCCACCGAAGAATTTGGGCTGTAAAGGAAAAAGAAACCCAAGTCAGTAAGCAGAGACTTCACGCAAAAGGACCACTGTGGCTATTCTAAGTAGAAAAAAGGGCGGAGTTCCTACTGTGGCCTCGCTCAGTGGGTTAAGGATCAGGCGCTGCGGTGAGCTGTGCTGTAGGTTGAATACATGGCTTGGATCCCGCGTGGCTGTGGCCATGGTGTAGGCCGGCAGCTGCAGCTCCAAATCGAGCTGGGAACCTCCATTTGCCGCGGCTGTGGCCCTAAAAAGACAAAAAAAAAAGACAAAAAAAAGAAGGTTGATACTGATTGAGGGATGGGCTATTCTGATTGAGGGACAGGTTATTCTTATTAGGGGAGGGGATATGCTAAGCCAGGGGGCATTCTGATCAGAGGGTGGACTATTCTAACTGAGGGAGGGGTTATTCTAATTGAGGGAAGAATATTCTGATCAGAGGGTGGACTATTCTCACTGAGGGAGGGGTTATTCTAATTGAGGGAAGAATATTCTGATTAGAGGGTGGGCTATTCTAACTAGAGGGCTATTGCCATAGGCTCCCCCCGCCTCCTCCCCTGCCCAGAGCTGGCTTATTCTCAGAGGGGCTTGGAGGAGAGGGAGAAGCCAGGACTGGTTAACCAGCACTTGTTCCCATTGATGGCGGGAACAAGCCACTCAGCTGATTATTGACCAGGGAAAGAGTGGCCTAGGGAGGGCTGTGTCTGGTGCAGTCCCAGGTGAGCAAAGAGGACACAGGGGTCTCATCTAAGTCACATGGGGAGAGGTTTGCCTGAGCGATTCCCAGAGCACCGAGGGCTGGATTTCCTGACCTGGGCTGTGTTCTGGGGTCACAGGGCTGGACGTCAACCCTTCCGGGTCCTCACAGCCAGGTACCAGTCTCAGCACTTCCCCCTGAGGGTACCTGGTCCACACCAGGGAACAGGGCTCCCTAATCTGGTCTGGAGGTTGTAGGGAATTTCACGAGACGGGATGTAGAAACCTGAGCTGTCAGGACCCCTCCTCAAATTCTGGCTTCGCTGTCCTACCTTCCTCCAGCTAATCAGAAAAGCCCAGGAGAAAACTCTAGAACAAAGCCAAACATCTACCTGTGAAAGTATATTTACGTCTGTATTTATTTCCCATTTCCTAAGTCTTCCAGGACTTGGGCGCTGTGCTGACCTGCCCCCCAAAACCTTCGGATGAGGGAGGTGGGTGGACCCATGACCTGCCGATTCAGCACAGAAGGGACGCCTCAGAGAACACGAGAGCGTGCCGGTTAGCAGAAAGGGCTGGTCTGCAGGGACCCCGAGGAAGGAGCCCCAGGCGGTCCTGGTCCTGCCTGTTCGGAGGAGGAGACCTTGGCCAGAGGCCCACGAGGGGCGCTTTCAGAAGGGAGAGTGGTGATGCAGCCACACCCACGTCGGGGCCTCTTTCCAGAAAAAACTGCAGTTCAAAAAGATACACGCAGCCCTGTGTCCACAGCAGCACAGTTCACAGCAGCCAAGACATGGACGTGACCTAAATGTCCATCAACAGACGAACGGATCAGATGGGGTACATACACAGTGGAATACTCCTCAGCAATAATAAAAAAAAAAAATGAAACAATTCCATTTGCAGCAACATGGATGGAACTAGAGATTCTCATACTGAGCGAAGTACGTCAGAAGGAGGAGGACAAATACCATATGATGTCATTTACAGGTGGAATCGTAAATATGGCACCAGCAAGCCTGTCTACCAAACAGAGACAGACTCACAGACGTGGAGAACAGACTTGTAGTTGCCAAGGTGGGGGGGACGGGGAGTTGGGGGTTGGCAGATGCCAGCTATGACATTCAGAATGGGTAAGCGATGAGGTCCTGCTATGCAGCACAGGGAACTGCAGCCAGTCTCCTGGGACGGAGCGTGATGGAAGATAGTGTAAGAAAAAGAATATGTATACACACATATATATACGCGTGTATGACTGAGTCACTTTGCTGTACAGCAGAAATTGGCACAACATTGTAAATCAACTAGGCTTAATTGAAAAAAAATAAAAATTTTAGAAAAGAAGAGAAACCGGAGGACCGGCCTTCCTCCCCCGCACCCAGCATCCTCCAGCTGCCGCTGCACGGTCCCAGTGCCCTGTGAAAAGGCAGACGGATCTCCCTGCAGCAAGAGAGTGGTCCTGCTTTCCAGGATCCTGGGGGAGAGGATGTGTTGAGCTTTCCAGCACAACTTCGCTAGACTTGCGCCCAAGGAACATAGCGGTTGTTTTTTTCTTTTTGGGGTCATACCTGCAGCATACAGAAGCTCCCAGGTTAGGGGTCAAATAGGAGCTCCCCCTGCTGAGCCATCCTGCACAGCCACAGCAACGCAGGATCTGAGCCGACCTACACCATGGCTCATGGCAACGCCGACCTACACCATGGCTCATGGCAACGCCGGATCCTTAACCCACTGAGCAAGGCCAGGGATTGAACCTGCATCTTCATGGATCCTAGTTCGTTACCACTGAGCCACAGCAGGAACTGCTGAACGTCATAGGTTTTTTTTTTTTTTTTTTTGGTCTTTTTGCCTTATCTAGGGCTGCACCCGCGGCATATGGAGGTTCCCAGGCTAGGGGTCTAACAGGAGCTGTAGCCGCCGGCCCACGCCACAGCCACAGCAACGCAGGATCCGAGCCGCGTCTGCAACCTACACCATAGCTCACGGCAACGCCGGATCCTTAACCCACTGAGCAAGGCCAAGGATTGAACCCGCAATCTCATGGTTCCTAGTCGGATTCGTTAACCACTGAGCCATGAAGGGAACTCCTGAACGTCATAGTTTTAACTGTACCATTTGGGTTGACCTGTGTTATCAGTCTCTTGGGTCCCCTAGATCTCTGGGCCAAGAGACTGAGAAAGAGAGGGAGGAGCAGGAGGGAGCGGGGAAGAAGGAAAAAGGAGGGAAACGGGGAGAGAGCAAGGGAAGTGTGGGTGCAGGGGGAGGGAGAGCGGCTTTGCCCATCCCACGTGAGTGGTCCCCAGAAACCCCTGCTCTTTCCCACGTGGTCATCCGCCCTTGCTGCTCACGGCCCTCGGTTACGAGAAAGAGCTTGACCAATAGTGAAGCAGCTTTGCTACTAAATAGATAACACAGAAAACTTTAAGAGAAGACGACCGTCTAAGACCTGAAACGCATTTCCCAGCATCCTACAGTTAGCCAGACGCGCTGGGGGCCTGGCGCTCTGGCGACCATGGTTTTCCTCCGACAGCATCTCCCGGAGCGTCAGAGCTTCGCCTCCTGCCCCCAGCTCCGGGGAGCACAGCCTCCGCGGTCCTGATCACGTCATATGAGTTGACATTGAGCCATTCCTTCTTTCACGCTAATTGAAAATGACAGACTTGCCACGTGCAAATAGCTCTTTAGGACAATTAGCCGATTAACCCCTCTCCGCAGCTCCCTTTGAAATTCAGTTGACCGGTTCGTCTTGTCACGATTACGGTAAATAATGACCCAGATCTCTGCAAAGAATATCTCACTTCTCTTTCAAAGGACTGTCAGAGGGAACTTGTGCTTTTGCTTGTTCCTCCAGCATCAGTGCTTCTAGACACACATGCGCACACACGCACGCAACTCACACACGCATGCAGCCCACTATCCTTTTGTTAGCATTTCCTCCAAAGTCTTCCTTCCCAGCTCTCTTAGATTTTTCACTTTCTCCCCCAGTGCCTGCACGGCTTATACTCCAACTACTGTGCTCCCCCAGTTGTGCCTCTAATTGCACTTAATCGCGTATACACTGAAGCCAGCACTGGATTATAAGCTGCCGGAGAGCAGGCGCTGTGTTCCTAGAGGATGCCCAGACTGAGAGTTAAGCTTTCAGAGGGCATTCAGGCAAGGGGAGGTTGGTCAGTCAGCCACACCATGCAGCAAACCGCCCCAGAAGCTGCCAGCTTAAAACAGCAAGACATTTACTGGGTTCAGGGTCTGCAAGTCGGCTGGGAAATCCTGTCGAAGGGGACAGGGCTTGGTCGAGCTCAGCCGGCCTCACGCACCCATTGGCGATCAGCTGATGGACCGGCCGGGGCTGGCCGCTCAGGAGTGGGCCCCTGGACATGGTTCTCATCCGAGTGGCCTCCCACCTGCTGCATCGGAGCCCAGGCTTGCGCGGCTAACGGCGGGTCTGCGTTTCCTCAGCGCCCCAGCCATGGCTTGATCTGACCTGCTCCGGTTGCTGTGAGTCCGAGTGCCACTGAGTCTTCACATCCATCCCCGTGGAAAGGGCCACACAGAGGAGAGCATGGAGCCACTGGCTGTGCCCTGCGCACGGAGCCCACGTCACCCCAAGCTCCGCTGGCCGTGACCAGACAGCGCTCAGAGCTCCAGGCTTTCTGGTGGCCTCTACACCCCTGCTGGGAGCCTCAGGTCACAGGCAACACGTGACAGAGAGAAACTAGACCGTGTGTGCGCACAAGCGTGCGTGGGTGTGCAAGGGCCCAGGCTGCAGAGGCCGACGCTGAAGTCCCACAGGGACCCACTGTGTGCTGTGAGTGACAACGGTGGGCTTTTTAAATGTGAGGGCTGCCTGCTTTAAGCGCACAGACAATTCACAGTAGGAAGACGTCTGCGTGGCAGGGCGGGAAGGGGACTGGATGACTCGTGGGGGGTCCTGACATTTGGGACCCACTGCACCGTCCAAGCGGCCCGTGGCTTCAGTTAAGTCCCTTAACTTTTCTATGTCATAGTTAAGCTTTTTATTGAGGCGGTTCTCAGGTTAGCCTGCAGGGTTGCCGTAGTGACGGAAGAAGACCCCAAATACAAATATAAATGAAAAGAACAGAGTTGATAGATATGAGCCCTGATTATCACTATCATTATTATTATTATTAATTACTGTTCATGCTGTAAAACCAACTGGAAAACTCTTGGTCCAAATTTCCAAAAAGATTCAGACAGTCTCCCCCCGCCCTGCCGAGAGGCCTCCTATGTCCCCCTAGTGGGTGAGCGAGAGGGTGCTTTTCTGTCCATTCATCCCCCCTCATTCATTCCAGCCATCCTCACGAAGCCTGTGCCCAGATCCAGTCACTTGCAAAGTCCTAACACACGCGGAATCCGCCTTCGCGCGGGGAGGATGAAAACTGAGTCACGAGCAGTGATGTGTTGTGCAGGAAGCTCAGAAGGTCAAACCGCAGAGACAAATCGGAGGGACAGTCACCCCTACACCAGCAAGTGGTCCCAGAAGCCTGTCTGAGGAGGTGGCGTTGACGCTTAGTCCGGAAGGACAAGGAGGGAGTTGAAACAAAGCAAGGCTGCGAGACGCCAAGCCACCTGGCCCGGGTCACACAGCTGGCTGGTGACGGATGTCCATCAGCCTTGGACGTCCCCCTCCCCCTCCCCACCGCTGCTCTGCAGACACGCAGATAAAGGCTGCGCCCACTCTGACACTGACCAGAGGGATGACGGCGTCTCTAGGGCCACTTCCTCCATCCTGGGAGTGAGGCTTGACCCACTGGTTACAGTCTAGTGACTCCAGCCATCAGCTCTGCTCCTGGAAAGTCACCACAACAGCCTTAACAAGACCGTTTTCCACCCCCCCCCCCACACGGCGTCCCTCCTGCCCCGTCCGATCACGCGGCCTAAGGAAAGAAGGAAGCAGTGTTCCTTCCGTGTCACTGAGCTGCTGGCAGCCAAGGCTCTCTGACCCTGTGCTCAGCCACTGCTCCGTGAGCCTTCTGTCCTGGTCAGAAGCAGTGCATCCAGTGAGCTGGCCTTGAAATGCCTGCAATAGTCGAAAGCCCCTCTTTCTGGGTGCAGAACACTGCCAGCCTGCCTGCCGAGGGGCTTCGTATGGAATTAAAAGAAAAGAGCCCCGTTACAAGGAGACCTGTGATGCTGGCCAGGAGAATAGAGGCTTGGCCGAGCTGGAGACTACCTGGAATTAATATAAAGGAATCCATGTCTGGTGAGCGTTTTAGGCAAAACTTTAAGGTCAATTTAGCATGATTTAAATATTTCCCATTCATTAGCAATAA
Organism: Catagonus wagneri; assembly: GCA_004024745.2. Lineage (NCBI taxonomy): Eukaryota > Metazoa > Chordata > Mammalia > Artiodactyla > Tayassuidae > Catagonus > Catagonus wagneri. The sequence continues at coordinate 1,375,756 of PVHT020000047.1, forward strand.
TCTGGAATACATTTCCCTTTCCACCCCCAAACCTGAAGTTTTATTTTAACAGCTCTGTGATTTTGGAACAGATCATTAAAATTAATGGTATTCTGAATGTTCTAGTGTGCCTGGTAGAGTCTGATCAGTGTTTTTCCCTTTATAGATCACCAGTAATAGAACACTTTAATGGCCATAATATAACGGCATTCTCTTTCTCTGTCTGTCTCTGTTAATGAATAATTCCCACAGCCAGATATGGAACCCCCCCGCAAAAAAAGAGGAAACATATTTCATGAGGCATGTCAATGCTGGACCCTAAATAATTCAGTACCCCATATTAAAATATTCCAAGCTCCCAATGTCCTAATGGGATATAATGAAATGTTCCCAAATGCTGCCGTCTTAAAATTAACATCCTTTGAAATTCCAAAATCCATCAATAGCAATGACAGGAGCCAAGTCTAATCCTTTATTGATTTGTGCAACCACAGAAGGGAAAAGGGAGCCTGGCTCAGTCCCATCCCTCAGGCTGGCCAGGGTTGTTAGTTTGTGTCCTAGGGGACAGGAAGCATCAGCTGGTCAGCCCCCTGCTTGTGGGTGACAGGCAACACTGCCGGGCCTCAAAGATCTGGCCCCGGTTCTCACTTGAGAGGTAGACTCCGGCCAGCCTTGCCCTGAGCACCCATCTGAAGGCACCGTGCACTCCTGGGTGGAGTTACGGACTGAGCCACCCGCTGGCTCAGGCTCTAGGTGGCCCGTTTATTGGGAGAACAGTTCCCTTATGCCCTCAGCCACCTTCCGTTTTGTTCTTCACAATATCACTATCTAACATTATATTAGTTATTTGGGCAGAGGGAGTGCATGTCTTTTGGACTCTGTCCCCTATCCTCTTATAAGTTTACATCATCTGTCTCATGAACCAAGACAAAAGCCCAAGGAGGGTAGAGAGGGTTTGGTTGGTTGGTTGGGTTTTTGTTTTGTTTTTTACTGCTAAAGCCCTGGTATCTGATAGAATGCTTAGCATTTAGGTATTTCACGGACGCATGGATGGTAGACAGCTGGAGGGACAGGCGGTGGATGGATGGATCGTGGATGGATGGGTGGAGGATAAGTAGATGGATGAACATACGGTGGCTGGATAGATGGATGGAGGACGGATAGACAGACGGATGGTGGATGATGGAGTGGGCAAACTGGTGTTAGCTGGATAAGTGGATGGCTGCATGGCTGAGTAAATGGATGAAGAGTGGAGGGTTCATGGGCGGATAAGTTCCCAGTCCCTTGTCTTATGTACACAGAAAAAAAAAAAAAAATGTCCAGCGTGAATTTGTTGGCCAAATGAATGACACTCCCCAGATCTGACGACACCGAGGCCCCCAGCCCCCTGAGCTTGCTGCTACCTCGGCTCTGGCTGAGTCTTCCCTCCCGGCCTCCTGGTGACCTCCTGGACCGTGCCGTTTGCATCTGTGTTGGACCACGCGTGACCTCTGGCCTCCCTGAGAGGGAACGTGTCTCCCCCAGCTCATCTGCCCTCGACACACAGTAGGCTCTCAGCCTCCCACATCTCCGGTGAGGAGCCGCGTGGGCCCCCCACGAAGGGAATCACAAACAATTGAATCCTTCGACAAAGAGCGCCTGGAATCCAGGCACCTTTCACAGGCATCGTGTGCCTGCTGGCTGAAGCTCAAAGGAAACACAGAAAATGGGAAACCACAAGAAGTCTCTGCATGAAGATTAAAATCGCCTGGCGATAAAGCAGCCTCCTGTGTCAGCGTCTGACTCGAGAGGAAATAAGAAAATCCAGCAAGTAAACTGGAATTAGGTCAGGAGGACCGGGGCAGAAACACAGGGAAAATAAATATCAGTTCATAAGAAGAAAACTGAGAGATGGTGGTGAGCCCGGGAGCTGATGGCACCTTCCTGGGAGGGGGGATGGCAGCTCTGCTGGCCTTGCCCCTGGGGAGTCGCCCGGCTGCAACCCAGCAGGACTCGTGGGAGACAGGGCGCCCCCGGCGTGGGTCAGACCAGGAGGGCTGGCTGGAGAAGCCCGAGGGGAGAGCATGCAGGTCCCGGACACGCCCCGAGGAGCCGTGCCTTAATGCGTCTTCAGGCGGTGTTCACCTGCCTCCAGAGTCCTCCCGCAGAGGTACTCCCGGAGGGCACAGTCCAACTGGCCGCATGTGGATCTCTGCGGTGTGGACGGCAGCCCCCCGCCGTCTGTCCCCAGCAGGCTGGAGCGACCCCCACCTCGAAGTCACTCCCAGAGCCCGCAGGCTGCGGGGTGGCCCGCGGGGCAGCTGCAGGGCCCGGGGCAGAAGCGCACGGAACAGGTGAGGATTCTGGCCCGACGCGCGTCCTGTGCGGCCGCCTCTGCGAAACGCCGAAGCCCCCGGGCTCCGTGCTGACCACCCTTCCTGGCTTGACCACACTTTTCCTTCCGCGTGACCCCGCCGGGCCCAGATCCCGAACAGCACACCTGGGCCCCTGACCCCGCGTGGCTACTGCAGCCTTAACGCCTCCTCTGGGCCTTGGAGTTACACGCACCTGCCTCCTGACCTGGCAGCTCGGTAAAGACTGTGACGTTTCTAACCTCGCTGGGCCAAGCGGAAGCCCGGCGGCGCTGCCTGCCCCCAGGCCCCGCTCCGACGCCCTCACGGCGCATCCACCCCCAGCCCAGAGCGGCTCAAGGGAAAACCCTGGCGGCCTTCCTGGAGGAATGCTTCCCCCTGGCCAGGCAGCCCCCACAGCCGACGGGCCAGCAAGCCCTGCGGACCGGCTCAGATCCCTGCGCACAAGAGGCCCGCAGGTCTGTCCCAAGTTGGGGACTGAGCCCCTACCGGGGGCTGGGACCGGTCTGCACGCTGGGAGGGTGACGGCAACGAGCCACACTGAAGCCCCTGCCCTGGACCCTGAGCCTGGAGCGGGGAGACCAGCAGCACCACGCGGGCTGTGCCGACAAAAGAGCCAAGAGGGAGCAGGGGGAAGAGCTGGGTGGGGGCCAGGCCTGAGGGGAGTCGGGGTGAGGTCCCCAGGGGATGGGGCTGTCAGGGTGGGGGGACACAGGTCACGTCGGTCCTGGCAGGCCTGTGAGGGCTCTGGCCATTCTCTGAACGGGACCAAAGCCCCTGGAGGGTTTTGAGATGACTGAGCGCTGTCACCCAAGGGCCGGATCCTAGGAAGGCAGGGGTGGAGGCGGAGAGGCAGGTGGGAAACTGCAGAGAGATCCAGAGACGCCGCAGCCAGGACCAGCCGGCGAGCAAGACCGGCTCGGCGCGCCGCCTGCCCTCTGAGCCCCAGAGAGCCTTCGGAATGTAAGTCAGCTCATCCTAGCCCTCGCGCTGCACCGGCCACGGCTTCCTGCTGCCCTGAACCCCCAAACCCCCCAGGACTGCCGCCTGCCTCTCTCCCGACCGTGTGTCCTCCTGCCCCCACCCCTCACTGCACTGGAGCCACACCAGCCTCCCTTGACCTCCTCAGCACGCCGCCTGGGTTCATTCCCACCCAGGGCCTTGGCACTGCCCTCTCCTCTGCCTGGAGGGCCCTCCCCTGGCCGCTTCTTCCTTGACTCAGGTCCCCCCTCTCCAGGGAGACCTCCCTCCCCTCCCCCACCCCGCCATCGCGATACCCCGTTTTCTCTTCTTCAAAATATCTGTCACCGCTGGATGTTTTTCTAGGTGGTTATTTTCTTCATACACCACCACCACCCCCCGTGGCAGAATGGGCCCAGATGTTCTCTGGCTGGTTTACCGACTCATCCTGCATCTGGAGTCAGACCAGGGCACCTGCGAGGCCCGCGTAAAGATCAGTCACCTGGGGACGCCGGGACAGAACCTGCGCCCATCCCTCGGGCTCACACCGCGGGCGCGGGCGCGGGCTCTGACGGCCGGCTCAGCCTTGCGAGCGAGTTTCCGTTTGCCCACGCACCATCTTCTGAGCAAGGAAGAGTCCAGATGGCAGGTGACGTGAAGCCGGTCTCGGCCTGAGGGCGCTCAGCTGCTCAGCGGGCACACGCACAGCCTCTGGGTTCACAGCCCCCTGTCCTCGACGGAGACGCCAAAATCAAAATGTGGCACAAACGAACCTGTCTATAAAACCGGAACAGACTCACAGGCATAGAGAACACGCTTGTGGTTGCCAAGCGGAGGGGGAGGGAGTGGGACGGACGGGGCAGGGGAGGTGCTAGATGCAAACTATTCCGTTTAGAATGGACAGGCCGCGAGGGCCCGCTGCACAGCACGGGGAGCTCTGTCCAGTGACTCGGGCCAGAACACGAGGGAAGACAGTGTGAGAAAAAGAATCCCTGCGTATGTAGGACTGGGTCCCTTTGCTGTACAGCAGAAACTGGTACAACACTATAAATCAACTCTACTCATAAAAAAATAAAATAGAATAAAATAGCAAGGGGAAGGCAAGCCACTGCCCTTGGCCATGATCTCCGGTGGGGGTGGGGGTGGGGAGGGACAGGCAGAACGCAGCCTCAGACAGAGGGGGCCGTGGCCACACTGGGCTTTGGAAGAAACTCGTGGAGAAGCCGAGGTCAGTAGCGTCCAGACTCGCCCTGACTCGCCCTCTGGCCGATGTCCACGCGGAGCCAGCCTGCCTCCCAGCCACCCTCTGGGCGCTCCCCCTGCTGCCGCGGAGGCACAGCCCGCAGCCCTGAGGCACCAGAGGGGTCCACCCAGGTGAGCCGGGAGGTGGAGGTCGGGGGCTGAGGAGGGGGTGGCCGCATGGGACCCCACGCGTCAGCAGCAAGGATGTCGTCCTGCAGCCGAGGCAGCTCCCCTTTGTCAGCGTGGGCCACACGGTGTCACAGCCCCCAGCTGGCCTGGCTTGGGTTGGCAGTGTCCTCTGGGGTCACCCCGATCAAGCTCGGCTGGCAGGGCACACCGGCTGCCTGTCCTCTTGGACAGAGGGCTGTCACCTGTCACCACTGTGCCCATCGCATCTCCAAGCATACGGCTGGAGCTCTGCTGGGACAGGTGCCACTGTCCCATTTGCCACAGCGAACTCCATCCACGGCAGCGCTGGCCCCACTGCCAGGGTGGGCCAGGAACCTCAGCTCCACGCTCTCCCAGAGGGAGGTCGGCTCTTCCAAAGGGGACCCCTCTGTTGGTTCCCGAAGCCCCCAGAGCCACCCCTATTCATTCCCCGAGGCTCCTGGGAAGCTGAGAGGGTGACAGCCACCTCGGCCACCCCTCCCAGGGACACCCCACTCCTGTAACTCCCCCACCCAGGTGACTGCCACGGACTCCACTCCACCTCAGTGACACCCAGAGACCCCACCGCACTCTGGTCACCTCCTCAGAGGCGCCCGTCCAGAGCCCCCAAGGACCCTCTCTGCCCTGAGCACTTTCCCTGAAAGTGACCCTCCTCAGCCACCTCCTCCAAGGACCTCATCCAGACTCTGAGTTGGGTGGACCCTGCTGGTGATGACAAAAGTCTGCTCTCCGGCCACAACCCCGCCCCCATCCCTTCACCCCCTCGTCTGCCCCCCTCCAGCCTCACTCGGATGTCTAGACCCAGCCCCTCTGTTGCCTCCCAGCTGGTGCTCTGTCTTCTTCGTCCACTCAACTCAGCCCGAATCCACGGCTCTTCCACTTCTTTCCACCCAACTCCACTCCCCTGAGCACCCATCAGACCCCGCCTGCGAAACTCCAACCTGGCCGCCACCTGCCTGTCTGCCCTCTCCCTGAGCGCCCGCCAGCTGGCGGTGCCCCAAGCCTCGGTGCCTGCTCCCGCATGTCGCCCACCCACGTGCCCTCCGTGACCCCCCCCCCCGACTCTCTGCCTCTCTGGATGTCACCTCCTCCAGTCCGGTCCTTCCTCAAATTCGAGCCCCCACCCCCACCCAGGGACACAAAAAACAGTCTCAAAAACAACAAAGCATCTCAGAGGTGGCCTGCTCCCGGGAAACAAGAAGCTTATAATGAGATAGAGGAAACTTTTCTAAGTGGAAAGAATTGGACCATAATTGATGTGCAGATGGTGGACCCTCGACAGGAAAACAATGGTGGTGGGTGGCACTGCAGCCCAGGAGGGAGCGGCATGCAGATCCTGCTCATCAGAGCCCTCATCCATCGCCGCCGTGAACACAGCTTGCTCATGTACACACACGCGCGTGACAGCGTTCCCGCTGAGGGCTGCTTTGCCCAGGAAAGGCGGCGTTCCAAGCTGAAAGGGAGATCAGACTTGTCTTCTGCTTTGGGAGGAGGGTTGACGAATACCAGGCGGGGTTTATAAAGCGCTTCAGACGTGGCCAAGCTGTCCATTATCTCCAGAAGCTCAGCTGATCCTCTTAACAATGCGTGGTGCCCGGGCCACTGTCGTTCTAAACCAGGAGAGGCTCAGCCTGCAGAGAGGGGACCGGGCCCCACAGCGGAGGCGAGGTCAGGATGGAGGGGTCCTCTGACTTTCTAGCGTCCTCTCTCTGGACAGCGTCCCCAGGGGTACCAAGCGACCCCCACAGGTCTTACCGAACATGCTACACCAGCTCCTCAGCCTTGGTGCTGCTCTAACACGGCACTGAAATGACGAGGCTGGTTCTATGCAGTGGTTTCTTTCTCATGCACTTGAAAGTCCAAAGCAAGCCCACAGCCCATCAGGCACACAGCCTTCCCTGCGAGGTGACTGGCAGACCCAGGCTCCAGCATCCGCAAGGTCAGCCTGGGCGAGAACAGAGAGGGTGAGGACGGGTCCCCGCTGGAGTTCGACCCTTGAGAACCAGCTCCACAGCCACAAGGGCTGTGCGGCGGCCAGAAGAAGGCGTCCTCTGATGAAGCCGTCCCATCCCACGGCCGGCCCGGGGCTGGGGAGGGGAGCGCACACAGCCCTGTGGCCTCTGCCTCCGAGAGCTCCCTGCGAATCCTGCTTAGGATGCTGAGAAGGAAGGAGGCCCGGGACCCCCACACAGCCGGGACCCGCGTAGCCCACCGTCGGGGTCAGGGCTGCTGCCCAGAGTGGCCGCACCTGTGAGCCCAGGAATCCGAGGTGTGCACTGTGCGGTCTGCAGGCCCCACCTCTGCAGGGGCCCAGCTCACCTTGCACACGCAGCGCTGGACGTGCCCCTCTTTGAAGGTCCGTCTAGGCTGGCACTCACCCGTCTCTAGCACCAGGCAGCTCTGCCGAAACCCGGCCCTTGATCAAAGGTGACGAAGGCCCAGGAAACACTCAGCAGACCCAGCACAGACGTTGCGTCTCTCTCTCTCTCTCTCTCCCCTTCCTCGGGGCCTCATCTTCCTCCTTTTCTGTGTCACCCTGCCTTTTTGGGGGGTGGGGGGTACTCTCTCCTCTCACACATTACCCCAAAATACCAAGCACTATATGGAAAGCCTCAAAAAGCGTCACTCCGGTGAGCCCCCGCTGCATGCCTGTCTTCTTGGCTGGGGCGGCTCGGATCCGTCCTTCCTTGGGCAGCTGCGTACCCAGCATCTTTGCTTCCCTGCCTCGCCCACTCATGTTCACGGTAGAAAATTCTGGCTGGATCAGGAGTGAGAAGCACATGGTCAAAATAAGAGCTTTGGTTGGAGGCTTGTATTCAAATTCTTTTGTTTCCTTACTTAATCATTAATTGTGTACAAAACAAACTTTTCAAAACACAGAAAAGTAGGTTACAGCATGGAAAGTGAATATTAACTGTCACCCTATTGTTAAGACTCTGATGTTTCTGACTACACGTAGGTGCATTTTAATGTGCTTGAAAGTGTAATGTAGACAGAATTTCATAACCTTTTTCACTTAATACTGTGCGGGGAGCACATTCCAGGCTGTTGTAATGTAATTCCAGCAGCTTTACATTGAAAGGTTTCATCATATTCCCTGTAGGGGGTGCTGCTGGGTGGGGAACATGGACCCCACTCCAGGTACTCCCGCAGGAAGGATTTAATGCAGGGGACTGGGGCTGCAATGGTTGTTGGAGGCGCTAAAGAGGAAAGGGCAGGGGGTGGGTGGTTTGTGGGCCCTAACCTCACACCTGCCGTCTGTCCTGCTTGGGGCAGTGCCCCCTCTTTCCCCAGCCCTCTGCCCCTCCTGGGCAGACCTAATCCAGGATCGTGCAAAGAGAGCACCCAGGAAATGCAGCTCCAGCTCCTCCCCCGTGGCACCCAGGCGCAGGAAGGGGTGTTGGCAGTGCCCACTGGACTAAACACCCCTGCCCCTAACCAATTCCTGGACCCTCGGGTTGTTCTGAATTTGCACAGAATCCCTCTCCTCCCCCACCACCATAGGCTGTGTTTCTCCCAGGGTCCCAGGCTCTCACTTTAAAGTGGGGCTCCCTCTCAGCTGTGCACCGCCTCCCCACAGGGAGCCCCGGACCCTGCGGTCTGCTTGCCCTGGTTTTCAGGGATCCAGCCCTCCCGCTCCTGGTGGATGCTCAGAAGGTGAGTTCTCAGAGGCTTGGGCCCAGGACACAGAGAGTGATGAGCTCAAGGGCCCAGCTGTGTGCACAGCCTGGCCCCTTTGTTTGCTGCCCAGAGGCCACGGGGACAGTTCGCGGTCCTCGGGGATGGACAAGCCCCAATCTGGCTGAGGCTCTACTCACAGGAGAGCACTTGAGGGGCTCTCTGTTCCCCTTTGAGACACACTGGAAAATGGGAAGAGAGTTTGGGAGCAAGGGGACAGAGGGATCTGGCTGGCTTGTCATGCACGTCACCCATAGTGTCCTTCCGACCAAGGCATTTGCCACACAGCCCCTGCCCCAGCAAGTGGAAGAAATCATGTCTCAGAGCCCCCAGCCCCACAGGCTGTGCTTCGCTCGGTCACCTCAAAACTAAGGCTCCAGGCTCTGTGTGAAGACCCCTGCCCGCTTATCCCCGGCTCCCCAGACCCGGAAACAAGCTTTTGCTTTCCTCGGCCGGGATCCTCTTCCTCTGGTCACCTCGTTGTCCCCTGCTGTGATGGGTTCAATGCATCCCTTAAAAATTCATATGTGGAAGTCTCACCCCCTCACCCCCGTACCTCAGCCTGTGTCATCTCACTTGGAAACAGAGTCATTGCCGATGCAATTAGTTGAAATGAGTTCATTAGGGTGGCCCTGTTCCAATATGACTTTATAAAAAGGGGACATTTGGACACAGGCACCCACACAAAGAGAATGCCACGTTAGCATAAAGCAGAGACGGGGTGATGCTCGTAAAAGAAAGGAACACCCAGCCCACCAGCCAGCAGCTGCCGGGTGAGAGACATGGCAGACTTTCCCTCAGGGGAACCAGCCCCGCACACGCCTTGATCTTGAACATCTGGATCCAGAACCGTGAGCAACAAGAGCTGTTGGGTAAGCCACTCACTCTGGGATACCTCCTAGGACAGCCTCGGGAACTAAGAGAAACCCACTGGTCCTCAACCCACAGGACCCCGTCAGTCCCTGGAAGAGACACCAGCTCCTATCAGCCCAGGGGCATCTCTGCTCTAGGTTCACTGCCAGCGCTGGTCCATGCATCCCACTCTAGCCTAGAGAGAGGTCAGGGTCCCTGTGAGGCAGCAGACAGAAGCAGTCCCCTCAGCCACACTCTGCCCTCTCCCGAAACTGTATCTCACAGCTGGCCTCCCAGTGTTTCCTGTCGCCTGCCACTCCAGCAAGGTGATGAGCATTGAGCAGGAAGTGGGAATGATGGCCCCAAAGCAATCCCAGCCATAGAGCTGGGGGTTAGGGGTTCTGCCCTGCTGCACTGGCCTTGGAATTTACACCACGTCCTCAGTGATTAATCCTGTAGATAATCCTTGTTATCTCTGGCATAGAGAGATCAGGCTCCCTGCTGGGCCTCAGCCAGAAGCTGCTGACTCCTATAAACTCACTCATTTCCTACACACAGTGCTTAGACAGCATCTCACCACAGACATCCCTGACACATTCACGGAGGCTTTCATCCTGGCTGGAAGTGAAGTTCTGTCTCGAATGGGGCTTGTCTTCGGGCCAGAACCCCATTCCAAAAACATGGAGGTCACCTCTCTAAACAAGGGATCCAGCAACTCAAAGTATGGTTGAGAAGAAACAGGAGCTCTGAGTGCCATGAGGCTGGGACACGACAGAAAGCAGGGGTTCCCCAGCTAAAGGGCTGGGCTGGATGCCCGTGGCCAGAGGCCATGAATCTCCTCTCCAAGAGAGTCTTGCTCAGAGACAAGCATCTGGACAGGATGTCCCGAGCCCCTGGCTGTTATTCCTTCCAGTTTAATGTGAAACCAGCCTTCTGCGTGGGCAGAGCAGGGAGATCTGGAGACATGAGTGAGTTCAAACACGAGAAGCAGTAAAATCACACCAAGCGCGTAATGAGCACTTCGAAAACCAACTTATTACAGCACCACCGTCTTCCCCACCCTGAAAGGTCAGCTCGAGTACCACGCCGTGCAAGCCTTCCTGGACCCCTGCCAGGAGCATCTTCACTTCCCCCGCATCCCTGCCTCCACCGTTGTCCCACCACTGCCCCTCCTCTAACTCCGCCATGAGACCACGAGCCACAGGATGATGACAATAACAAGGATAAAAATAACTATATTTGGTTCATCAACAAACATGAGCTGAGAACCTGATTAGCACAAGGCTCCATTCTAAGACCAGGGATGTGGCTGAGGATGGGACAGGCAGGCTTCCTGCTGTCCCATAGCTGACATTCCAGCCTCAGAAGTAATAATAGCAGAACAACCGTAGCAGGCATTAACAGAAAACTTGCTGCCTGCTAGGCACTGTTTTTTCTTTTTGTTTGTTTGTTTGGTTTGGTTGGTTTTTGTTTTGTTTTGTTTTGCTTATTTTATGGTCATACTCCTGGCATATGGAAGTTCCCAGGCCAGGGTTTGAATCTAAGCCATAGTTGTGGCAGTGCTGGATCCTTTAACCCACTGTGCCGGGCCAGGGATAGAACCCACACCTCTGCAGAGACCTGATCTGCTGCAATCGGATTTTAACCCAGTGAGCCACAGCTGGAACTCTTAAGCATTGCTTTTCTAGATCCTTTGTGTGTAACATCTCAATGAACATCTCAAAAACCACTCTATGGGGATGAAAGGTGCTCTTTCACCCTCATTCTACAAATGAGGAATTTGAAACCCAGAGAGCTTCAGAGGTTTGTAAATGTCACATACTAGGGACCACGGAGACAGGGAGTCCCGGGATCAATTGCCACCAGCCGGCAATGCTTAGAGCAGGGATCACAAGTCATTGCCCTTGTGGGCTTCGCAGAGAAGCACTCGGGCCCTATTCATGGAATAACCAGAAGCCCTCTTCCTGGCTGCGGCTTTGGTGTCAATGCCGAGGACTGGCACGGCCCCTCCCAAGGAAGACAGAGAGCAGCCCAGGAGCAGAGGCAATGCTGAGGCCAGGCTGCCCAACCCGGGGATCCTGTTCCATAAGCATTTGCACGTTGCCTCTGCGGAGCTTATACAGGCATTTGGGTTGATAAACCTAAGAAATCTCTAGAAAGCACCTAATTAATGCATTTTCCCAAGTAGGATGTTTTCGTAATTGCTGTTCAAGCAACAGAAAAGTGGAGAAAGCTTTTACTGAATTGCTGCAGCTAGAGAACCACAGGGCCGCTTCTCCCGGGCGGGCACTGGTTCTCGCGCTCAACCTCTTGACATCCATTAACGTTCTTCCAGCTATAAAAAAAAAAAAAAAAGCATCTTATTCTAACATTCTCCACAGGCAGGAAGCCCGGCATCGAATGAGGGAGGCTGAGTAACTGCCCCATACTCATTGTGATGGAAAGTGGCAGAAATGGCAACGATTCCACTGGGCGGTGGAAAGGCAAGTGTTTAGTGACGATAATTCTGTAAAGGATAATTTCATTAATGGAAGTGGGAGACAGCGTTTGTGCCAGTGAATACCATATACATATATATGAATATCCGCGGGCAATGTCTAGGGTTTAAAAACGGCCGCATGTAAATGGCCAGGCATGCGTCGGCCTTTCTGATGAATGCCCCGGCGCTGAATGGTAAAGCACCATTCAGAAGTGATTTGTGATAATCACACAGGGAAGAAATCCTTTCGGCGCAAGGAGCCAGAAACAAGGATATTTCAGGCAGCGATGTAAAAAAGCTTCTATTTGATTTGGGGCCACAAAGGATTCAAAAGGCATCAAGGCACTGACAGATTTAATGGCTTTCACCAAAGGAAGAAATTTCCCGCTTCAGAATTTAGTGCATGAAACAAGACAAGTTCAGATCCAGGCACCTGGAAACGTTAGGTTCTGGAGGACAGCACTGGGCCCCGGGACCCCCCCAGAAAATCCCAGGTTCTCCATGCACTGCCGAGCGTTGGAAGCTCAGCTCCTGGATCCAAATGGGCTTCAGTTTTGCAAAATGAACAGGGTGGTGCCCTTTGAAAGAAGGCCGCTGCTCTGGGCTGCCACACCAAAAACCATGGGATCAAAAATCTGATTGGACGTTTTAGGACCAAACCCTGTAGGCCTGGACAGCCTCTTCCCTTCCTGGTGGCTGTGCCCCCCTTCCTGGAAGGCCATCCTCTCCTCCCGTCAGTCCAGCCACCAAGGGCACAAAGCCACCTCCTCGTCCTTTGCAGCACAAGCGTCTGGAATCAGAGTCTAGGCAGCGTCATCTCCGTCCCGGACAGAGATTATTGCCCGTGAGCCAGTCCTGGAAGTGCCCCAGCTCAGAAAGACAGAGGCACACCTTCCCTTCTCAATGAATAGGCTCATTTCTTTCTTTTTCTTTTTGCATCGAGGTAAAACTCATATAACATAAAATTAACAGGGAATCACTTTGAAAGGTACAATGTAGTGGCGTTTAGTGCCTGCCCAGGGTCAGGCCACCATCTCCTCTGTCTCTCAGAGACATTTGCATCCTCCCCGAAGTGTCGGCCCCCACCCCCTCCCCCTCTGGCCCGTGGTGACCGCCAATCTGCTTTCTGTCTCTAGAGCTTGTCTGTTCTGCATGGTTCCTGTAAATGCCGTCATACAACACACAGTCTTTTCTCTCAGCTGGCATGTTTTCAAGGTTCACCCATGTGTCTGCTACAAGGATCATTCCTTTTCACGGCCAAATAATATTCCACCACTGGATAGGCTCCCTTTCATCCACTGATGGGCGGTTGGACTCCCAACCATCGTGGATAGGCTGCTGTGAACGCTGATGTACAGGCATCTGAGTTCCTGTTTTCCCGTCTGCTGAGTCTAAACCCAGAGGTGGAGTTGCTGGGTCCTAGGGTAATTCGAGGTTTAACCATCTGAGAAATTTTCACGAGCTGTTCACCCCTGCCCCCCTAGGCTTGTTGGCAGTTGCCGTGTCTCGTTGTCCCATCCTGATTCTGGCGTATCCTGAGTGCACATCAACAGCTACACTGAAATCAGGGCAGCCCCACGACCACGTCCTGAGCAATGTACAGATACTGGTCCAGTTCAGAGCCTCTGGCTGGGATCTCGGGTTGGCGCAGGTGGAGGCGGCGGTGTCCACACTGGACCCGCCTCTGCGTCTGCCGAGTCCAAGCGTCCCCACACACCCCCCTCGCCGGGCAAGGACTCAGCAGGAACCATGCATTTATTATTACCTGTAGGTTGAGGTCACTGCAAAGAGTGGTCCCGTGCCAGGGGCTACCAGGCCCTTGGTCCCCTCAGCTTCCAGGAGACCTGGGTGGACCACGTCCAAGGCCAGTGGCAGAGGCCCAAGCCCTGAGCCCAGAGCCCCACACTGGCCCCACCACTGACTTGGTTGTGGCCCCTCGGTCTTGCCCGGCTCCCTGGCCTCCTGTAGGGCCCTGCCAGCCACTTCCTCTCCTCTCCAGCCGGGGACCAGGTCTTCCTGGTACCCAGACCACCCGCACCTCCCAGCCTTTTGTTGGGAAGGTCTCTGATCTGGCAGGAAGCAAAAAGATGGCTGAAACCTGTACCCTCCTGAAGTCATCTGTCAGTAGGAGAGGGGAAGGTGGGTCCCGCCTCCCAGCCCCAGCGCCCCAGCGCTGGGTGCTGTCACCCTCGCGCCTGCTCCAGCCGCGTCAGTGACTGAGACACTTACTGCCATACTGGGATTTATAAGAAATGCTCATTTCGGAGTTCCCGTCATGGCTCCGTGGTTAACGAACCCAACTAGCGTCCGTGAGGAAGCAGGTTTGATCCCTGGCCTCGCTCAATGGGTTAAGGATCCAGCGCTGCCGTGAGCTGTGGTGTAGGTTCAAGACTCAGCTTGGATCCCGCATTGCTGTGGCTGTGGCGTAGGTCGGCAGCTGCAGCTCCATTTGGACCCCTAGCCTGGGAACCTTCATAAGCCGCAGGCGCAGCCCTAAAAAGACAAAAAAGAAAAAGAAACGTTCATTTGGTCAAAAAGAAATGAGCTACATTTCTCAGATGTATTTGGTCTTTGCCCAGTTCCTGGCTCACAGCTCCCAAAACTCAGAATTTTCAGAGCAGTAAGAGCGGCGGGGGCATCTGTGGTGACAGGATCGGGTCTCTTGTCCTCAGTTCCTGAAATCGCTTCAGAGCCGCAGAGGTGAGATGGGTGTCTCTCGAGAAATAACAAGACGCTTTCCACCGCACCCAAGGGTGTACTAATGAGGTGAATTATGGAAGGCACTGAAAGGTGGGGGCTGGTTGCCAGGGAAACCGACCAGGAATAGAGGCTGGGACTCTCAGTCCCAGCCCTGATTTCCAGGGAGAGGAGCTGGAGGTTAAATGGGTCTCCAGTGGCCTGTGATTTCCCGCCTCGTACTTATGCAAGGAAGCCTCCATCGAACGCGAACCCGGAAGGAGAGGGTGGAGAGCTTCCGGCTGGGGAGCCAGAGCGCTTCCGTGTGCCGCCAAGCTGCTCCCCAAATGCCACAAGCACAGGGCCCTTTTGCTCAGGACCTCGCCCCAGCATATCTCTTCATCTGGCTTTTGAGTCATATCCTTTGTCATCAACCTGTAATCTAGTGAGTGAACTGCCTTCCTGGGTCCCGTGAGCAAGTCTAGCAGATGAATCAAACCCGAGGAAGGGGCTGCGGGCACTTGTGGTGTATTGCTTGTCGGTCAGAAGCACAGGTGACAGCTTGAACTTGGGACTGGCGTCTGAAGCAGGGAGCAGTCTTACGGGACCCAGTCCACCCTGCGGGAGACTCAGTCCCTCCAGGTCAGCAGCGTCAGCTCCGAGCTGGACTGCAGGACACCCAGCTGGTGTCTGAGAGTTGCTCGGTCGTGATGGGGACCCCTGGTGCCCAACACACCCTGGGGTCAACTGAGCGGAGGAGCCCTCAGCGTCCATCACGGCCCCTTTTCCAGCAAGCAGGGCTGTTTCCCCCCTCCTTACAGAGCGGCAGAGCTCTTTCCAGTGGCCACAAGAAAAGCGAAGTTTTGGTGGGGTTTGGGGAGGGGCGGGAATAAGAGATCGGAAACACAGGCATGAACTGTGTTTGCAAATTATCCTAAAGACAAATGTCCTATTAAGAATAAAATGATGAGCGCGCACTATTGACTAAGATGTGGCTGGAGCGCAGAATGGGACCTAAGTCCCCGAGGCGGCAGTACGGACCCTCCAAACCCCACAGGCGCCCTTCCCATCGCCCACAGTGCTCAGAGGGATGCTTTAGGAAGCCCATTATGCTGCGGGCTGCAGCCAGTCTCAGCTCCCAGGCCACAGTTATGAAAGACAGTTACCACCATTTGCAAGATAATTACCATTTTAATCTCAAACCAGCCCGCAGGAGCAAATTGCTTTCTAAGTAACCAGCTTTTCAGAGTGTCTAATGGAATGCTGGGTTTGCTGGGGCTTGTTTTGCAATTGTCAAGGTGGGAGGTGGGCGGGGGGGAGGCGATGAGGGGGAGGGCCCCGCTCTCCGAGGGGCTGGGGAGATGGGACAGCCCCTGAGGGACGCTGGGAGTGAGATGCCGACACCTGCCTGATTCTCAGAGGGAGCCGGGGGAGGGAGAGAAAGAGAGAGAGATGGGGAGAGAGGAAAGGCGACAGACAGAGCGAGACACAGGGAGCAAACAGGAGAAGGAAGGAAAAGAGAAAGAGGACCAAAGAGAGAGACGCTGCTAAGAACACAGAGAGGAGGGAGAGGGGCGGGGTGCAGGAGGGGAAAGCCCCCAGGACAGCCTTGCTCAGGAGCTGGTCTGAAAGCAGGGCCCGGGGTGGGAAGGGCTATCCCCCGAAGCAGCGAGGCCCTGCGAATCCCCAAGGATGCTCGGAACAAAACAAGTTGTCACGCACGTCAAGACTTTGGCTCCAAATGCTGCAGCATCTCGGCAAAACGGGAAGCTCTGACTTAAGCTGAGGTTGTCAGGACAAGGTGATGAGGAATTGGTTTGAAAGAGGCAAAAGGGATTGATCTGGAACCAAGAGGAGAAAGACGGGGCGGGGGGCGGGCAAGGAGGAGATGCGGGGTTGAGCGAGGGGCCTGGGGAGACCAGTGTGACTCGAGGAGCAGATTAAATCCGGCTGGACGGTCTGGGAGCTCCCGGCCGTGGGGGCCTCCTAGCAGGGCTTCAGCCCGGGGGTCTGGGCATGACCTCCACCAGCGGGGCAGCTGCCACACGTACAGGCTCGGGAGCTGCACAGAACTCAGTCTCCCCCCGCCAGGGCCCTGGTGGAATCAGGTAAGAGGTGGCGGGTCCCTGCCTGAGCCGGAGATGCTGGAACTGCTGGGAGCCGCCCGCCCAACCTTTGCTTTAATTTCCTCTAAAATGTCCCCATAAAGCACACATCCAACCTTGGCTACCTTGGCCGAACAGCATCCGAAGTTATCTGAATGGGGACACAGATGAGATCCGAGGAGGAAGGGCCAGCGGGAGAAGGGGAGGGGGGCCGGGGGGGGTGCCAGGGAGGCAGAGCCCAGAGAAGCCTCGCTGCAGGGCCACCGGGAGCCTCATCTGGGAAGCTGGGGACAAGGGCACGGAGCACAGTGGGTGTGGCCACGTGGCTGCTGGGCGATTCTGGCCCTCAGAATTCCAGAGGAGCCGTGGGTAGAGGTAGGAAGCAAACCAATCCAAGGGAAGGCAGCGGAAACCAGGGCCGGTGGCCACCTTGTCAGAGGCCTTTGTGTCCCAGGGTAGCGGGGAAATGGGCAGTGAACAGAAAGGGAGTGCCCGGAGAACAGCCCGCAGAGCGTGGCTCTGAGAAGAGGAAGCACAGTGACTGGGGGGGGCGGTGGGATGTGAGTGAAGTGAGCCCCCCCGGGGGCGGGGGTGGCAGATAAGCCTCAGAGCAAAGTGGGAGACCTGCTGGACTTTGCAGGCAAAAGCCGCCCCTTCCCCATTTCCTTGCGAAGCCCACCGACGCGCCTCCCTCCCCAACTCCAGCATCGTCTCCTGGAGACCCTGAGCCCCAGCACTGGTGGGAACACAGAAAAGCTTAAAGCAGTAGGCATATAATTTTTTTTTTTAATCTTCCCAAGTTAAAAAAAAAAAAAACAAGAAAAAGAAAACAGAAATTACAAATATAGACATGCACACAAAATTGTTTACCTTTTCTAGTAGTGGGAGATATAAAAAACAAACAAACAGAAGCAGTAAGCACTTAGGATCTTGCGCTGTTCCTGGAGGATGGCGGGGCTGAGCTGGGGGCTGGGGCTCGGGGCCTCTCAGGAGCTCGCAGCCAGGCTGGAGGGTCTGCCTCCTGGAAGGACTGGTGTGGGGTCCTCCGGGCGTCTTACCCTCCACGATCCCGGCCACGTGCCCTCTCCGGAAGAATAGCCTGGACCGTTTCCTAAGCACCCAAGACCGAAACAGTGGGTCTCATCACCAGATCCCAGGAGGCTCTGCCCTGTGCTGCTGGTCACACCAGCCGTGGAGCAGCGGGGAGGGGACCGTGCGAGAGCGAGAGTCCCACAGGCAAGATCCCTAGAGAACCCCCTTCCTGAGTTTCAACGGACGCATTAGTGAGCTTGGCCTTGAGCCTGCTGGCTCACTGCGCTGAAGAAGCAGAGGTGTACCCACGGGGTACCTTCCCAGGTACCCAGCCTGAGGTCAGAGCTCACTTGGGCGCCCGGCAAACACACGCTGGACTCAGAGCTTCAGATCCACGTGAGCGAACATCACCCAGGGCGTCCTGTGCCTGGTGCAGGGTCCAAGGTGACCCAGCACCTGTGGACGCTGTCAGGGGGTTTTACCCTCGGCTCCTGCCCTCCCCCCAGGCGTGTCAGAGGGACACACTGTTACAGGGACACGGGAGAGGGCAGCGAGCAGACGCCTTGCTTACACACTCAAGGGCGCTCTCTGACTGCGTTCTCACTTGAGTATCATTTTCCCCAACACAAAGCAAACAGACACGAGGATGATGCTGTGATCATGCAGTGACAATTCAGGAGCGTGACCCTTTTGCAAAGCAGCCGTCCCCACTGTCCCGTGCGACGGGGGACAAAGTCTTGGGTCACCAAATGCGTCCTCTTCTGCTTTCTTCCCTGTGCGAACCCTGCCTCCCCACGGCCGCGCCCCCGCCCGCACCTCCCCATTTCCCACGCAGGCTGAGGTTATGGCCAGATGTTCAGTTTTAATACAAATATAAAAGAGAATCAATGAAAGCGCTCTTACGGGACAACAGATTTCCCATCAGACAATTACAGGGGAATTTTTCATTCCAATTTTCACAATTCACGATGAGCCCTGGAGATTATTTTTTCAGCGGCAAACCCTGAAACTCCAGTCTCCCTGTCAGGAACGCGGTTCCCGAGGCTGAGCTGTACAGGGCTCACCAGGGTAGGGTTCTTGACGTTAATATAGCAATATGTCAAATAAAAGCTGGGTCTAAACGAGCCTCGGCTCCTTTAATATACCGTGATCCCCCTGAGAGGCAGGAGGGGCTGGGGGGGCCGTGCTGCTGCTGTTGGAGACACCCCATGATTGACAGCGAGCATCCTGCTTCCCAGGAGCTCATGAATGCAAAGCAACTATTTTGAAAACAGAACAAAAGGGGGCTGTCAGGAAGTCACGGGGCTGCTGTAACCCCCAACCCACGGGCATGTGAGCTGCCAGCCCCTCAGCCTTCACAGCGATATAGCTGTCATCCGCCTGGGAACTCACTAAACCAGGACACCACTCCACAGCCCCGCTGGCGGGGGCCCTGGGCATGAACCCACCACTTCTCGCCTCCACCCAGGTGATGCCAGCCTCCTGGGGGTGGGGGGTCCCTCATTTCTCAGGAGTCCTCCTTTCACCTGTGGGTTGTGCTGACCACCCATCACCTGGGGTCCATTGAGGACAAACTGCAGGTGCGTCCGGCCATGCCCCCTTCCCCTGGTGCCCTGACTTTCCAGACTTTGCCCTCCTTACTGTTTCACTCCGTCCGTTCCTGCCCCTCCCGCATGCTGGACATACCGGCCACTTCCCCCTCTCAACCACTGCCGGAGGGCCCATGACCCCTTGGTAGCCTGAGGATCCAGGAATGCCCGGATTTGGAACCAGATCGTTTGCATGTTGTTCTTTCTACCCGGGAGGCAGTCTCACTTTCCTGGCAGGTTCCCCAAGGAACCCTGGGTGCCAGAGCCTTCTACAGGCTGGCTCGCTGGGATCCATCCTTGCTCTGATCCCTGGAGACAGAAACCCAGACGCTGCTCCACTTGGCCGGCGGACAGCTGACCAGACTGCCATGTGCCCAAGGGGCTCAGACAGCTGGGGTCTGCAACTTGGCTCTACCAGGACCCACTCCTCCGAGGTGCCAGCCAGTCTGTCCACATTTGTGATCCGAGCTACATGCTGGCTCCTGCTCCTGGGATGGGCAGGGGGACAGGGAAGGTCCCCCAAGGGCTTGGGCACCCTGGGGAGGCAAGCAGCTTTCTTCCCTGGAGGAGCCTCTTCTCTGCCCCTTCCCTCATCAGCAGGGCTCAGCCAGGCCGGCACCAGTCCTGCCATCGTGGCCCACGGGGGTGGACTGTGTCCGCAGCCTCTCAGGACAGCAGCCAGGGCCCCCAGTTGTCCTGTCCCAGCTTCATAAGGCACTGGGTCTTCACACCTGCCGTGTCAATGCAACACAGGGGCCGAGGCTAATCTCCCAGGAAGGGGTCGGCTCCACTGCGTTCCTCTCACACCCAAGAACCAAAGTCCCCAGTGGGAGAGCCAACGGGCACCTGCTGTGAACGAGCAGGGGGCCTGCTGGACTCATCACATCACAGCAAAAGTTCAGGGGGCTGAGCCTGTGTCTGTGACGCTCAGGACCGTCCCTCCCCACCCCAGCCGGGCATGGGGTCTTCCACCACGTACACGAGTGACCAGACTTCACACTCGCCGAGGGCTTTTGCTCTGTGGACTCGGGTCTCCCTGTTGCCCCCCTACCCCCGACCTTGAGGTCAGCCCTGTCATCATCATCCCCCTTGAAACGATGAGGAAACCGAGGCACTTAAATAAGAAACCTGCCCAAGGTCACTTGCGGACAGTATTGGTGGATTTAACAGACGAAAATACGGGAAGTCCTGTAAACATGGCCTTTGAGGCAGATAATGAATAGCTCTCCTTGAATATAAGTATATCCACAAATATCGCATGGGATATACTTACTCTAAAATATCTGACCTTCCAATTGAGCTGGGCCATCTCTGCGTTATTGGGTGGCCCTGCACGGTGGCAGGGGTCTGAACCCAGGTCTGAATCAGGCCTGGGATGCTCCGAGCCCATGTTCTCTCCGGAGGCATCTGAGAGCCGCTGGGGAACCTGACCGGACGCCAGCTCTGGGGCCCTGATGGAGCGGGAGGTGGGTCCGTGGGAGAAAGGACAGACCCGTGATCGGTGGCCCTGACCGTGGGACCGCTGCTCGGCCGTACGGGTTAAGGGGGTGAGTGTGCAGAGGAACTGCGCAGCAGGCGGTTGTCACAGGGCCCGGGGCTCATCACGACTCATGATGAGACCAGAAAAATGACCTCAGAGGAGCCCCTCTGGGATCGGGGCTAAAGGAACGAACCCAGGAGGAAGGGGGACTTTTGTCTGCGTCGCTTAATTTTCCACCGGGAAGGCACTCGATGTGCACGTGTATGTGTGCGTAAATGCATGTGTGTGTGTGTGTGTGTGTGTGTGTGTGTGTAAGGAATGCTTCTTGCAGTCTCTGTCTGGCAGGGCCTCTCTGAGTGACAGCGTCCTCTAGGACAGGTGACTGGCCAGAGCGAGGCCCCCGGGGACTCTGGGCGCCTGGGGCTCCAATGACTCCACGTATAAAAGGAGACATGAGACCAGTCCCTCTAGGTGAGCAGCAGACACCGCTGGACCCCACCCGCACTGGCCGCCGGCCCCGTGAGCTCGTCTAGCTGATGGCCAGTTCAAGTGCACGTGAAGTGTACGGCCCTCCTCCGCGCTGAGGAAACAGGGCTCTTGATTAGCTGCGGTAATAAAAAATGACTTCCGCCTCCCCGGCTCTCCGGGAACGAAATTAGCCCGATTGCATTCTCCTCTCCTGTTAAATTCTCAGACTCCGCTATCTGCAGATCGGTGGAGGCACAGTGCAGTTAAAAACGTCCCATTAATCAAGGGACTACAAGAGTCTTCAGAACCTTCCAGAGTTCCTGGTTGCCTCTGACTAGGCTAATTAAAAAAAAAAAAAAGAAGAAGAAGGTTTAAAAAAATCGACCACTCTTTGGGAACATTCTGACCCTGAAGCAAGGTTAAGGAGACTCGGAGCAGGTGTTTAGCTCAGCTGTCAGGAAGAGAACTTCTGGAACAATCTGGTTCTCTTGCAGCCCAGCTTGGCAGGTGCCACCCACTCCCACAGTCCGGAGAGGGCTCGGAGCAGTCCCACCACGTTGGCTGGGCACTGGTCCCGTCGTAAGGCACATCGGGGACTTAGTGGACAAGGGTCTGAGCCTCCTGAGCAGAGGGCGATGCCCAACCTAGTGACTGCGCAGTGGCCTTCCGCTGGAACGAGCAACTTCCTTTCTCTTCAAGCCAAGTTAAAAGCCCACCTCCTCCAGTCTGTCCTCCAGGTCACACTGACCATTCCCAGACCACGGCGTCCTGGTGGAACAAAAAGCATTTTAAATGTATAGACATAAGTCATAACGTAGGTCACTAGAGGCAGAAACAAGTCCCTTCTGTTAAGCTTTCCCAGTTTTCTCCAGATTCTAAAGGCTTTAGCCCTCTTGCCTACCTTTCATTCACCACATAATTAGGTTTTGACCTAATGTCTTCTAGCTCCGGAATGTAAACTCCAGGAGGGCAGGAATCCTTGTCTGTTTTATTCCCTAATGGGTCAGGACTCGTGCCCGACACATAATAGGAGTTCAGCTATTCTCGCCTGGGTGAGTGCATTTTCATCAGCAAGAGCTGGACGGATCGTCTGCTTGTTCCTTCACTCGCCCACCCCCTCACGTATTCAGCCTGAGCCCAGTGAGGGACAGTCCACGCCCCGGCTGCAGGACAGCTTAGGGTTGGGTTGCAGGCTGGGCAGCCAAGCGGGGCTTCACAGAGGAGGTGGCCTGGAGCATTTAGCCGGGTCTGGATGGAGGGCAGGTGGGAGGTATTGGGATCTCGACTGCCCCTAAGATTCTGTGCTCTAACCACCCACCCTCACCCCCAGAATGCCTGTCCCGCAGAAGATTATGCTCCCTCCCCCATCATGACAAAAGGTCCAAACCACTCCCCACCCCCCGATACCCAATAGTCGATAGCCGGTGCTCGCATGGCTGCCGCCCCGATGGCCTGGTGAGCAGAGGTGTTTGGGGGGGCGGGGGCCGGGCCGGCAGGCCCCCTGTGTGGTCTCCAGCCGGCCTCCCTCTGCCTTTGAACACCTTCCTTGGTCTCCCTTCGGCAGCGCTGCCTCAGCATCCCGGACAGGGTCGGCCATGTTCGGCCCCCAGCATTTTCCCACCTTGACCCTGCATAGCGTCCGGGCTGGACAGAGCCTCCTGCCCGCCAGCCTCTGCCCAGGCTGATGCCTCCTCCAGAAATTTTGCTTTTCTCCCATCTTCCCAGGCGCTTCCCGAATCTCTGCTTTTGGTGGCATTTCAAAGTTGCCAGGCCAGTAACTAAGGGAGTCATTAAAAGAAGAAAGAAAGGAAAAGAAGAGAAAAAGAACAATTGCAGTTGCTCCCCACAGCCGTGGGGGGCTGGGGGGCGACCATCCTGCAGATGTGCATTAACATACTGGGAAAACAGCTCGAAGCACAGTCCCCCGGCCACCCCCGCCCGCACCCAGTGATTGCCCTGAGCCGTATTTTCTCCGCTTCCTTCCATGTAGGAGGGCAAATTGGAAGGAAATGTTGGTGTGAGAACACAGCTCAGCATTTAACGCGGCGCAGACTGTACCCTCAAGGAGGCTGCCAGCCCTCCTTGCGCTCAGCTGGCAGCTCCCGGGCATCTTGTTCTTTGGCAGTTTGCAAGGCCACCTGCTCCAGAAAAGCCTGCTCGACTGCTCTCACGCTCGCCCCGCACCTGCTCGGGGCCCGGGGTTGATGGGCGCATCCGGACAGGTTTCAGGTTTGCTTGGCTCACCACCACGGCCAGACAGCTCTCTTATTTGGCCTGGATGCTTCTTGTGATTTTCTTTCTTCTGAGATGGTGGAGGTGGGGGCAGGTGGTCCCCAGGGCAGATTTATCTCAGTCCATGAGCTCACGTATCGAAATTTGCTCTGCCGACTTTGTCCATCCAAGCCTTCCATTTGGCTGCGATTTCAACCCTGCAGAAAAGCCACAGGGATGGTACCAAGGAATTTGCAGAAACCGTTTACCCAGATCCACCAACTGCTCACACGTTCTGCCATTTGCTTTGTCACCACCCCTATGTTTTCCCAAGAGAGAAAAAAAAAAGATCTTGGGAAGCTGTAGCCCAATTATCAAAATCAGGAGATTTAACTCGATACAGCGCAATCGTATCACCCACTGCACACACTCACCTTTCATCAGTTAGCCAACAGTGTCCTTTCATAGCGCTGTCACCCAGGACCCATGCCCACGCGTGCAATTTTTTCATCTCTTTAGCTTCTTCAATCTGAAACAGTTTCTTAGATTTCTTTCCTTTTCTTGACCTTTCCAGGGAAGAAAGGACAGTTGCTTTTTTTTTAATTTCTTAGTTTCTAAACTTTTTTTTTAATTAAGATATAGTTGAATTACAATGTTTCAGGTGTACAGCAAAATGATTCTGTTACACACATATACCTGTATTCTTTTTCAGATTCTTTTCTCTTATAGGTTATTATAAGATATTGAATAGAGTTCCCTCTGCTGTACAGTAAGTCCTTGCTGTTCATCTGTTTTATGTGTAGGTGTGTGTATCTGTCACTCCCAAACTCCTAATTTATCCCCCGCCCTTCCCCTTTGGTGACCATAAGTTTATTTTCTGTGTCTGAGTCTATTTCTGTTTTATAAATAAGTGCACTTGTATCACATTTTAGATTCCACATATAAGTGATATATCGTATTTGTCTTTGGCTGGCTGACTTCACTTCGTATGCTGATCTCTAGGTCCATCCATATTGCTGCAGATGGTATTATTTCATTCTTTTTATGGCCGAGTAATATTCCGTTGCATATATGTACCTCATCTTCCTTATCTATTCCTCTGCTGACGGATGCTTAGTTTGCTTCCATGTCTTGGCTACCATAAATAGTGCTGCTATGAACATACGGGTGCATGTGTCTTTTCGAATTAGAGTTTTTGTCTTTTCTGGATAGATGCCCAGGAGTGGGATTGCTGGATCATATGGTGGCTCTATTTTTAGTTTTTAAAGGACAGTTACTTTTAGAATGTGCCTCCATCCGTGTTTATTTTCTCACGACCAGATCCAGGCTGTGTGTCTTGTCAGGTGTGCACAGGGCGAAGCTGTGTCAGCAACACCAGGCACGGGGTGTCCCGTACGGGGACAGGTCTCCGATCCTCTGCGTAAGGGTGTGTCTTCCAGGCCTCTCTACTATAAAATTACTCTTTTTCCTTTCATAATTAGTAAAAAATTTAATTTTTTTGGTTCTAGAAATAGCCTGTACATTGTCAAAGTTTCACCCACTGGTTTCAGCAGCCATCAATGACTGTCCAAAATCATTTCTTGCTTATTAAATAGAATTCTAATGTAAGGAGAGCTTGCCTTCTCCCCAGCTTATCTACTCGTTTATTTATTTATATCAGTTCGAGTTCGTGGGTCTTATTTTATTCAATGAGCTTTAATCCGTTCCCAATGTTACTTATCCGGATGCTCAGACTGTTCCAGATCTGGCCAGTGGCAGCTCCCACACGCTGGCCCCAGGGTCCTTTCGGGAACCCCTTATTCTCTGAGCACTTCCTTGTTCTCTGATGCCACCAGACAGTCCAGGATGTCCGTGTTCTTCCCTGCCTCAGGCCTGAAGTCAGCCTTTCCTCCAGGGAACGCTGGTTCCTATGGATGGAGAATGGGGTTAGACACCAAGATCTAGATGTGAGACTGTGCTCATCAAAACTGGGTGTCACTGCACTCTCAGGAGACAGCGGGAAGAGACAGCAGATAGATAGATAGATAGATAGATAGATAGATAGATAGATAGATAGATAGGGAAATAGAGATATAGATACAGATGATAGGTAGATAGATAATAATAATAATGATAGAGAAAGGAGAGGATGGAGTGGATATAAACATACGTCTGTAATTACATATGACATAATATAGAGAGCTAGACATGTATATTTTGCACACTTTCTGTATGTCTTGGTATACATGTGTATGCACATTGCGTACGTTTATATCTATCCACACCCACACAGAAATGAATTTACACTGACGCTTCCAATCCCAGTTCACAAGGTGCACTCTGCTCTCCCCCGCCCGCCCGTTTACATTTGCTCAACATGGGAACAAAGAGAAAATCAAGAATTGCTACCCTACCCCAATCCAATAAGCAAACCCACTAACTATCATTCAGTGTGTGTTTACAGCTTTATTTGGGGGGTAAAATTGATGTGCTATGAATTGCACAGACCTTAAGCTACTGTTTCACAAGTTCTGAGAAACGTGTGTGCCTGCGTCACACGCATGCCTTCCGGACTGTAAAGCATTGCTGTCCCCAAAACAGCATCCTGGTGCCCCTTCCCCATCAATACCCCCTAAGCCAACCTCTATTCTGACCTTTCGTCTATCAGAGGCTAGTTTCACTTGTTCTAGAAGTTCATAGAAACAGGATTATACAATGTGTGCTCTTCTCTGTGTAGCTTGTTTTGCCCAGCGGAGTGCCTGTAAGATCCATTCGTGTGTGGCCTCTTTCTTTACGGATCCCTGTTTATTGATGAGTCATCGCCTATGCCGTGACTATGCCATAATTTGCTTATTCGTGCTCCTGTTATGACCATGTGAGTTATCTCCAGTTTGTGTCTATTTAAAGTAGATATAGAACTTTTTGGGGAATATCCACGGTCACTTCTCTTAGGTAAAACCCAGCTGCATAAGTGCTGAGTCACAAGCGTAAAACCAACTTCGTAAGAAAGCGCCAGCCTTTCCCGCAAGTGTTTCTGTCACCTGCCTCCCCCACACCACCCCCAACCGGTGAGTCCTGAGACCTCTGGCTTCACCAGTACCTGGTCTTACCAGCCTTTTTCTTTTTCCATTTTTTTTTTTTTTTTGGTACTTTGTCTTTCTAGGGCCGCAACCGCGGCATAGGGAGTTTCCCAGGCTAGGGGTCGATGGAGCTGCAGCTGCCGGCCTACGCCACAGCCACAGCAACGCCAGATCTAAGCCATGTCTGGGACCTGCACCACAGCTCGTGGCAACACCGGATCCTTAACCCACTGAGCGAGGCCAGGGATCGAACCCACATCCTCATGGACACTAGTTGGGTTCGTTAACCACTGAGCCACGACGGGAACTCCCTCACCAGCCTTTTTCTTTTTATTCACACAGGGATCTCCTTTTTTTTTTTTTTTAATTGCTGGACGTTTAAGCTCTCAAAACTATTTGGTATCATAACAGTGAACCCCTGGTACACACGTTTTGTCCTTACATTGTACTGTTTTCTTAGGGTAGACTCCCAGAGCAGAATTCATTGGTCAAAGAACATGAACTTTCAGAATTTAAATTGCCAACTTATGCTCCCACAAAGTACTCCTCAGGATTGCCCATCACTTAGATTTGGCATGACCATTAAAAAAACAAAGTGGCTGGTTTTACAGTGTCGGGCTGGAGTCTCCTGTGCCTTTAGGAACGTGTTCCGATCGAAGCCTCTGCTGACAGTAATCACCAGGTCACCACAACTAGGCCACGTGGTGGAGCACACTGACCACCCCAGATGTCCACACACACAACCCTGCCCTCTCCCCCAAAGGTGAGGCTTAGACCCTGGCTGGGCCAGCTCCAGGTGGGGTCTCCTGAGCTCCGGGGGACCCCGACTGCCACCTGTGTCCTACTGGCTGCTGGGGGAGGGACCGGGGGTGTGGATGGACAGTTAGCCACAGTGGACTGACACGGACTTGGGTTTTCTTTCTTCTTTTCAGGGCCACACCTGAAGCACATGGAAGTTCCTAGGCTAGGGTTTGAATCAGAGCTGCAGCTGCAGGCCTACGCCACAGCCACAGCAACTCGGGACCCAAGCTGTACTTGCAATCTATGCCGCAACTTGCGGCAACGCCAGATCCTTAACCTTAACCCACTGAGCGAGGCCAGGGATGGAAGCCACATCCTCCTGGATACTAGATGTGTTCTTAACCCACTGAGCCACAGCAGGAACTCCTGGACTTGGGTTTTCTATGCAGACACCTCCCAGGAAAAATCCTAATCCATGCTGCCATCATTTCAACATCCAGTGCTGCCACCCCAAGTGTGCTTTTGAGGCCCTGGTCACCCAGACAGCCTGTCGTTCCCCTCATGAGCTCTTGCGGATAGTGAGGGGGTGCTGGAGCAAGGCGGGGACGGGGTGGGGGGAGGGCTCGGGTTGCCTCCCCCTCCCCCATTGGCAAGCAAGAGGGACCGAGATGAAAGCCACACTCTTGGAGTCTTTCGCTTCCCGTGGCTGTGGAGATGCTCGCACAGGACTTGTGCTCTAGATCCCGAGGCCTCTTCTTCTTCTCACACGGAGCACCTTCCCCTTCAGGAGCAGGGACCCCGGCAAGCAGCCCCCCGATGCCCCATTCTCTTTTCTTTGTACAAACGAGGCCGGTCTGGAGCCCACGCTGGCCGCCTCTGGCCGGCTCCTCCAGGTGGGTTTGGACCCATGTGCTCGGGGACCACTCACTCGCCCAGTGGACCACGCCCCAGGGGACAGAAGAAGGACACAGAGCGGCCTTGCCCGGCTCCGGGCGGGAAGTGGGGGGGCAGGTGGCAGGGGTGCTGCTGTCCTGTCCGCCTGCGTTCCACATGGCCTCCCAGCTCTGGCTTGACACCTTGAAACAAGCCGGCAACGAGGCAGCCTGGGGCACTTTCCACAGGCACAAAACTCCCTGCAGAGGCTTAAGACTCGGTGCAGAGCTGGAGAAAGCCAGCCCCTGTCGTGGTCTTGGAAAGAGGTCTGGGAAAGCCAGCCCAGTCCGCGCTGCCCTGTCGCTGTAGTGGGAAGAAGTCTGAAGGTCACTTACGAAGGCAGAGGCCGAGGCCGGAGGAGGGGACGGTCTTCGAGGTCCTGCCCCGTCCGCCTCCTCCCCCTTGAAGGTTTGAATCCCAGACACTGGCCCGGAGGGGAGAAGCCTGCAACCTGTCCTTTGGTCCTCTCCCCCGACCCCGTCAGCTGGAGGAGAATCTCTGCACGTCCCAGGCCATTCAGAACCGGAGATGATTAGTTACATAACGCAATATTAAGGCTATACATCTTCCTAGGAGCAGGACTCATAAACCCTGGTTTTTATTATCCACTTACTGCACAGACCCTGGCTGTTCCTTCATTGCAGCACAATTAGCCTGCAATTACTGCTCCATTGTTAAGTAAATAGTCTGCCGGAAGCAGTAATTCCAAGGATCATAAATACATAAGCAAGCACCAGTCGAGGCCTGGGAGCCAAGAGAAGCAGACAGGATGCGGGCCTTGGGGTCAGAGCCCCCGGAGGGAAAAGGCGGCTGAGGCTGCGCTGTCAGGTGGCTGGAGTGGAGCCCGTCCCAGCAGGAGCGCCTCCCCTAAGACAAAAGCTCAGTGTCCCCAGGCAACAGCACCTTCCGTGCCTCTTTCCTTAAAAAACGGATAAACGGAAGCAGGGGAGTTTGGTCCGAAGGCAAAATGTATCCATCGCCTGAGCAGGTGGAATTCCCATTCCCCAAAGACGGGGGCGTCCTGGTCCCCAGAACACACGTCTGTGGCGGTTTTCAGGGCACGGGGGGGACTAGGGAGGCAGATGGGATGAAAGCTGCTCATCAGCTGACCCTGAGCCGGGGACAGAGTCCTGCGCCATCTGGACGGCTCAAGGTCATCACGAGCATCCTTAACTGCGGAGGAAGACGCGGGCGAGTGGGAACCAGAGGGAAGGCGGCACGGGGAAGACCCCGCCGTCCGCACTGCCTCCAGAGAAGAGAGCCGCCAGGGCGCAGGCGCCTCCAGGGGCTGGAAAAGGCAGGGAAACGGCTTGGCCCTGGGCCTTTGGAAGGGTGGCGGCCCAGCCGACACCGCGACACAGCCTGACAAGCCCACCTCACACCTGCCTGTACTGGGCAAATGCGTGTGGCCTTAAGCAGCCGGTCTATACATTTGTTACAGCAGCTACGGAGAAGTTCAAGGGCGAGCCCAGGACCCCTCCGTTCTCCCGCTCCTCCCGACGTGAGCCTCTGGTCCAGATGCCCTGACGCCTTGGGCCGGAACCCAGAGACATCCACCTGGCCCTCCCTGGGGCCCCGCTTCCCGCAGCTCAGGTGTGTGGGTGGCCCAGGCCACCCCCCCCCGCCAGGGAGCTCCTCCCCCTCGGAGCACCTGCTCCAGAAAGGTCATCTCCCCTCCCGCCCCTGACCGTGCCTAGCTCGGAACCAGCCAGTCGTGCCCGCTTATAATTAACGAGGTGATCCATCACCAAGCACGGTTTTCAGGAAGCGCAATGTCGCTGCTTAGAATCACACCGTCCAGCGGGCGGCTGGACGAGGCGTCTGCTTGTCCTCACTGTTTAAATGGAATGCACGCTTTTAAGAAGTTCTGCCGCGTTACCTTATCGAGCGATCACTCCCTGGAACACCGTAAAACAAACATTAATTAGGGCTCCAACTGGCTCCATCGCGTCAAAAGCTCCCGACCGTGCCGCCGACATTCCACCCTCGGACGCTCATTTTAAGAACGTCGGCGGCCTTCGGAGCCACTCTCGACCTTTGGAGGAGAGGCGACGAGAGCGTAGGTGCAGATGGGTGGTGGGGAGCCGCCGAGTCGCAGGCCAAGCCTACCAGCAGCCAAGAGCGCAACCCGATTGTAGCCGGGTGACACTGTAAGAGGCTCTGATCTGGAGTGGGTTGGCCGGGGGCCTCTCTGACCACCTGTTTTCTAAACAGGAGACCAGCTCAGCCTGCTTGGCTGGGACTTTCCCTTTTAGCCCCCAGAGTGTCGTGGCTTCTCAGGAATTCCACCCTGGGGAGGTGGGTCACCCTAATTTCCATGTCTATCCTGTCAGTGCCGTGGACACCCAAACGGGCGACAGGATGGGACAGTGCTTTCTTTGCCATTTGCAGGCCCGCCCGCCCCTCCAGATGGTCCGAACTGACCTTGCTCCACCCTCCCCTCCCCCCAGGCACCAGCCGGCTCGCCAGGACCCCAGAACCCATCCAGGTCCCTGGCCCTGGGTGCCCTCCTCTGCTCACCCTCTCCCCGGAGTCTCAAGGGGGCTCCGGGCCCCCTCCTGCCCCAGCCCCTCCCCCCATGCTTTCCCAGGACACTCCCTGCACCCACCCCTCGGTCACTCTTTCCAGCCCATCTCAGCCTCGGGCCGGAGCTACACCAACATCCAGCCCCGGATTGTCAGCTGCATGATCAACGCCACTGAAGAACTGGGGAAAACACTGCAGGGAAGCTCCATACAGGGCTGCAGGTGCAGCTCCTGGCATCTAAGACCAGCTCCACAGGCGATGTGGGCACCTTGGGCGACTGGGGGGGTCACGTTTGAAGCGCTCACCTTGCACGCAGGGGGCTCTCCTGAAATGCTTGATGATGACCCGCAGGGGGCGCCGGGGAGGAGAGCACGCCTGGTCCTACGGGGCCCCCGGTGTTCAGAGCACCGCCCCTGGCTTCCAGAAGGCGGGAAACTGGAGGCAACAGCTCCCCGAATCACACCTACAGGAGCTCCCGGAGACTGAGGTCAGAACCCCTTGGGAAGTTTTTGTTTCTCTTTTGGCCACCCCGTGGCATATGGAGTTCCCGGGCCGGGGACCAGGTCAGAGCCACAGCTGTGACCTTCGCTGCAGCTACGGCGACACCCGAACTGTGCCGGGCCTGGGATAGAACCTACGTCTTGGCGCTGCAGAGACGTTGCCCAGCCCACTGCGCCACAGTGGGAACTCCCGCTCTGGAACTTCTTAGCAGAACTCTTGGTGCTTAAACCCACAGTTTGGACGAGGCTGCTGTAGACCCTCTGGCTTGCTCTTTCAGCCTCAACCACGGAGTCCTATGAAACCCGAGCTCTTTAAGGTGTGCGTTTACATCCTGGGGGTGCCTGGCTGTTCCATCTTTGCAGATCAGGTCAGAGGGGACGCGTAGGGGAGCTACTTAACCACTGCCGGTGGCAGAGAGGGACTGCGGTGTCTCTCTTCCCTTCCCTCTCTCCGCTTGTCCAAGTCTCAGGACTAAATCTGTCCCCGTTTGCCTGAGACTAAGGGGTTCCCTGGGGTGCAAGACTGTCAGCATCAAAGCCTGGTCGAGCCCCAAAACAGGATGCCTGGTCACCGTCTGAGCCTCTTAAAGGAAATGGACCGAGAAACCGACTTCAAATTGAAAGCACAGCCGAGAAACAGACACAGATTCACAGACACAGAAAACAAATGTACGGGCACCAAAAGGAAAAAGGAGTATGAGATAAATTAGGATTTGGGGTTAGCAGATACAAACTACTATATACGTAAAATAAATAATGGGGGAACATCCTGCTTTACATCCTATATTCAGTCTCCTGGGATGGACCATGATGGAAAAATAATACATATAAAAAAAGAAAAAATATACATAAATATATATATATATGACTGGGTCACTTTGCTGTACAGAATAACTTTGTAAATCAACTATGCTTTAATAAAAAAAAAAAGGACCTACTGTACAGCACAGGGAACTGTATTAACACCCTGTAATAAACCATAATGGCAAAGCGTATGTATATATATTATGCAAAATGGAATCACTTTGCTGTACACCAGAAACAAACACAACATTGTAAATTAACCATATTTTTTTAAAGGGAAAAAGAAGTTAAAAAAAAGAAAAGACACTCCAAGGAACATGACCCTTCATCAAATATGAGAGGAGATGTCTGGCAGCTGGAGTCCTCAATATTTCTGGAAAAAGAATTGTTCTAAGAGTACGCATTTGCTTGGCACGCCAACTCAAAGGTCTAGGAAAGGGCCAGGATCTGGGCTGATCCTGGAGAGGGGACGGCAGCTCCAGAAAACCAGCAGGTCCCAGAACAGGAAAGAACCTCCAGGAAGCACCTTAAGCCCTAGGAAGGAATCTCAGTCTGTGCCCAGCTCTTAAGCTTCAGCTAAAGAAAAACAAATCTAAAATAACCTCTTGCTAAGTTAAATATTTTCTCCTTTGATTCCAGATCAACACTGTTCATTTCTCCCAAGTTTACAAGAAAATAAGAAGAAGACTACAATCCTTTTAACAATGTCTTCCCCCAGTGGTGGGAAAAACGCAAACGGCCCACTTTAATGTCACCGCCCACTTCAGATCGCATCTCGCCTCATCGGCTGACTTATTTCCATTACATTATGTATATTTTAAAAAGAGAGAGGCTGTCACCAGAAGGGTAATTGTCCTTGTGTGTAATCCAGTCTGGATGGAGCCAAGCAGCGCTCACTTCATTAAGTGCAAAGCCTGCACCTGAGAAAATCAATCGCAGCCTAAATCATAAAGACGAAAATCAATGGCCGCCACACACCCCAGGCCTCCTTCGCCTATAAGTGTGTTAGAGGGACACCAGGGGCTGACTCCGGCAGGCCAGCCCTGCACCCACGGAAACCAAGATTGTGGGTGCAGCCTGTCTGTGCAGAAGGATGGGCGATGGCACAGGGGCATTTGAAAATCTAATCCGCAGAAGCTGTGTAAAGAGAAATGGATCCATTTGATGCCTTTCAGGTAGAATGTGAAAGGCACAGAGGAACATCCCTTTGTTCAGACATTCGTTGAGCACCTACTATGTACCAAACCCTAGGAGAGACCCCCAGATTCAAGATAAACAGCCGGTTTCTGTTTTCCATGAGACTTCCATCTGGTAGGGTACACAGGCGTGTGGGCCCTCAATTGGCCTGAGAGGAAATAGGAAATGCAGAGGGCCTTGTGTAGGGTGGTGGAGGGTAAGGGCAATTTGAGTTGGGTTTTGAAGGATGAATAGGAGGTTTCCAGGGACATTTTTCTTCCTAACAGTGTTGGATGCCATGTTCTTTCTATGGTGCCTGATGATTTTGGATTCCCCTGAGTTGACACAAAAGACGCTTTGATCAAAATCCAGTCCCCATTTCTCGATGGTTCCTTAAAGTCCCAGTGTGGCTCCGCCTTGGGGAAGTGAGTGGGTCCAACCAGCAAGAAACAAGAAGATCCCCTTAACACATCCCTCCCTTAAACCTAGAGTTGGAACTGAGCCATTACCTGCTCGTGTTGCATTTGGGGAGCACCCTCTAAGTGCCAGGTGCTGAGCTTGGTATAAGAACACAGATGCACATGAGAAACGTGCAGGGCACCAGCGTGGCATGAGGCACAGGGGAAGGATGCCTGATCCGCCCTGGAGAAGTCAGGGTGGGCTTCCAGATAGAGGTGACTCCCAAAGTGATTCCTGAATCTGGAATTGCCTGGGAAAGGGTAGGTGGTGGGCAGGGCATTCCACGTAAATTCTTAATACATGAAGAGAGCGTTTCCTACCCACAGCCCCTTGCTTAGCACATGGTCCCTTCCTTCCCCATGGCAACCTTCAGAGGTGAGCAGCAGCATCTTAAAGAAATTTTCTTGGAAAAGTCAAGAAGTTTCCAGACCTACTCAGGGAGGGAATGGCAGAACCAGGACAAAGGTGGAGCCTCTGAATGTTCTAGGCCGGGGACCTCACCTTTGGACATGCCACTCAGTGTCTTACACCTCCCTAGGACTTTGCTGCTCAAAGTGGTCTGGACGGGGGCTTGTCAGCCTGGAGCTTACCTAAAAATGCAGGTTCCCGAGGCTTGCCCAGATCTACTGAATTAGAATCTG
>PVHT020000047.1:1409964-1449415 GCA_004024745.2 Catagonus wagneri
CCCAGCAGGAGAGAAGACCCCCCTGGAAGGGTCCCCAGTGCTTCCTGCTCCAGGAACTACTCCTAACATTCAACCGCCTTTAAAAAAACACAGTGCAAAAACTGATTCTCCCAGAGTCCCACCCAAGAACGGGCTTAGTAGTGATGAAGACAGCCAGTGATTAGGTCTGAGGAGGAGAGTGGGCTGGAGGAGCTGGCAGAGGCGGTCCTGGGCAGAATTCACCAGGCTGAACTTGGCACGCCTACTTTTGCAGGGCTTCCAGGCAAAAGGCCACTGTCATCCTGCAACCTGGGCAAAGTGTGGCAAGCGGCACCCTGCTGCAGAAGCTGGTGGAGTCTCACACCCCAAGTCAGCAGCTCCCAAAGGCCGGCCCGGGTCTATGCGTCTCGGAACCATCACCTTTCACAGAGACTGCGGGGCGTCGGAAAGCTGGTGCGTTGGATGCTGTGTGCACCTGCTCGCGTCTGAGCCTGCCCACGAGGCCGTCAGCTCTGCGAAGGGGATGATGAGTTTGGCTGACCGTGTGTCCCCACCGCCCACAGCAGGCATTCATCAAATGAGTAAACAAATAGATGTGGAATAAACAAACAGACGAAAATAGCAGAGGTGACGTCATCATCATCACCCGAGCAAGACCGAGCCCCAACCACGGGGCAGACCAGGTGCTATTGTGCGTGCCTGGGAGTGGGGTGTGTGTGTGTGTGTGTGTGTGTGTGACCAGCAGGGCCCCACAGGGCGGCTGGGTAAAACTTGGTTTCCGCGTCCTGCTCTCCTTGCCAAGTGGGAAAACGAAATGCACTGTTCACTTGGCAGCAAAAATCCTTATGGTGTGAATTGACTCATGCCATCAAGAGGCATAAATGGGTTAGGATGAGAAATGACGGTCAATATCTGGAACAAAACTCAGAGCACACTGTCAAGCCCATGTGACCTTGTGACAAGGATCCCCCTGCTTCTCTTCCCAATCTCGACCCCTCTGCTTGGAGCTCTGCTTCCCAAGGGTGCCCCCCT
This sequence comes from Catagonus wagneri, assembly GCA_004024745.2. Taxonomy (NCBI): domain Eukaryota; kingdom Metazoa; phylum Chordata; class Mammalia; order Artiodactyla; family Tayassuidae; genus Catagonus; species Catagonus wagneri. The sequence continues at coordinate 1,410,976 of PVHT020000047.1, forward strand.
GGCTTGCTCTGCCATGTGACCTGGAGCCTGTAACCAGGTCACTGGGCCACAGTGTCCCTTTGTTGAAACATTAGACCCATTCTCCCAGCATGAGGAGGACAGGAAGTAATTCTTCCCATCACTCATTTTTTTCTGCATATGGAGGGACACTGATGAAAGTATTGTTCCTGAGCGCTCTTACCCCCCCCACATCCTCTCGCCAGGCAAGTGGGAGCTACTCAGCTGATGGGGGAGTGGCTTAGCTGATGGGGCGTGGCTTAGCTGATAGGGGAGGGTTTCAGCTGATGGAGAGAAGCTCAGCTGATGGGAGAGTGACTCAGCTGGGGGCGTGGCTTAGCTGGTGGGGGAGTGGCTTAGCTGATAGGGTGTGGCTTAGCCGATTGGAAGCTGACTGAATGGCATTGCTGATGAGGGCGTGTCTTAACTGACAGGGGACTTTTTCTTTTAGTTTCTTATTGTTGCTGAAACAAATTACAACAAATGGTATGGCTTAAAACAGTAAAGGTTATTATCCTACAGTTCTGGAGGTCAGAAATCGAAAAATGGATTGGACAGGCTGGAGACTAGAGGGAGAATTCCCTGGCCTTTTCTGGTTTCTGGAAGCTGCGCGCACTCCTTGCCGGTAGCCTCATCACTCTGACCTCAGTTTCTGCGGTCACATGACCTTCTCCAACTCGGACCCTCCTGTGTCTGTCTTGTGAGGACGCTTGTGATGACAGGGGGTCCAGGGAAAGGGGGATTACTCCTGGGTAACCGCCCTTCTCAGGATCTTTAACTTAATCCCGACTGCAAAGCCTCTTCGGCGTGTGAGGTTACGTATCCACAGGTGATGAGGACGCAGACATCTCGGGGGACAGTATCCAGCCTAGCACAGGGCAAAGAAGTGGACACGGGGGCCCCAGGAGCCCCAGCCCCTCCCCCACCCCGTGTGATCAACAGTCGGGTGGCTGGACCTGGGCGTGGCCAGGTGTCTGGGGATGCGTGCACGTCCCCTGGCGGCACTTTGGTCATCTTCCCAACAGCCTTGCCGAAAATGAAGATGATAGTCTTTCCTTCATTTTTTTAAATTTATTTTTGCACTTTGCCTTAGGTATAACTTTTTAAATTAAATTTATTTTTTATTAGGGTATAGTTGATTTGAGTCAATTTCTGCTGCATAGAATAGTGACCCAGTCATGCATATATGTGCCTTCCCTGTCTTATATTGTCTTCATCAGCATCTGTCCCAAGAGACTGCATAGAGCTCCCTGCGCTGTACAGCAGGACCTCATCGCTTACGCATACTCTAAATGCAGCAGTTTGCGGCTACCAACCCCAGACTTCTAGTCCATCCCGCTCCCTCCCCTCCCCCTCCCCCTTGGCAACCACAAGTCTGCGCTCCACATCCGTGAATCTGTTTTTGTTCTGTAGATAGGTTCACTTGTGCCATATTTTGGGTTCCAGATAAAAGTGATACCCTATAGTATCTGTCTTTCTCTTTCCGACTTACTTCCCTTGGTGTGAGAGTCTTTCGTGATATTCTTTCCTTCTTTATCTGCTGGTGCTGTGTCCATCTCCCAAACTGGGGGAGGGGCCTGGGGGAGACAAATTCTAAACCCTCTTACAGCCCAGGAAAGGATGAAAAGACTAAGAAGAAAACTCAGGAACTCAGCCGTGATGGAGATTCGGGCTCCCTGAGTGGTCTGAGCAGACAGCCTGAGCCCTGGGGGGTTTCTGACTTTGGGAAAACTGTGAGGGTCTGTATAGCCAGAGTTCAAGGTGTGGCTGGTGTCCCCAGTGGAGCCTGGGTGGGCCCTGCTGGACCTCAGGCCTGAGGACACTTGAGCTCTGCTGGATCTTGACCTTGATGGGTCACTGCAGCTTATGGAGGCTTTAACCACAGGCCAGTGGCTATTTTGCAGCAGGTGTGGACCTGAGCCGCTGCAGGCGGGATGGGTCATTTTTAGCAGACACAACGCAGTCACAGCTTTGATGATGCAGAGTCTTTGGGTGTCCAGCCTTTAAGCCATCAGGGGACAGAACCTTTTTTTTCCCCCCCTGCTTTTTAACTGTGTTTCTCAGCCAGGCTGGCAGGCCAGGGAGCCAGGATCGAAAGCTGCAGCAGCGGCTGGGTTCTGCCTGCACAGCTTCGGCAGGTCCGTGTCCCCCACTCCCTTCCCCTGGCAGAGGGGTCGGGCTCAGATCAGCTGGCCTGTCCCTTTTCTCTTCACTCCTTGTCCTTCCTAACTGCTTTCAAGGCTAAGAGGAGGAGAGGAAGGGAGTAGCCTTGAATCCATGGGGTTCTTACGGTCACCCCTTTACCAACAGTCTCGAGGGGCCCCTGAATTTGTTAGTCAGGTACATTCTAGTCTCGGTTTGAGATTTCTGAGGCCCCGGATGTCACCACGTCTGCAGAAGGAAGTGAACATATAGAGGGAAGCTGAGCCCACTTCTGTGCTGAGGGCGGGGTGTGGGTCCTCTGTGAACCCAAGCGAAGAAGGCAAGTAGTTCAAGCCTCATGCCCAGCTCTCCCTTTCGGCCCCTGGAACCAGACTTGCTCGGGGTGCCGGGGGCGGCGGGGGCTTGAGAATATTCCTGGGAACGCCTCTCAACACAGCTGCTGGGACAGAAGGGAGACCAAAAGAGGGCAGATGTGCAGGTTCGAGGTGAAGCCAGGAAGACAGGGGGACTCCCTGGGGGCCGGTGGGCTGGGGAGCAGGGACAGAGCCCTCAGAAAACAGCTCAGGCCGATGGAAGTGGGAAAGGAGAACGTTTTCAAGTCTAAATGTTCTTAAAGGAGTGAGGAAAGCCAAAAAAGTAAGGCTAGGTTAGACCAATATCAAAGAGAATAAAAAAAGGGAGAGTTCCCATTGTGGCTCAGCAGGTTAAGAACCCAACCAGTTTCTGTAAGGACGCAGGTTCGATCCCCGGCCTCGCTCAGTGGGTTAAGGATCCAGTGTTGCCATGAGCTGTGGCGTAGGTCGCAGATGCAGCTCAGATCTTACGTTGCTGTGGCTGTGGTGTAGGCTGGCAGCTGCAGCTCTGATTTGACCCAGAGCCTGGGAACCTCCCTATGCCGCGGGTGTGGCCCTAAAAAGACAAAACAATAAAATCACTTACTGGGGGGAGGGGCAGGCAGGATGGGTCTATTGAGACCAGGCCTGGAGATGGGTGGCACGGACGCTGTCTGGCAGGAGGGGACATGGGGGTGCGGCTTCTGAATCAGGCAGGTGATGAAGGAAGGATTTGTTTACACCGTGCTTGTGGCAGACTCGGGACTTACTGATTTCGTATTTCTTCCTGCAGGAGATACTGGAGAGGGAAATGTCAGGAGCACGAGTGTCCGGTTTACAAACGGGGAAACTGAAAGGAGGGAGGCCCTCAGGGGCAGCGGACACAGCCCGCCCGCGCGTGTCGAGTGGGACTTGGGCCAAGCCGAGAAGCAGGGGGACCTGGAGAAGCTCACTGGGCGCCCCCAGAGCGGGGGAGGTGGGCAAGGGGTCACACGTGGGAACCTCTGTCTCCGTGCCCTTGAATTAGAATGAAAGAAACCTCTAAGCCCCTGGCTGCCCTTCCAGATCTGGGGCTCCCCGTGGTCACTTCCGCCATCGCAGACGGGACCACGGGAGAGCGCGGTTCTCAGACATAGAGTGCCCCACCCCCCACCCTGCAGAAACGATGTCACGGACAGAGATGGGTTTGACCCTAAAACCCAAGTCTGGGTGGGGGCAGGGATGGTGTCCATCTTGGCTGCAGACCCCAGCCCCAGGACCTGACAGTAGCCCCCAAAGACGTCTGCCTCCTACATCCACCTCCTCGGCGCCAGAACCTGCAGGGCTGTGGGCCTTTGACCAGCACAGAGGACATTGCAGGTGCGGTGAAGGGTTTTGAGACGATCCTAGACCCTCGGAGTGGGACCCAATGTCACCGCGAGGACCCCCGTGGAATGGAGGAGGTCAGAGACGGGGCGGGGGGGCAGCGTGATGCAGAGCCACCAGCCGAGGAAGTGGGCCGCCTCTAGAAGCAGGAAAAGGCACAGAAACGAATTCTCCCCTAGAGCCCGAGCTCCTTAGTAATAAAGAGAAGTTCACGTCCACCTTGCCGGCGCCTGCATCTCCCTCTCTGCTAGGGATTAGAGGAGCCTTACGGAAGGGGAAGGGGTATCTGAAAACCCGGGAGGACCCAGGTCACCTGCATGAGCCTGCGCCACGGACTTTCCGGAAGAGGCTGCTGTTGACCGGATGCGTGACCCTCCCCCAAAGTTCAGGTTGAAACCTACCCCCCAGTGTGCTGGGATTGGTGGGGGGAGCTTTGGTTGATGATTAGGCTTGAGGGTGTGGAGGGTGTGGAGGGTGGGGCCCCCATGGTGGGTCCCCACCCCCCGCCAAGTGGGGACACATTGAGAAAGCAGCCATCTGTGAGCTAGGAAGTGGGTCTCACCAGGAACCAAATCTGCTGGCACCTTGATCTCAGACTTCCAGCCTCCAGAACTTCGAGAAATAGATGTCTGCGGTTTAAGCGCCGCCCCCCCCCCCACCAGCCCCAGTCTGTGGTATTTTCCTAACCACAGACTGAGTAACTCAAGAGAAGGCATTGTCAGGGGTGAGGCAGGGGTCGAGTCCAACATCGATGTCAATTTAAATATGCTGATGAAACGTAACTTCTGGTCAGTGAGTCACAGCGTGTGCATGCTGACCGCACCCCACCGCGGGCGCAAGGGCCAGGCCACCTTGTTGCCCACGAACACTAACCAGCAGAACCCGGTGGGCGGTGGAGACCCCCTGCCCCCCTGACCCCTGGTGCTCACAGCCGGGCCACCAACAGAGGCCATGTTCCCGGGTGGCTGACTTTCACCCCCAGCACCTGGATGGCTTTGGCCTCTCCCCAGGACGGAGGTCTTCACTAGTTGTGCAAGGACGCCCTCAGTGGGTGAGCGTGACGCACGGGCCTCGTGAATTACGGAAACCCATTCATTTTCTCCAGTGGCTGAGCTGAACCCAGAGACCTTCAGTAATTTCACATTTGCTTACATTTTGGGCTAGTGGAGTTCACTACTTAAATATTTCAGGCAGGAGCCCCAGTGGCTGGCACGTGCCCAGCATCGCGCTCCAACCTCACAGGGCAGAGCCCCAGCCTCACTCTTTCCCACGGCAACCAGGGCACTCACCCCACTGCCCGGTCAGGGAGTCTGGTCTGCAGCTTTCCCGCTCCGAGAGGTTTCAGATCAGGCCACGGTACCTCTGACAGCGCGATGCCATCCAGTCTGGATGGCAGCTGTCCTGTAGATTTCCTCCGCTACTTCTCTTGGGGGCGGGGGTGTCCAATAAGGGGACCAGGTACTCATCCTCCAGGTAATAGATTTCTGGATCCCAGGCTGAACCGGAGAGAGAGTAGTGAGGACAACCCAGAGGTCATGGACGACGGTGGGTGTCCCCTGGGGGGAAGCGCGAGTGTGCCAGGGTGCAGAGACTGTGCCCACGGAAGCCAGAACCAGAGGAGGGGCCTGGGGGGGCATCGATCACCAACACCCAGGGCTTGTACTCCCTTTGAACACCCCCACCAATGATTTGCTGCGTATGGACCACCTCCCCAGAGCCCGGTGTCGCTTTCAGAATGTCTGTGTCCCCCACCATTCATATGTCCCCAGTGCGATGGTATTTGGAGGTGGGGACTCTGGGAGGTGGTGCTGAGACCATGAGGGTGGGCGTCCCTAACGATGGGGCTAAGAGGCCAGAGCCGGCTGTCCCTGCACCGTGAGGACAAGGAGAAGGCAGCCGCCTGCCATCCAGGAAGCAGGTTCTCCCCAGTGCCTACCTCCTCTGGGACTTCCAGCCTCCGGAACCGGCAAATAAACTTGGCCAGTGGGCCGTGAGCAGAAGAAAGAGGTAGACGCAGCTTTCAGATCTTCTGCCCTGGACCCTCTGCTGGGCGTGCGCCTCCCTGCTGGCTTGGGACTGACACCACGCATCAGACGGCCGGGGACAGCACAGCCTGGCGGGCTCGTTCCCGGGCGGCGCGTGGAAGGGAGAGGAAGGTCTGTTCTATAGAAGCCGCTGGATCGGGGCCCTTTCATTCAGTGGTTCGGCCTGAGCCCAGTGCACGTGGTGACCCCAGGCAAGCTGTCCATGCTGGGGTCTCGGCTGCCACGGAGACGACGAGTCACCCCTGAGAGACGGTGTAAGGATTAAATGGCACTCTCTACGGAACGCCAGGCACCTGTGTACACCCAGTAAATGGGTCGCGTGACTGCTAGCTGGCTCCCCACGCTCCGACGGGCAAAGAAAATAATGCTTATTTTCCGGAACTGATCTCAATAGACCTCCACCCATTGGGTGGTGAGGTTCAAGGATGGGGTGAGGCTTAGTGGAGTTTAACGCCCTCGTCCAAGCGGTCTCGGGTAACTCCGCCCTCAGCGGCTTCCTCTCGAAGACTCTTGCTTCCAGATCATGCAAGAACTTTCCAAGCCCAGCCCCGCCTCCATCCCCCCTTCCCATGATGTCTGAGGCCACGGGCAGGTGGCCAGACAGAGAGAGGAGGCCCCGGGGCGGGGGGGCGGGGAGGCTCCTGGCCTTCCTGCCATTCACACCCCTTGTCGGGTTGACTGAAGCCCCCGCTGCAGCCTCAGAAGTCAGCCTGACCAGAGGTCTGAAACCTGAAGAGTGTCTTCAGATTTTTCTGGGACCAGTGATCCTTCAGACAGGCTCCGTTCCCAGCTGGCTCTCCCTAGAGCTGATCCCGCGGCAGTCCCCACCCAGTCCCCCCGGGGGGCCCCTGGGAAGCCTTTGCAGCATCTTCACTGGCAGTGTTCCAAGTCCCTCCAAGGTGACATTGAAAATCACCTTCCTTGCCACATGGACTTTTCAGGAGGAAGACCCCTGCCCCTAATCAGGCTTCACCCTGTCTACTTGTCACCACCACCGGGTCCTGTCAATCCAAGGGTGAGGGGCGGGACGTGGAAAGCCAGCTCGTCCGGGACCCCCGGGGAAAGATGGCAGCTGTCTCCCTGCGCCTGGCTTTGCCCTCCATCCACCCTTCGACCACCACCTCCTGACCTATCTTCCAGCTCCCTCTGCGTTTTCCTCTCCCGGGGGCTGGCGAGGGGCAGGCATCCACTCTCTTTAAGTCTGAGGGTTTTAACCTTCCCCTCTGCTTGACAGCACTTCACACAAGCTTCTTCCAGACTCCAGACCCCTGACCTCTCTTTCCTTAGAGCTTTTCCTTTAGAATAACTTGCAGCCAGTCCTAAATCCTTTCTTGAGACCTTTTGAGATGTAAATCTCCTACAGCTCAGGAAAGTCTTTCTCAAGGACCTGGGAGTCATTCCTTTGAGATGTGATGGGGGGAGGGGCATTGCTGAGCGAGCAGGAGCCTAACTTCCAAAAGAGAAGCCACCTTGACCAACCTACCTCCAATGCCCTCCAGCACACTCTCCCGCTTTACCCGGGTGTAAAAATCCTCCAGCCTTCCTTCAGCAGAGTTAAAGCCACTCTCTCTCCCTGATTGCAGTAGTCCTGAATAAAGTTTTCCTTGCCCTTTCTTATTAAGTGTCAGGTGCCGTTTCCCGGTGAGAGTTCTTTCTCTTTATGACAACTCTCCAGCATCATTTCCTCCTGCTTCATAAGGTGACATTTCCCTGCCACTTCCCTGGTGCCATCTTGGAAATGGGAGACAGGGAGGAGACCCAACTCGCCCATGAAGGTGGTGATGATAGGAGATGAAGCACTTAGGATCCCTTTTTCAAATAATCCATTTTTTTAATGACCACACCCATGGCATACGGAAATTCTCAGGCCAGGGATTGAATCCAAGCCACACTGTGACCTATGCAGCAGCTGCAGCAACACCAGATCCTTTAACCCATTGCGCCTGGTCAGGGATCAGACCTGCGCTTCCACTATGACCTGAGCCACTGCAGTCCAGTCCAGCTGCTGCAAACAGTCTTAACCCACTGCACCACAGCAAGAACTCCCAAAACGTTTATCCTTTTCTTGAGTCCTTTGTAGACACCCAGCTTCCCAGACTGACTCCTGTCCATTCTGGAATCAACACCGTTAGCCACGTAACTTCTAATACAAGAAACCACCACTACTCGATGGAGAGGCAGTTCTAGAAACATCACACTCCACCTGGTTTCCATAGCCTTTTGGCAGCCTCCACTTTACCTCCACCAGACTTGGTCTCAACCTTGCCGGGGTCTCCCATTTCAAGCCCAAGCTGCTGAGCTCAGGACCCCTCCTCGAATCAGGGTGTCTCCAGACTATGGCACTGGGTTAGCTCCACTTACCATTTGATACTTAGCATATGTGAACAAGGGTGCTTTCCCCAAATTAGTGGATTTTCCTTCCTGTTAAAACCAAGCCTTGCTCTTTCCTCCTGCTGTCCTAACGGCCAACTACCCCCCCTTGCCATGCTACCCCCACCCTCAGAGCTGATGCCCAAAGACAGGTGGGCAGCAGTCTCAAGTTCCTAACTTGATTTAAGCTGGAGAACAACCCGGAAACGGGAATATTCAAAGAGGAGGTATCCGTCTGAAACACAGTTCAACTGTTCCCCCAAATTAATTGAGTGCCAGGAGCTAGGGGGCTGGGGAAACGGTTCCATCACGGATTTCCATGATGTAAGGATTATAGATCTTTGCTTCTTTTCTCTCCAGCCCCGGTCCTGGGACAGATCCTACTGATTGCCTACGCCATAGCCGTTAAGTTCTGCTCTCTTATTAATAGAGTTCCACTTTTATTAAATTGAGCACCGGGTCAGTGAAGGAACCAGCATTTCGTAGCCTCTCTTGTACCTTTTACTCTTGGTTGTTCTCCCTTCTTCTGGGCCAGACCACAGACACCACGTGGCAGCACGGGCCCTACCTGGATGGAGAGGATGACAGGTGCTACAGGTAATGCAGAGACACATACGGCCTGTGTCCTCCGGAACATCTTTGAGCCACAGGATTCACGGATCACCTCATCTGGGTTTCTTGTTATAGGAGAAAGTAATCTCCATTTTGTTTAATCCACTGTTCCGTGAGGTTTTCTGTGACTTTCAGCCAAATGTCACTCCAAGTGTCAGGAAGGCGAGGCCAGGGACCAGGGCGTCTGGAGAGCAGCGGTGGCTGAGGCCAAAGCCAGCACCCTACGTGTTCGCTCTTCTCAGCAAACACCTGCTTGAGGCCCAGCCCCCACCATCCTGATCTGGGGCCCTTCCTCGGAAAGTCACCTGGTGCATGCAGGCCACGGTGCTGGGCTGGGAGGTCCGGCTCCCCCCACCCCAGAGATGAGAAGCTCTCCTGAGCTGAGAGCCCTCTGGGTTCCTAGGAAGGCTTCAGCAGGCCTCCTAGGGTTGAGAGCCCTCCCCAGTTCCCCAGGCTCCCCGGCCTGGTCGTCGGGAGCCCTCAGTCATGTACACCGTGTGTTACAGCTTTTGGCAGGACTCCGAGTCCCTGTGTGGCCTGGGACTCATGCATGACCGTGCCTCTTGCCCCTGTAAGCCATCTGCAGTCGCCAGAAAACAATCTGTTCCAAGGCCTTCTATCAACTGATTCTCTATGGGTGCTGCCAGAGTACGCCGAACCTGAACTCCATCCGCACCTCAGGTGTTTCCTTCCCATGTGTATGCCGAGCACGTTTACCTGGCTTCTCTTCTCTTCCACTTGTGCATCTGGCTTCTTTCTGCAGCAGAGGTTTTGCAAGCCTGGTTCCACGGGACATGGAAAAAGTATAGCTGATGAAGTATGATACTCAGAAGGGATGATGACTTAAGTGTCAACTCATTTATATGCCTGGCTCCACACTGAGCACATTGCATGGGTTACCTTGTTTACTGCTCCCCGGCCTGGAGAGGTAGGTGGTACCAGAAGCCCCACCTCGTGGGCCAGGAAATGAGGGCTCAGAGTGGTTAAGAGGCTTGCTCTGGTCCCCAGCAGGCAAATGGCCGAACAAAAGTTTGAGCTGGGCTCTCTAAAATCTATTCTGCGCCCCTATACGTCAGTGGTCCAGCCGAGGTTGAGATTCCAAAGAGCTGGTAAGTCAGGTACTTGTAACAATATCAATACCTATTTGTTGTATTTAACGCAGGTAATACCTACAAGGAAAAAAGGCAAATACACAGAATGAAATCACGGTATGCCCACTATCCAGAGAGAATTACTTTCACAGCCAAATTTGTCTATTTACACATGCACACGTGCACACATGACTACATGCCAAGTACAAGTAAGCCCAGGCCGGCATAGTTTTGTCATTTGCTTTTCCTCTCCTTCTTTCTTTTTAATTTTATTGGAATACAGTCCACTTACAAAGTCGTATTAATTTCAGGCGCACAGCAAAGTGAATCCATTGTACATACACAGATGTCCGTTCCTTTTCAGATTTTTTCCCTGTAGGTTATTGCACAGTGTTGAATAAACACCCCTGTGCTCCCCAGCAGGTTCTTGGAAACTGCCTGCTTTATATGTAGCACATCTGCTTTTTCTTTAAATGAATAATCATATTAACTAATTATGTCCATCCCTCTGCATCATTAAATACTCTTTGAAACAGAATTTTTATGGCTGGGTCACACGAGTCTATGTTACTACTGTACTTGGTAACTGTTTATTCTGTTAAGAAATAATTTAGATGTTTCCCCTTTCTTGCTGAATTCAAATCTCTGTACACATAGATTTCTATTTTCTCAGGAGAAATTTCTGGAAGCAAAAATGACGAGTTGAGTGGCTTGGAGGATTGTTGTTTTTTTTTTTTAAGAATTTGTATCTCTCGTAGCAGATTACCTCTCAGCACAGGACTTCTCGATTCACATCCCCCAGCGCTGTCGGAAAGGGCCCGTTTTCCTCTCTGGTGGCAGCTAAGATTTTTGTCTTTGAATCACAGTCACTCTACAGGAAGCAAAATGTGTCCGTAAGGGGGTTCGATTTTACGTATCCTGCTCGGAGACTTGCTTTTCCCATCTGTCTCATGCCTTTCATCAAGGAATTTCTGGAAGATTCTAGGCCATTATGGCTTTGCAAATTGTCTTTTCAGGCTCAGTCTCCTCTCTCCTTCGAGATCTGCCCTTGGGTAGGCGTGTCTTCTCCTCCTGTCTGGGGCTTCTCTGTTCTGGACGGTTTCTCTAAATCACTAACTCGGGTGGACTCTCAACGTGTCCATTTCATCTTGCTTAGTTTAGTTTTATTTGGTTTAATTTCTGTGGGTCTGCGTCTTTCTTCTTCGGCGGCACCTACTGTGTTTTTTTTTTTTTTCCCTAATGTCGTGTCTTGCTTTAGAGTGTCTTTTCCTCCCTTTATCTCTTGAACTCCTTGAAACACACTTCTTTTTACGTTCCTTTGAAGTTGTCCTATTTTCTGTACTTCCTGGCCTGTAATGGATCCCTTTCATTACTTCTGCTATTTCTCACCCAGGGCCCAGGGCCCTGCTGTCCCCACGGCGTGGACACTAAACCTGGCCAGACCCCCGCTGGCCCAGCGACCCCAGGGCCACGCAGCCTCCACTCCCCTCACCCACTCGGGTTTCCTCTTGGCTTCTGCGATGGTGGGTTTTACTTTGCTGCTTTCGGTCTTGAACGTAAATGCCTGTCCACACGCTTCCTGGGGCCTCTTCCACCCTGGGTCGGGGGAGCGTCCTGCACCAGCTCAGTCTCCCACCTTGAGCAGAAGTCTCTCTCTCTCTCTCTTTTCCTTTTTTTAAGCCAGAACCTGCGGCATATGGAAGTTTCCCGGCGAGGGGTCGGATCAGAGCTGCAGCTGAGGCCTCCACCTGCACCGCTATGCTGCAGGTGCAGCAACACCAGATCCTTAACCCACTGAGTGCGGCCGGGGGTCAAAGCTGCATCTCACGGATGCTGGATTGTGTTCTTAGCTGCTGAGCTACAACGGGAACTCCTGGAAGTCTCTTTACAGCAGCTGCTCACTCAATAATTACCTATAGATCAAATAATAATAATAGTACTAATGCAAGTATTTTAATGCACGTATCTCTGAGCCTTCAGGATCTGCTATGGCCTTTATAACAAGTATAGCTAACACTCGGAAGTTTTTAAGTAGCCTGCGTAATCTGACTTGATCCTCCACAAAACCTCGTCATTACCCATCTCAACAGAGAAGATGAGGAAGAGTTGGCTTCAGTGAACTAACGGCAAGGATCGTGCAGCTGGCAGGTGTCAGGACCATTTTTAAGACCAGACCCCCCTCTGTGTTTCGAGTGCACGGAGCCTCGGTGACCTGGTCTCCAGCTGTTACGACCCTGCAGGGCAGGCGGCTGAGACGTTGGGACAGCTGTGCTTGGAACAATGAGTCCACATTAGCAAAGGGCAGAGGGAGGTGTGGCTCTGGGGGCACTGGTTCTGACCCACCCCCGACCCCATGCTGCCTTCGCAGCGCTCAGGTTTGCCTCTGCATGCAACACACACACACACACACACACACACAAACACACACACACACCAGGCAAGCCAAAGAGAAGCTTTGTCTCATGGGGCAGCCCCCCACAGGCTCTCTCAGAACCCAGACTTACTCCAGGAGCCTGGGTTGGGGGTTGGGAGGGCTGCCACCCCGCCATGAGTACAAAGCAGCCTTGAGCCTCTGTCCTCAGGTGGAGCAGGCCACCTGCCTCTCCCCTCCCCCAGCACTCCCAGCAAAGAGCTGACCCAGGCACGGCACTCAGGGGTGACCCAGACCAAGCAATAGCCGCCAGACTCTAAGGCGGCCCCCCACCCACAGGGTGTCAGCCCGAGTCCCACCGGCCGGAAGGCACAAGGCCACGGCTCTCGAGTGACTATTTTCTCGAGTTCTCATTTTGCTGGGACGCGAGGACCAGGGCGGCAGGGAGCATCAGAGGACGGGTGTGTCCCCTGCATGGCGGAAGGTGTGGGCTGGGGACGCCCCCCAGGTGTGCTGAGACCATGGAGGACGGGGCCAAGTTTCGTCTTTGGACCTTCGCTCTCTGGACCCTGACACGCTGTTCAGGTCCAGCAGAGGGAACCCAGAACCCTGTGGCTTTCCTCCGAAGTGGCCTTGCACCCCAGCCCTGGCCCCCCGGGCTGCCCGCGGCCTCCCTTCCCCACTTCCCGACCGGGTCCACAGTGGGGTTGACAGTCGCAGAGGGGCTGTGACCGCTGCCAGGCTCAGGATGCCCTTTATCGCAGCCCACTTTGGGGTCGGCCTGGGACCCGAAGAGCCAAAGGGAGCAGAGGAGTTGGAGAAATGCCTGGGACAGGGGGAGGGGACTGGCATGAGCCGGCGGTGGCGTGAAGTCAGGCGGTCGAAAGGTGGAAAGAAGCCTGTATTTGGCCAACCAGTGCCCCGGGTTGAATCCTGGGGGCTCTGTGGCCTTCGCCTGTCCCTTCTTATAACCGAGAGCCACCGGGTCCCTGCTCTGGCCCCAGCCCGGGCAGCTGAGCCTCCTCCCGGACCCCAGCCTGAGGCTGAGGTCCCCCTGGTCATGCAAAGACACCCCGGAAGCCCGACGGGGACTGAGTGTCACCGACCAGGGGCAGCGGAGCTCTCTGAATCTTGCCTGTGACCCCAGCTCCCAGGCTGCCCAGCCGCAGAACACGGACTGGTCGGTACCCACCAAATGCCCATGGGGATCTTGGCAGAAGCCCGTGCCAGTCCCGTCCCCTAGGAAGCTTATTATGTGGTTATTACGTGTTCAACTGGGTTCCTTCAAAAGACACGGTGATGTCCTAACCCGTGGATCCTGGGAACCGGACTTTCTTTGGAAACTGGGTTTTGCAGATGCCGTCAAGGCTAATCAGGATGCAATGTGGCCCTAGATCTGGTCTGAAGGGTGTCCTTGTAAGAGGAGAGATGCAGACACACAGCCGGGAAGAAGGGCCTGTGGCCATGGAGACAGAGATCAGGTTGATGCACCTGCAGGTCTAGGACACCAAGGGCCACCAGCAGAACCCGGAGGCTGGGGACAGCCTGCACCAGACCCCCCTCTGGGCCTCCGGAAGGAACCAGCCCTGCCTCCACTTTGATCTCAGCCCTCTGGCCTCCGGAGCTGAGAGACAGTAAGAGAGTAAGTGGCTTTAAGCCACCCAGTGTGTGTCACTTTGTTACAGCAGCGGAAGGAAACGGGTACCCTCACCGAAGTCCACTGTGTTGTCCCCAGATCTGCAGATGCCACTTGCCTTTATTACCTTGTAACCAGGTCGTTTAGTTAAATATTACCTAAGCCAAGCAAACTGAGTATGAAAGGCGAGCTCCTGCTCTGAAAACCAGCCTTCCTGGAAAGAATAGACAAGGATGGAACTCATCCTTGTCTATATTTCAGTTGAAATACATTGGGCGAGTCAACCGGAAAAGATTGGAAAATAAATCATGTGAATCTAGGCGGCTTCTCACCTCGGACTGTTTTATATACGGCTTCAAGTTCTCCTTCCTGCAGCAGAAATCACAGCAGAGTGGGTAAACGCGGTCAGTGAGAGAGGGAGACACAGAGAGAGAGGCCGGAATTGCAATCCGAGCAGCCGCGCTCAGAGAAACAGGCTTCGTCTTGGACCAAACTCTTAACAAAATGATACGTGTGTCACGCATTTTATGCTAAAACGGAAACATTCACGGTACACATGCTGCATTTTATGCTTCCCCACTTTATCCAAATTTCACTTAACCAGATAACCCAGTTGTGTCCGTTATTTCTGCTCTCCCTCTGAGCTCTTTTCCCAAGGCTGGCTGAGAAAAATGAAGCCAATAGAACAGCGAGAAAGCGAACATAGATCCTCGGTGTCTAAGGACTCGGCCCAGCTCAGGATCGCCGTGTGAGCGGCCTTTGCGTCCTATGGTGCGTTGGTAACGGAACGACTCACTGGCCTTGCCGTTGGCTGAGCAGGGCCGACTTCTTCCCAGCCGCGCGCCCCTGGAAGGCGGGACCCATCGCAGGCCTTGTTCGCGTGAAAGACTGTTCACGCACAGTGTTTGCGAGCGTGAACTGGGGGGCGCCCCCTCCGATTCACTCTCTTGGCCGGTACCCCCAGCACACAGAGGCGCCTCACCGCCACCGGGGTGGGAAGTGAGCTCTGGCTTCTCTGGGGGCCCAGGGACGTACCCAGAGTGCAGGGAAATTAGCTTTCGGATGAGCCTCGGGAAGAAGGAGGGACAGAAAAATCCACATCCTCCCTCCCCTTCAGAGAGGCTCCCAGGCCCCCCTTCGCCCTGGGAACCTTCCACCCAGGCCCCAAGCTCCGTTTACGGAGCAGCGGACAGCGGGGGACTGGATCCCACAGCCTCGCCTGGCGTTGTTTCTCTCCTCGGCTCCCTTCCCTTCTCAATCTTGCCACCCTGGGCCTGCACCTGCCCAACACGCTCTCCGCACCTGACCCCCGGCTTCAGGCTCTGCTTCCTAGACGATGCAAAGACTTTGTAAAGGGCCCGTGGATACTGCAAGCGCGATGGCAGTACTCGCTGGACCCCCAGGCCCGCCGCCTCCAAGGACGGAAAACATTTCAGGCTGCGGCCACTTGAGGGCGTCGCTGGAGCAGAGGCAGGTGTCGGCCGCGAGGTGGGGGTGTCGTCTGGCCTGACGGAGCTATACTTCTTCTGGTCACTCTTTAAAAGGTTCCCAGAACCCACCGAGTCCCAGGATCTTTAGGAAAGGCGGGCTCTCTCGCGGAATGTTCTCCAGGTCTCCGTCCACAGCAAGGATCCTTTCAAGCCATCCCAGGAAGTCCGCTGCTTGTCCTGATCAAAATCGCCCCTGGAAACCAGGTTCCTCTTTCATAGATCGTCTTTCTTCCTGTTGTGATTGAAGTCCCCTGTGCCTTTGAATCTCAATGCCGCCTCTCCTTATATTTAAAAACTAAGATCAGCTCCCTTGTCCTCAGTTTTCTTGGCCTGGGTGTCTTGCTCAGCTTGGGCTGTTATAACACAACGCCAAGAGAGGGCGGCTCAGACGGCAGACTTTTCTCTCTCACGGTTCTGGGGGCCGGAACAGCTAAGATCCGGGGACCGGCAGATCCGGTATCTGGCGAGAGCCGCTGGCTGGCCCACGGCTGGCCCTCTTCTCTTTGTGTCCTCACACAGCAACAAGAGGGCAGCTCCGGCCCCTAAGCCCGCCAGCAGGGGCTCCGCCCTGATGCCTCACCCAAAGGGCCCACCTCCAAGTGCGGTCACGCTGAGGACTGGGTTGGGGGCCCAGACGTCCCGTCCGTGACACTGGACTTGACACGGCAGAGCTATTTAGTCCTGGCCCCTGGACCAGCCCGTGCCCGCTTCTGAGCCGCCTCCGTTCCTGGCTCTACACCCTGCAGCGTGCGCACCGCTGACCGTGGCTGTCCTCACTAGCCAGAGCCCTTAGCCCCTTGCTGGGGAACGACCCGGCAAGAAGC
Organism: Catagonus wagneri; assembly: GCA_004024745.2. NCBI lineage: Eukaryota > Metazoa > Chordata > Mammalia > Artiodactyla > Tayassuidae > Catagonus > Catagonus wagneri. The sequence goes on from PVHT020000047.1 coordinate 1,427,272, forward strand.
CAGCACTCACGGCTCTGTCCGAGTTCCAAGTAAATAAGCCACTTGTTCCTGGCCGATTTTGGTCAAAGCCCGTCTGTCTTCCAAAGGAGAGCCGAGTCATTTATAAAGCGTGCAAGTGTTTGGCTTTTCACAGCAAACCTCCATCCGCTCTAGAACACATGATTAAAAGGCACTAATTAAAGGTCTCTGATGACTGATGCCAAGGCTGCGAAAATGATGCCCTCCCCGCCCCCGCCCCCGGCTGCCCCGCCCCCACCCCGTGCCCTGGGGCCTTGCACGAAGTCGGACTGATCCTGGGGGACCGCTGTCACTCACGGGGACGCAGGATGGATGCTAACCAGGGGGGTGGTGCTCACTGTCCCAAAGTCACCGCACAGGGTCCTTTTACCCTCGGGTTGTGTCACTTGCATCAAGAAGGCACCTGCTTGCCCCACAGCTTGGTTGTTGGCTCACAACTACGGGTGGAGGCCCTAACAGGCGCCGGGGCTCTTTCCTGACACCAAGGCAGGAATCGGCAAGGCTCTCGTGGCCCGGGAGCTGAGAGAAGACCAGAAAGAGCAAGGCAGTGAGTGTGCAGCAGCAAGCCTCAGCCGCGGCCTCTGCCCTTCCTGGACCAGTAGGTACCAGGAAGTCCCAGTAGGCTGGGACTTCCGCTCTCCTCGCCCCCAGCGAAGGCCCACGCTCAGCCCCGGGGGCTGAATCCCACACACGGCCCCCGGAATGGGTTCATTCAGCTGCAGGATCCCAGCCAGCCCGGCCCTTTGCTGCCTCCAGAGTCCTTCCTAGACGGTAGCGCGGGCATTCTCGCTTTCGCTTGTGGGTCTCAGAAGCTCCGCCTGGACTAAGGGAAAGCAAGGCCTCAGTGTGACATTCATGGTTCCTTCCATCCATAAAACATACTAAAAATAAAATAGGAGTTCCCGTCGTGGCTCAGCAGTTATCGAACCCAACTAGCATCCATAAGGACGCAGGTTCGATCCCTGGCCTCGCACCTGCGGCATATGGAGGTTCCCAGGCTAGGGGTCAAATCAGAGCTGTAGCTGCTGGCCTACACCACAGCCACAGCCACGCAGGATCCGAGCCGTGTCTGCGACCTACACCACAGGTCATGGCAATGCCAGATCCTTAACCCACCGAGCGAGGCCAGGCATCGAACCGAAACCTCATGGTTCCTAGTCGGATTAGTTTCCGATGCACCACGACAGGAACTCCAAAGATCAGAAGTTATAACTGGGGCCTCCACGACTGTATCCGGGTGTTTCCTTGTGTTCCTTACACCTCTCCAACTTACTAGAAGCCAGTCCACTTGGGTGAAAGCCACTGCATTTCCCCCAATATTTGGTCGTGGAGACGCACTTGTAATAACAGCCATACAGAACGCCCTGAGTGTTTATGACACAAACTCCACAAATAACATTACTAGTAAAAATTGTCACACTAGCTCACTTTAGTGAGCACTTGCTGTGTCCCAGGAATGCGTGCAGCCCTTTCTCTGCGTGTTTTTCAGCTCCTCCCCAGCCACCGCCCACAAGAGAGACTAAAATCTGGAGGGGTCCCGGCTCAGCCCTCCAGGCGATGGGCAGTCGGGATCCAGAGATGACACTCTGCCCTCAGCCTGTCCTGCCTGTCACAGATGTCCTCTAAGGTGGGGGCTGTCGTTCTTACTTTAGAAACTGGGCCTAGAAAGCACCCCGCCCGCTCGGCACCAGTCAGCCACAGAGCTGGATGCAAACGCAGGACCCGTCCACTGGTCAGCATCACTGAGGTTTTGGCCCCAGCGTTTTGGTGCCCACAGCTGCCAGATCAGCAGGTGTCATCAGATGAAGTAATATTCCGGTCCTTCCCGCCCGGCCAGGGGGAGGTCTGGCCAGCTCCACCACGACGCTAACCGGATCTGCCGTCCATGCAGCCTGCCCCCCGCCCCCAGCCTCAGGGGAGGCTCTGCTGGGTGCCCCCCCCCCCCAGGGCTGAGCACACGTCATCTTCCTGAGCGGCTCTGCTCACACCCGGGAGATGTCACTCTTACCGGGTCTCCCTGTGCTGGTGGCCCTCAGATGGGCAGTGACAGGTGGCCAGTAGGGCAGGAGGACAGCAAGAGGCCTGGGGAAGCCGGGTCCTGGCCTCTGCGGCCACGTCTGTTCACTCGACCACATTGCTTCCGGCTGTTTCAACCTGATCCATGAACAGGACACCAGGGTCACGAAATTGAATTTAAAGCCCTGCCTGAGAATATTAGGAGTGGCGCTGCTGGAAGGGTTTGCACTGCATGCTGACCACACAGTGGGGAGGGGACACCGGGAAGTACCGGCTCCGAGTGGGGCCCTGGGGCGGAGGAAGGCGGGAGCCTCCTAGCACTGTTCAGGTGTTCGGAGCGCTGCTTCAGCTCTGTCTCGGAGAGAGAACGACTGCAGACGTCAGGACAGAGCGCGGGCTCCAGTGACGCAGCCCCTGGGCAGCTGCGTCACGGGACATCCCCAGCCTCCCGTCCACAGTTCAGGGCTTACACATCTTACGGGTTGAACGAGGCAGCGCTTTGCAGGGCACAGAGCGTGATGCCGAGGCCAAGACGTGCCCGCGGAAGGAGAGAACCTGCATGTATTGTCAGTCTACGTCCCGGTGTAAATGCAGTTTTTTATTTGTTTATTTATTTTTCTTTTTACAGCCACTCATGCAGCATATAGAAGTTCCCAGGCTAGGGGTCAAATTGCAGCCGCAGCTGCCGGCCTGCACCACAGCCACGGCAGCCCCAGATCTGAGCTGCACCGGCGACCCACACTGCTGCGTGTGGCCACGCCGGATCCTTAACCCACGCAGCGAGGCCAGGAATCAAATCCGCAGCCTCACAGCTACTAGTCAGATTCTTAACCTGCTAAGCCGCACCGGGAAATCCTCCTGTGTAATTGAAACTCAAGGTTATACTTAAAAGAGTCACTTTGGCTTTCAGCTTAGATTACTGAGCGAAGGGTTGCAAGACTTGGGCAGGCGAGACAGGGGTGAGTGTCCCTCGAGCCGCCCGTGGTGGACGCTTGTCGTGGCAGCTGACTCTTCCCAAATCCCACTCTGCCCCGGGGCTGTTACTCAGGAGGCCAGTGTCAGAAAAATAAAATAAAATAAACAATTTTTATAGACAGGAAACTGAGGCTCGAGAACACCATGTCCTTCTCCAGGCCTGTGGCCTGAATGAGGGCTGGATCCAGGATTTGAAACTGGACCCGTTGGCGCGACTAGAGATTCTCATTCAAAGTGAAGTAAGTCAGAAAGAGAAAGACAAACAGCGCAGGCTATCACTTAAATGTGGGATTAAAATATGGCACAAGTGAGCCTGTCTGCAGAGAAGCAGACTCCCAGACAGGAAGAAGAAATCTGTGGCTGCCGAGGGGGAGGGGCGAGGAGGGAAGGACGGGGGGTTGAGGGTTAGTCCATGTAAGCGATTCTACACTGAGGGATTACACAGCCGGGTCCTACTGTACGGCACAGAGCCCTCTACCCAGTGGCCTATGATAAATCGTAATGGAAGGGAATATTTAAATAGAGTGTGCATACATATAACTGAATCGTTTTGCTGTGCAGCAGAAAATAGCACAACACTGGAAATCAACTATACTTCAATTAAAAAAAAATTCTACAAGTTGGGCTCCAACGAGCCTGCCCTGAACAGCTCTGTTCTACACCAGGTCGCAGTGCGACCTCATCTTCGCCAGTGACACCTGCAAGACCCTAGTCCCCACCAAGGTCACATTCATAAGTTCCAGGTGGGTGGGAATTTGAACGGGACCTCATTCAACCCAGTACAGTGACCAGGGGACGCACCAGTCCCAAGACGACATCTCCTGGTCCAGCTGCAAACCTCCTGCCAGGGAGGGCCACAGCTGCCTTGTCAGTGCGTGTCCCGGACGCCCGCCCCACTGGCCGGCTGGCCGGCCGGCTGGGACAGCACCAGGTCTGGCCAAGTGGTCCCTGGAGGGCATGGCTCGTCAAATGCACAGCTGGAGCTGGAGACGTGGGTATTGGCAGCCAGCGCGACAGACTTGGGCCGGTTTCTGGGCTCTGGCAAGGATGCGCTGGAGAACCCCTGACCTCGCAGCAGACGGGGCAGGCAGAGAGGCGAACACACCCAAGGGTGGGCAAGCGCCGGCCATGCGAGGGCTTCGGTGCCCACAGCCCTGGTCCTTACCCGTGTGAGCCCACCTCCCGTGGGCTCAGCGCTTCGGGTCCACTTTGTTTCCAGAACGCTCAGCAAGGAGGTAATCCTTAAAAACATGCAAATTAAGTTACCCCAGGAGCTTAATAGATTAGTCATTGACTTTTCCGCTTCTGCTGGATCTTAACCTCCTATGGAAATTAATCACCAATTGGCTCAAAACAGCCCCCAGCCACCAAAGATTAGCATGCTCTATTCACAGCCCCAGGCGTGTGGCGTGTGGAAGGACCACCCCCCACCTCCTCCCCCCACCCCAGCCCCAGCAGCCCACCTGTTGGATAGGATCTGGCTACACTGGGAGCTGCAATAAGGCCCTGGCCGCCTGCACCCTCCTCCACAGCTGGGCCGGGCACCCACCCCACAGGGTGGACACGTCAGCCATACACACTCCAAAGAGAAGGGCTTTGGCCTCAACGGGAGGGGAAGAAAAGCAGGTTCCTGCTCCTTGTAGGTTGATTCATTCAGGCAGTCAGTGTTTGGGCATTTACGGAGCACCTGTGCCGTCCTGGGGGCTGCATTAGCGCTCAGCCCCGAAGGGGACCCAGAGATGTGATTTCGTTTCAGAAATTAAAGAGGAGGGTGACTGTGAGAGACAAGTTCCAGTCTCACGTCTGTGAGCATCTGCCTGGACACGACCAAGGCTGCAGGTTTTGCCTGCCTGCACCTGTCACCCGGCACAGCCTTGGGGCCCGGCTTGCACCTGCTGACCCCCCAGGCTTCGAAGTCCAGAGCAGCAGGTGAAGGAAATGGCAGGCGCCCTGTCCTCTCTCCCAGGCACCTGTATTGGAGTCCCCTCCAGGGTCCAGGGACCAGAGGCCGCCAAAGGCCTGCCCCACCCCTCCTTCCTGAGCCACGGGGCCTCTGCCTCTGGCACTCTGCACCGTGACTTTGCAAAAGATCCACACCCAGCAGCTGCTCCTGGCAAAGCTAGCTGAGAGTCGGGAGATGCCAATTTGTGGCCGATGTCTGAAGAAGCTATTTCTAAAACAGCAATTACCAAGAAGGGGAACAAATTACTACTTACTTCAGAGACTTTCACACATGGAGAATCAGGGCCCTGCCGAGTAATCAGGGCGATGTGTTTGCAAAACTGCATTATTTATATTGAAATATTTCACAGAGAAAGGTCAGGAACCGAAATTGAAGGTTAGAGAGGAATAAAATACAGGGGTCACTGTATCGCTGAAAAGTCTGTACAGGGCCTTGATTACAACCACATTAGGCACATTCGGAAACTATTAAATAAAACCAGGCTGGTAGCCAACCTCAGATTTCTAGGAAAAATGAGCTCCATTGTCCAAATGCAACAGCGGAATGGACAGGCCCATGGCGGCTACGGCCATTCCCAGGGAAAACAGCCGCAGGAGACCCAAGCCATCCATCGGATGCCTGGCAACCACCTTGTCGGTTGCCCAGCAACCACCCAGCCTCTCTGGGGCTCCGCCCAGAGTCACCGGGAATTTAACAACTGCGCCAGGACTGGGGAGGAAACCTGGGAAAGGGCAGAGCAGGCTGGCAGGACCTGGGATTTGGGAACTGCAAGAGGCTGGCAGCAGGCATCTCCCCACGAGTGAGGCCAGGGCAGTGGGCACCCCCCCCAGCCTGTACCCCTCCTCTCCACTTCCCATGAACAAAATGCTCCCCCAGGAGAGGACTGCCACGGAAAATCATTTCAACAACACCCAGGCGTGGTGTGCTTGCACGGCACGTGTCTAATTTGATTCTTAAAGCCCCCGCACCCCATGAGACTGAGAGGAAAAGAGGCTTAGTCCCCCTCCCTGTGGGGGCGCTCCCCCCCGCCACCCCCAGTCTCTGCTGCCTCCAGGCCCAGCCTTTGGGAGATCCAGCCTGCTGCAGCTTCCTGGGATAGTGATGGAGAGGGGAAGCAAACACATGGGGTCCATTGGTGGATTTAGGCCACACCTGCCTGAATTGCTTCCTGCCTGGCAGAGAAACCTCTCTGGGCTAGGTATGTATTTGGTCCAGTGTGGTGTCCTATCCATCCACCAACCACCAACCATCATCCATCCATCTACCATCCATCCATTCATCCATCTGCATATATATAGGTCTACCATCCATCATCCATCCACCATCCACCATCCATCACCCATCCTCCATCTATCTACCATCCATCCATTCATCCATTCACCATCCACCATCCATTCATCCACCTGTATATACATACATCTACCATCCAACATCCATTATCCAACCATCCACCATCCACCATCCATCTACCATCCATTATCCATCCATCCACCATCCACCATTCACAATGCATCATCCATCATCCATCCATCTACCATCCATCCATTCATCCATTCACCATCCACCATCCATTCATCCACCTGTATATACATACATCTACCATCCACCATCCACCATCCATCCACCATCCACCATCCATTATCCATCCATCTACCATCCACCATTCGCCATGCATCATCCATCCACCATCCATCATCCATTCACCATCCACCATCCATTCATCCATCTGTATATACATACATCCACCACACACCATCCATCCATCTTTACATACATGCATGCACACATGCACTGAAAGTTACCCAACTGGCTCCCATTCTTCCACCAGAAGAGGGAGGGTCCATAGAAAGAGATTCTGAAGGACCTTTGCTGTCAGTGTCAGAGACTTCCGTGTAGCACTGGGGGTTTGGCCGAAGACTGAGCAGGAGTGCAGCGTGTCCATACCGACCCTGCACCCAGAAGAGCCGTACGCTTGTGCCCAGAGGGCAGGAGCCCAGCGAGGCCATCAGACTGTGGCCGAAGACAGACAGGCAGCAGCAAGACAGAGGGACCCTCCACAATCTGTCTTTAGACGGCACAGAAGCACATCCAAAAAGGTCAGAGGATGGAGAGTCCCCAAGCCTGGGAGGACCGCCCGCCTGCAACGCCAGCTGGAGAACCCCGGATAGGAAGGTCTGGCCAGAACCAGCCACGTGATATGCAAGGTCCCGGGCAGGACCAAAATGCAGCCCTTCTTGCTCAAAAAGCTGTGAAAAGGTGCTGCAGGTACTAAAATATAAGCCCCTTCCCTTTCTTCCACAGTCTCTGCTTTGACTTGTCCCGGTGATTTATGCCAGCTTCAGAGTACCATTCTAAGTAAAGAACTATTTAAATTTTAAATTATTAGCGTGGATTTTACCGTTCATCTTTATACGGTGCAATGCCCATTTTAAATGCAAACGTAAGAGCATTTAACTCAGGCGCAGAATCACCGAAATCGTACAATTCATATTTAGTGGCTGGTACATGAAGATGAATTTCATTCTTCCCAGAACAACCAAAAGGCTGCACAAAACCAACACAACTGTCCTTAACCCCCTCTCCGGCACCCTTCTCCAGCACCTCTGCCTTTAGCCACTTATGAGCAAGGAAGGATTGAATGGAGACAGGGTACGTGTCACCCCAGCTCCCCCTTCCATTCTGCATCTTTTTTTCACGGAAGTGGTCAGCCACAGGGAGGTGACACGAGCAAGCAAAGATACAGGTTCCTTGGTCAGGCCTCAGGAGGCTGGAGCCTTCTTTCTGTCTCCAAAGAAGATTCTCATTCAAATGGGATGTATGCCCGCTCAGGATGCCCCCCCACGCTGTGGACATAACGCTCGTCCCCTGGACCCATGCTGTGTCTCAGTGAACTTGCCAGGAGTCCCCTGGAATTCTGGGTCATGAATGCCAAGGGCAAACGGAGTTTCGAGGAACGGTGGACAGCCCCGTGTCGGCTCTGCTTGCACACACAGCGTGGTCCAGAAAACACAAGTTCAAAGTTTAAAAACAATTACGAATTTCAAGAGCATTCTCACTGTGACTCAATGGGTTAAGAACCCGATAGTGTATCCATGAGGATGCAGGATCGATCCCTGCCCTTACTCAGTGGGTTAAGAATCCAGCATTGCCGCAAGCTGCAGTGTAGGTCTCAGAGGCAGCTCGGATCTGGTGTTGCTGTGGCTGTGGCGTAGGCAAGGAGCTGAGCTCCAGTTCGACCCCTGGCCTGGAAAATTCCATATGACATGCGTGCGGCCTTAAAAAGGGGAGGATTTCGAGATGGAGATAGGAGAACATTAAAGCAAGCAGGGCCTTTCTGAGTGTGGGGCCCCGTGGATTGTGGCCCAGGCAGGGCTGCTGGCCCGAGGGCAGGTCCCGGAAGGGCTTCTCCTTAGCAGGAGGCACCTGCCCCGTGCTTCCAGACCTGGGCTGTCAAGTAAGAGAGGGGGCTTCGGAGGATGGGTCCCGCCGCAGCTCACACGCAGACACTCGCGCCAGCACACAGAGCGTCAGGCTGACCCGAGGTCTCCTGCCCCCCTCACTCCATGGGTCCAGCAAGACAGCAAACGTGGTGACAGCTCAGCTCAGCCCATTCCCATTTCTGAACCTGCAGTCACGACCCAGAACGGCCGCGCCTGCCTCAACAGGACCCAACGATGCTTCCAGCATCGCGCTGGGCTGAAGGCAGCAGATTCAGTGGAACTTCTTGCCACATCTTTCTTCCAGGCTTTTGAGCTCTTTTAAAAATCCTTTTCAGGCGCTGGAATGGTTTCACCTCCGTGACAGCAGAAGAAGATTCTTTAACCAGGGCAATTGACCAGAATTTCTCAATTGGAAAGAAAAAAAAAAGATTCTTTACTCAAAATATGAGTGGGAAACACAGATTCTCCCCCCCCCCAGGGCCACGTTTGTGGCATATGGAGGCTCCCAGGCTAAGGGTTGAATCAGAGCTACAGCTGCCAGCCTACACCACAGCCACAGCCGCTTGGGATCCGAGATGTGTCGGTGACCTACACCACAGCTCACGGCAATGCCAGATCCTTAACCCGCCAAGCTAGGCCAGGGATCGAACCTGTGTCCTCATGGATACTAGTCTGATTTGTTGCCGATGAGCCATGCCAGGAACTCCCAGAAACACTGATTTCTACATTCCCCCTCCAGAAGCTCCGCAGTGCTTAAGAGCTGATTAAAAGCCCTGAGAAGTCCCGTAGCAATTAAATTTTGTTCATCGTGATGTTTCCCAAACGTATTTGCCCGGATAATATCTTTTCTGGGCAGATGTGTACAACACACATTGACACCCTGCAGAACTTTCCAGAAGAAGTCTGGGGCCACAAGAACAATGAATGTCATTTGGGCTTTAAAAAGCTACAGAAAATGGACTTTTAAAAATATCGTTTCAGTGCCAGTGATTCCAGAAATCCAGAGTCAATACTAAATCACCCATGCATTCACTCAACAAACACGTGCTGTGCCCTTAACCACGCCAAGCTCTGTGCTGTGCCTGCAGCCAAGTAATTGTCTCCTTCTTTACAAGGGGCTGGGGAAGTGTTTTCACTTGTCCCCAGACAGGGATTGGCTGCATTTTTCAATGCACACTGCTTACAGTTCCCATTGCAGCTCTAGGGTTAAGGACTCAACCTTGTCTCTCTGAGGATGCGGGTTTAATCCCCGGCCTCACTCAGTGAATTAAGGATCCAGTGTTGCCATAAGCTGTGGCGTAGGTCTAAGAGGCAACTTGGATCCAGTATTGCTGTGGCTGTGGTGTAGGTGGGCAGCCGCAGCTCCAATCTGACCCCTGGTCCGGGAACTTCCGTATGTCTCAGGTGCAGCCGTGAAAAGAAAAATAAATAAAATTTTAAAAATACGATGAGCACTGCCGGCTCCTCCCTGGAGGTCCCATGTTTGTAAAAGGTCCCTGGTGATGCTACTCCGAGCCGAGTTTCGAACTAACGGTGGGGGAAACAGAGATGTCGGGTCCACCCTTCTTTCTGTATCTGCCCCAGCGGTTCTGCTTCCCGCGGCTGGCACGGCTGCGCTGGAACCGGGAAGCCGGCTGCAGCTCCCGTGGGCGGGCCGGACCCGAAGCGAGATGGGGCGGATGTCCTCGTTCCCCCGCCCCAGTCCCTCCTTCTCCCGGCGGCGTTGTGAGCACCCTTCTCCCTGGACGAGGTGGAGGGAGCAAGCGTGAGTCCTGGGGACCAGCTCTGCCCTCCCCAAGGAGGTGCCGACGACGCAGAGACGGGGTGCTGTGCCCTTGGACGCCCCCTCCCCCGGCCCCTCAGTGGATTTCAGACCACGGAGCCCAGATACTGGCACAGTCTCAAGATGCCTCGTGAAACAATCGGCCCGTAAGTCAATCAATTTGGCCTCGAAATGAAGCCCCCAGTGTGGAAACGCAACCGGGCTCGCGGGCCTGCTGCCTGCCGAGTGGGAAAAGGCACGGGCGAGCCTCTGGAACGAACGCAGCCTTTTGAATCAGAAAGCATCCTCGGAAAGCAGGCTCTGGCCCTTTCTCATCGCAAACAGCGAGGAGCAGGTCCTCCGTAGGCAGAGCCCTCCAGCCCCGACGAGGGCTCCCCTGGCGGACTGCGCTCCCCAGTCCAGCCAGCGTGGCCCCCCGAGATGCAGGATGCCTGACCCCTCAAGCCTCTGAGCCCCATCCTGCCCCACAGCTCAGGAGCGGGCCCGGGAGGCCTGAAGACCCGCAGAGCAGTGTTGGCAGAGCGTGGTCACGGCCGCTGCCGGACCTGCGGCTCCCCTGGCCAGACGGCCAGGAGTTCCCATCTCGGCTCAAAAACCGGCTGTGGGAGAAAAACATGTCCATCCTGTGGGGACCCGGCTCTGGGACAGGCCCCCGGCAGAGACACAGCAAAGGAGAGACAAAGAGGAGGGAGAAGCCATTGCTCCGAGGACATGAATTGTCCAGAAGGAAAGAGGCTTTTCAAAGAACTTGTCATCCGGGAGTTCCCGTCGTGGCTCAGTGGTTAACAAATCCGACTAGGAACCATGAGGTTGTGGGTTCGATCCCTGGCCTTGCTCAGTGGGTTAAGGATCTGGCGTTGCCGTGAGCTGTGGTGTAGGTTGCAGACGCAGCTTGTATCCCGTGTTGCTGTGGCTGTGGTGTAGGCCGGGGTCCGATTAGACCCCTAGCCTGGGAACCTCCACATGCCACGGGTGTGGCCCAAATAAGGCAAAAAGACAAAAAAAAAAAAAAAAGAACTCGTCATTCGGTGCCAGCGCGGTCGGAGAAATTCGGAAGAGAAGGAGACCCGGGCAGATGGGGCAGAAGGCTCTAGAAGGTCGCCGGGCTGGTCGGGGTCCTGGGAAGCCAGCCGGGCCAGGGCTTTGCACGCCACAAACCCTGCAGTGCCAGGGCCCCAAGAGCCTATGAAAGTTCTTCCGCCTCAGAGAACTTCGGCCGGGGAAGCCCAGTGTCCCCCTGCCCGGGCTGGGGGGCAGCACGAGGGGCCAGCGGCCTCCCTCCGAAGGCCCCAGGTCTCTTGGGTCCCAGCCTCTCCCACGGTCACGTGCTGATCCGGGCAGGAGAACCCTCAGTCCCCTTTAAGTGGGGAGACAGACTGGTCGGATCAGCAGGTCCTCCTGCGTTCTTGCTACTCGATGGTAACCTCGCTTAGCGGAAATACGAAATCGTGTCTTAACCAAAATTTACCAAGCTTCTGCCAAGCAGTGCTGACTAGTTTCTTAATTGATGTCATTATTTCTGCCCTCCATGCCCCTAAGAAGGCACCTGCCATGCTTGGTCCCGTCCTCTGCCCACTCCCATCATCATCCGTTGCTGTTCTATCAAAATGGGGCTCCCCAGGCAGATGTGGTCCCCGAAATCAACTCCCTCATGTGTCCAACAAAGTGACCGGTGACCTCACACTGTCCCCCAGCACAGAATGCAACCCACCAACGCCAGCCTGGCCTTCCTTCCAGAAGCTTGACAGCTCGTCTCAGTTCCGTCCGTGAGCGTTTCTTTGGGGACACAAAGGATGGAGGGGAAAACGTCCAAATAAAAGCCAAGACTGAACTCATCCAAAGGAGTGTCCGCAACTTTTAATAGCATTAATCTGTCACCAAATGCCAGAGGGGAAAGCCACATCTGTATTCAAACTGTAATAACTACATATTGAACAGCTGAGACTTGATTTATTAACAGTGAGATTCTACAAGCGAGCTGCTATTGACAAATGGTCGCAATTTTAGGCACCCCAGATCAATACCCTTTAATCGAGTCAAATCTCAACAAATTAAATTAAAGCAAGATTCCCAAAACAGCCCCAAACTAAACAAACAAATGTGTGTAACACTCCCCTCGTTGCTGGGTGACATGGGAGTCCCTGTCGTGAGTCGACGGCTGTGCTTTCACGTATTTACTTGAAAACCAGGACGAGGGGCGGCACACCGTGGCTCCGTGGCCATGCCCTTGGTCCTTCTGAGCCCTGTGGCCAGACACCCATGACATGAGACAGACAGAGCGTGGACAAGCCAGGGCCCCTGCCCAGGGACGCATGGGGGTCCCCTATGTGTTTGCCACCACTCGGCACCCTCCCTCTGGCAAGAAGACCCTCAGGCTTACAGGGCAGTAAAACCCTGGCCCCAGGTCTACCCACAGAACAGAAGTGGCATTAGTCACTGCCACCTCCAATGTTGCCGTGACATTGCACACACCAGCGTACTGGAAAGCCTAGGTGTGGGCCTGGCACAGAAAGGGCTCTTGGATATTAGCTAAGGGAAGCGACCAGCTAGGGAGCCCCTGTCCATCCCTGAGGCCTAAGAGCGCCACGCCAACCGCTGGCCAGCCGGACTCCGGGAAGAGAGTGTCCCTGCAGAACTGGGGGTGGCCCAGGTGCACCCCATTTTGGCCAGCGTTCCCCATGGTTCTGCTGAAAGCCCCAGAGAAGCCTTTCTTGTTAGGGAGGTTTCACTTGGGATATTCTTTGATACCTGGAATTTTCCAAAGTCAGATGGGAACCCTCGCTTCCTACATTTAAGTAAGGCTCCTGGCCCCGGGTGTGAAAGTTAAGGGAGCCCGCTGCTCTTGGTCAGCAGTTACAGGAGGCGACAAAGCTCTGCTGCCATCACGTCACTGGAGAAGAATGTGTCAGAGACTCAGAGACAACCCAGTGGACGGAGCGGGACCCGGGGTGGGTCCCCACACCGTCGCCGGGCGATCTGAGTGCAGAAGACGAGCAGGACCCTCTTGCAGGTTCCACGTGGGGACAGCGAGCGACATTCTTTCAGGACAGAGCGCTGGGAAAGGGGGGCCGGGTCTGCGTCCCATGTAGACATAAGTCACAGTTCAAAGAGCCATGAGCGCTAAACGCTGTGGTTTGAGGGTTTCTTCGGCCAGCCACCAGTCTTCCTGAATATCTGTCCCTCTTGGGCTGGTCACTGTGACTCGGGACCCAGCAAAAGGGATGGCCGGCCACTAAGCCCTGGGCGAGGGAGGGGGCAGCGCGTCACCCTGGGCCAGTTTCTAATGAACTGCATGTGTCCAGAGGTGGCTTGAACCTGGTCCTTCACCCCCAACTAAATGAGGGGCTCCCTGGGCCCCCAGGCACCTGTAGGTCCCCTGTCACCACCATCATCCCACTTACTCTGACTGTATTTGTTTCCTGCAGCTGCTATAACAAATCACCCCAGACTCGGTGGCTTGAGTCATCAGAAGTACACTCTCTTCCAGTTCTGGAGCCCAGACGTCTGACATGAAGGTGGCAGCTGGGCGGGGCTCCCTTCGGAGGCTCCAGGTGAGAATGGGCTCCTTGGCTCTCCCTCTGCCGGGGTCCAGGAGCTCCCTGACGGGGCCGTATCACTCTGTCTCCACCTCCGTCTTCGCAGGACCCGCTTTTCTCCTCTGTCTGTATCCCTTTGTCCTATAAGGACACCTGTCATTGGATCATTGGATTTAGGGCCCCCCCAGACAATCAAGGGTGAGGGCCTCGTCTCAAGACCCTCACTAACATCCGTAAAGACCCTCTCTCCAAATGAACCCTGTTTGCCGTTTCTAGGAACTGGGACGTGTCCTTTGAGGTGGCCACCATTCAACACCCCACAAAGGGTCCCATCACGTTAGCTCCTAATAGGTGCCTAATTCCATCTGCAGAATGAAAGAAAGAATGAGAGGCTATGACCATGGCCTCGCGGAAGGCTGGCAGCAGCACCCCCATGCCCCAGCGTGGATGCAGGCTGGGGACTAAGGCTGAGGCCCGGGCAGCCCAGCAGTGAGGGCACCGTCTGCCCACTTCTGGGGTCAGGCTGCAGGGCCCTGCTCCACCGCCTCGAATTACACAGCAACCTGGCACCAGGGCCCCTTCCTGTGGCCACTGAGTGAGCCGACTGCCGTGACAACCCAGAGTCCCTTCCTCCATCACGGGAAAGGATGCCACTCAGCAAGCCTGGGCAGTGCACGCATGTGTAGGGGTGTGTGTGTGTCCACGCGTGTGCATGCGTGTGCATGTGTGTTGTGTGTGTGCAAGTACATACACGTAGGTGCAGTCTTCCTACAGTGCGTGTGGCTTGGTTTGTATAATTAAGTGGGTGTAATTAGGAAACATCCACCAGGAGACCTGTATCCTCTTTGGGCCTGCGATTTCCTGTCTTGTCAGAATATTAGTGCTAAAAATTATGAGACATAAATGGGGCTGGTTAACATAAAAGCCATAAAATATTTGTTTCTAATGGAGCCTGTGTACAAGCGAATCTGTCCTCGGGCTGCTGAAGGCCGTTGCCTTTGAAAAGACACTTGTCTTCTCAGCTATAAGCGGCAAGCAAGCCCCCTGGGTTTGGGGGCGTGCCCACACTCCCTCCCCCTGCGGGGGTCTCCTGGGGTCCACGGCACTTGTGGAGGGAGTTCCTGGGCATCAGTCAGGGACCAGACAAGGTGACATTTTCTCTCCTCACCAAGAGCAGAGCCTCTGCAACTAAACCAGCAAGTGGTACAGCCAGACAAGGACAAGGGGTTGTGGGGCCCACAGCAGGGCCTAGGCGTAGTGAGCAGAGGCATTCAGAAATAGTCCACACAGCCCCTGTTGAGGTCCCTGTGATGGTGACATCAGACGAGCTGGGCTGTAATGACCGTTAACTTCCACCCAGAGGAAAGGGTCCTAGAAAAGTGGACCACCCACTGGGCTACGCGGGGAACTTTCACACCATCTCCCAGGTGGCAGAAAGTTCTGCTGTAGATGGAAAAGCTTCCCTCTCGATCTGTTTGTCTTTCTATGTCTGTCTATCTGTCTGTCTGTCTATCCATGTATCTATCCATCCATCTTATCTGTCCATCCATGCATCGATACATCTGGTATCTATCTGTCTATACCTACTCATCCGTGAATTTCTGCATTTGTATATCTATCTACCCATCTATATTAATCCATCTTCCTATCTATATTAATCACCTATCCACCCATCCATCCCTCCATACATCCACCAATCCATCCACCAACCATCCATCCACCCATCCATCCATCCATCATCCATCTATCCATCCATCCTTCCATCCATTCATCCATCCATTCATCCATCCATTCATCTACCAACCATCCATCCATCCACCATCCTTCCATCCACCCATCCATCCATCCACCAACCATCCATCCATCCATCCACCCCTCTATCCATCCATCCATCCACCATCCATCTATCCATCTATCCATCCATCCACCCATCCATCCACCCATCGATCCCTCCACCCATCCATCCATCCATCCATCCATCCATCCATCCATTCACCATCCATCCATCTATGCACCTACCTGTTTATCTATCTATGCTTCTATCTACCTATGTGTGTACCTATGTAGATATGTATGTATGTACCCATTTAACCACCTATCGTCTATCTATCCATCCACCATCGACTGTCATCTGTCTCTCATCTATCTGTATGTATCTACTCATCCATGCATGCATCCATCTACCCATCCATCCATCCAGCTATGCACCCATGCGTCTACCTATGTGCCTCCCTATAAACCTCAATATACGTATACTTAACACAGGTGCAAATATATGTATGATATATAAATGTAGATATGAATGCAAATAGGGCAGAAGAAGCCTTGGTGAGGCTCTTTGTCACATTCAGATTCCTGTTGACATTTCTCCAGAGCAGAAAATATTTTGCTCAATTTTATTTTCTTGAAATTGTAATAAATAAGTCAATCATTGCAGACAATGACTCCAAAGGCAGCGTGTTTTCCTCCACATGATGAGCCAGGACTGTTCTGATTAACTGAGTATTCTGGACCAAAAAAAAAAAAAAAAAACAGGAAAAATAGAAGTAACCTCTGGAAATGATACAATGTACAACTGGAAACTTTTCCAAAAGTTGAAACACGAAGTTTTGAATGCTCCTCTGTCACAGCTCCGTGGACCGTGGTGGTCCAGCCTTCCTCCAAGGTCTGGCATTTCCAGGGCCCCGCTCAGCCTCGGGCCAGCCCCTCACAGCCTTCATCCTGCTCAGAGAGGGGAAAGCGGCTTTCCATTGAGCCCACTCTTGTTTGGGTGGCGTTAACTAGGATTTAGTATAGAAGGCTGAAACAGAGAGATGGGAAAATGGATGCACTGAGTCTTAATTCCCCCTTTCTTAAGCAACATCTTTCATGAAGAATTTACAGTGACTTTCTTATCTCTCGTCTACTGTTTTGATCTATTTTCTTTAATACTGTTACTTTTTAAATTAAAGAATAGTTGATTTACAGTGCTGTGCCAATTTCTGCCATGAAGCCAAGTGAGCCAGTCATACACATAGACACATTCCTTTTCTCATATTATGTTTTTCTTTCTTTCTTTCTTTCTTTTTTTCTTTTTTTCCTTTTTTTTTTTTTTTTTTTTTTTTTTTTTTTTTTTTTTTTTTTTTTTTTTTTTTTTTTTTTTTTTTTTTTTGCTTTTTAAGGCCGCACCTGCAGCATGTGGAGGTTCCCAGGCTAGGGGTCCAATCAGAGCTACAGCTGCCGGCCTACACCACAGCCACAGCAATGCCAGATCCGAGCCACATCTGTGACCTACACCATTGCTCATGGCAATGCCAGATCCTTAACACACTGAGAGAGGCCAGGGATCGAATCTGCAACTTCATGGTTCCTAGTCAGATTCATTTCTTCTGTGCCACAACGGGAACTCCTCTTGTATTATCTTCCACCATGGTCTATTCCAAGAGACTGGACAGAGCTCCCTGTGCTATGCAGCAGGACGCCATGGCTGATCTAGATGCATTTTAACGGCATAGCTGCCAGCCAGTAATTACCTTTCCCCGGGTAACGGCCAAGACTTTCATTTGCACAGTGTGGTCGCCCCCCTCCGGCCATGCCATGTGCCCACCCTCACATCCCTCAGGGGCCTTGAGATCTTCGGTCCCAGTTCTTCCAGTAAACCCGGGCCCCGCCTACCAGTTGGACTCATCTGCTCCCCCGAAGCCATGGAGAAGTTTGGTTTATGGGAGCCGTTGCTCCGACACAGATGGGGATTTTGCAGTCTCAGCCTCGTCATGATTCTGCAGGTGTACCTGCAGAACTGAAATCCAGCCTACATGCTTCGGGGTTGACCCCAGAAAGTGCAAGATGGCATCGAGCATTGCGTGTGGCTGCATCCTGGACTCTGAAAGGCTCCTTTTTGGTTTGAACTGTTAAATACGTGGCATAGAGGCTGGACGGTGGGCAAAGGTTCAAGTGCCAGCCCCTCAAGCAGGTGACCTTGGACAGTGGACCCTCCCCCCACCTCATGATCCTCACTCTAAAGCGGGGAGCTGTACTCACACCCAGGCCTTCCCACGGGGACAAGCAGACATCATCCTGCTGTCCCCATCTGAGACGCGGTGAACGCACAGCACAGGGGAAGTCGGGAAGGTCAAGGTCATCACAGGTCAAGGTCATCAGAGATGAGAAGAAAAGGAGCAAACGTGTCACATGCACTGTGGAGGCCAAGTAAGACTGCAGAACCTGATGAGGCGTCTCCAACCCAAATCCATCTCCTCCCATTCAGCCGTTTTTGAAATATGGCCGTGGCCGTTGCCAGCAAGCCCACATTCAGCGCCTTCCTGCCGCAGAGCTTTTATGGAGACATCCCGCCGGTCAAGGGAGACTTACGAGCTACATAAATACAAAGGATCATCCAGCAAATTCCAAGTTGTATTAAAGGGCCGCAAATCAGTCCCTGGGCTGGGTCCCAGATACAAAGAGAAAGTGTGATTAAGTGTGACTTTTTTAAAGTTTTGTTTGGATTTATTCCTAAAAGCTCCTTCTCTTGGAGACTCAGATTTCTTGTTGGCGTGGATGGCTGCCCTGTCGTGAATCAGAGGCAGAGAATTTGAGCAGTGTCCAGAAAGAGCCCAGGAAAAAAAGGAAGCACACATTGCAGGATGACTCGGAAGCTGGGTCCAAAACTGAGCCTCACCAGAACCAGCCCCAGGCCTGGGGACGGGGGGGGGGGGTCAGTGCCATGACCCACATATGCCTCCTGGGACCTTGGGCACTGCAGCTGCCTGCACCGTAGCCCTAACTGGGCATCTCCTAGGGCCATGAGGGGGCCACAGACAGCACACCTGGGCAGGTGGGGGCATCTCAGAGATGCAGCGAGCCCCAGCCGAGAGGTGTGTGGACTGAACGAAAGGGCAAATGATCAAGTGACAGCAAAAGACAAAGAGGACCACAAGCTTGGACACTTGGCCAGGACAGCACAGGCGGTCAGGGCTGGGGTCCATCCCAGGGCAGAAGCTCCCTGCTCTCTGCCCAGTGTCCAGAGGATGCTTGTCTCTGGGACACGCCTTCCAGCCATCGCTGCAGCCTCCCCAACGTGGCCAGGACAGAAACGCCACAGTAAAGCCCCCAGGACCACAGATCCTCAGGGGAGACCTCAAGCCTTGGCTCTTGGCCAGGTGCTCCCTGAGCCCCCTCGTCTGTGAAATGGGAAGGACAGCCTTCCTCGCTGGGTTACACGTGGGGGACCTGAGGGACCAGCCAAGAGACTCACCTCAGGAGGCAGTTCCTTCTAAGATAGCAGATTAGAGGGTTCAAACCCAAGCTCTACTATATGGAGAAGGCCCTCCTCTGCATGTAAGGAGAGAAATACGCCCGTGTTTGGGGACCCCCTCCTTCTTCCTTGAGACAGAGGCGATGGCGAGGAACCCCGCCCCCCGCTCCCTGATACAGGCCTCTCTCAGCTCTGGACCTGCTCGAGTAGATATTCAGGAGTTGGGTTCAGTTTGTCTTTTTATTTTCTGTATTTCTGATGCTTCCACACGCGGGACCTGGTTGACCCCGGAGAGCCCAGCCCTCGGAGGGCCAGCCAGTGCCTGGAGATGGTAGGGGACCAGCCCATGAGCTCACCTCTCCTGGGAGAACCAGCCACCACCAAGCCCACCCCCGCCCCCTCCATCGGGCTCTCACACTCCAGCCACTGCCCCTGCCCTGATCAGCAGGGCGGGTACCAGACAACCAGGAACAGTCCCGATGCCCCAGAGCTTGCTGAAATTACTCACACTGACTCTGCTTCATCCTCTCGTTCCTGCAGAAATGCACAGTAGAGCCTCCCTCCTGGCTGGCCCTGGTGCCTCCGCTGTGGCCCCACACGGTATGGCAGCCCCCGTCCCTTGGGAACTACTGTTTCAAGGCAACCACCTCCCGACCCGCTGGCCTCACCACACCCGCATAATACCAAGAGCTACACTGTTTGTTTGTGTTTATTTTTAGGGCTGCACCCACGGCATATGGAGGTTCCCGGGCTAGGGGTCAAATCGGAGCTGCAGCTGCCAGCCTACACCACAGCCACAGCAACGCGGGATCCGAGCTGCGTCTGCGACCTACACCACAGCTCATGGCAATGCCGGATCCTTAACCCACTGAGTGAGGCCACGGATCGAGCGCACATCCACGTGGATACTAGTCAGGTTCTTCACCCGCTGAGACATGACGGGGACCCCAGAGCTACACTGAAGGCAGGACTGGCCAGGTGCGCTTCTTACGCCCGCACCTTCCTCCTCTTGGCCACAGGCGGGCACGGAAGTGGTCCTTCTCTGCCCGAGGAAGACAGTGGGAGGCTGTCCGTGCCTGGCAGTGAGCAGAGGGGCAGGTCTGGCCATTTCTGGGGGTGGGACAAGCCAGCACACCTGGTCAACACACGCAGGCTGCATCCCCACCTGGCCTCTTGTGTGGGACGGTGGCACCTCGGTTACGTTTCCCAGCTTCTCCAGAACTTGTGCAGCAAGAGAAGTGCTTTCACTCGGGGGCCCCCCAAGACCACTCAGTAACGACCCCCCCAGAGAGAGCAGGTCCCCAAGACCCTGCTTCCCCTTCTGTGGACGCGGTGACCACTCTCCCCCACCCTGGAAGGAATGGCTGAGCAACTTTCCTTGACTTCTGAGCAGAGGCATCAAACAGCTGATATGAGACCATCCAGAACTTCCTTCTCTGGCCACAGAGATTTAGGAAGTGCTCTCGACAGGTATGTCTGACCCTGAGCCATGCCACGAAGAGACGTTCGTTCTGGAAGTTCTCAACCCTGCGGTGCCCTCCTTGTAAGGGAGAGCCGGTACCGCCCTGCAGCTAGTCCCCAGTAGGAGCTATTTGTTACTGCATCACAACCGGGTCCATCCTGACCAACACAGGGCAACAGAGGGCCAAGGCAGCAGCGCCTGGCTGGTGGCCTCCAGGGACTCAGGGCTGGGCACAAAGCCCCCATGGCAGAAGGAAGAGTGGCAGAGATCACTTCCTGTCACTGCACCAGAGGGAAACCTCTTCTAAATACGGGCCATCCAAACTGCCCGAGGAGAGAACGCTTATTAAAAGTTTTCCATAAGCACCCTGTCTCCTTCATCACACAGTGTTCCTTCTCTTTTTTTTTTTCTTTCCCGTAAGATCTTAAGCACAATTACTGCCTTTGCATAAAGGACTTTTGCTTCTAATCATATCGATTTTATTATAATTAATTTTTAATGTATTTTCCAGAGTGCTGTGTATATACACAGACCGAGATGTTTTATCATATATTAGCATAGCCATTTTCACTTTTAAGGTGGGTTACTAAATGAGCCCTAATTTATTATTGTTTCCGATGATACGACGTTAACCTAATTATCATTTGCATTTTGTCATGAACACTTTGCGATGTGATAGGACACCAGTTAATAGATGCAACAGAGGATTAAATGCACCAAATTAAACCTTTGGGGCTCGTGCTGAATTCTAATGATCTCTTGACGATCCAGCAGGAGAGACCTCGGCTCTCTCCCTGGTTCCACCTGAGGTTAGGAACCGAGGGGCCAGGGCCCAGCAGATCCTTCCCGGACCCCTCCACGCTCTGGGACCGCTCCGCGGGTGCCCGTTCCAGCTGAGGCTCTGTTCAGTCTGACTGAATGAATGAAGGGGACAGTGGCACCGCCCTGTCTGGGCCGTTCGCAGTTGGGACGGGAAGTAGGATGGGCTTGTGCGGCTCTCAGCACGGAGCCCGGGCACTGCGATGCCACCTTATTCTCACTCCTTCCACGGGGACCCCGCCGGCACAAACCCGTTGCATTCATTACTTTGAATGTGCTGTTTAATCCACCTCCAGCCCCGCGTTGGCAGGAAACGCCTTATCTGACAGACATAGCCAAGCCGGTGTTTCTGCTTCCGTGTTCGAGAGAGGTGTCTCCCAAATGAGAACGCTGGCTCTTGTCGCTACAAGTGTGCTCCAGGGAAGCGGGTCATTTATCTGTTGCTACAGTGTGTTCCAACGCTGGTGGTCCCCTCGGGGTCTGGGACCGTGTCCCACCCAGAGGGAAGTCTCAGAAAGGACAGAGCGGCTGCAGCAGCGCCCCTCCCCCCGGGGGTGGGCAGCCCCATCGAGTCCAGGCCACGGCTCTGGTCAGCAGTCGCGAGTCTGCCCTCTGGGAGCTGGGCCTTGAGCATTTGTTGACCACTGTCGTCAGGGCGGCCGAAGCTCTGCTCTTGCAGGACCTGGACACGGGGTCAGCCAGCTGAGGGCCAGCGTCCTTTTCCACACCTGGGACCTGTGGTTAGATCATGTCCTGCTCCGCTGGACCCTGATTCCTGTCTCCTGTCCTCTTTGTGAATTAGGCTAAGGACACTTGTCTGCGTGCACGTGTACACAGGCGTGCGCACACGCACACACACACACACACGCACACACACGCGCGCGCACACACACACACAC
>PVHT020000047.1:1450415-1489120 GCA_004024745.2 Catagonus wagneri
CACACACACACACACACACACAGGTGTTAATGGGGACTTTTCCTGGGAGTTCACATGTGGAGAGCGCACAGTGGAGGCTGGACAGGAGCGCATCCCGTGATCACCAGGTCACCATGGGCGGTGCAGCCCCCACAGCTGACAGAGCCTCAAGTCCAAGCCTGCAGGCGTGGCTGCCACCTGCCAGTCACCCAGCTGGCTAGAGCCGACCACCACGTCACGCTCATCAGCAAGGCTTCCCAGAGCCCCAGCCCCGAGCCTGCTCCCACTGCAGGGATGGGAGGAAGAGGGACAGCCAGTCACAACCGGCCAAGCCCAGCGAGAGCAGAACCGGCAGGCCGGCACCCTTCACTCCCCGGGGACCTGGCCCGGCGCGGCTCACTCCGGCCGCAGTGGCAGGGAGAGCGCAGAGGAGCTGTGAGGCCGGGGGGCGCGGGGTCGGCTGAGCTGGGCAGGGGAGGGGACGGGAAAACCCTTCATGAGAGGAGCCCTCCCGCTCCCCTCCTCCCCGAGCGGCAGGTGGCGGGGGACAGACGGACACCCTCTGTGTAAGGAATCGTCCCCGCCCGAGCACCTGGCCCGATGCAGAGCAGAGCTGCCTCCTCACCCTTTACGATGCCCGCTGGCCCGTGACATCGTGACGAATGCCCAGCTCAGCACAGACGCCAACGTCGGGACCCGGAGAGAAAGAGGAGGCCCGGCTGACAGGCACCGCAGAACCCTTGAGCTGTCAGGGGCCAGCTCCCTCACTCATTCCCACTTCCCCCCTCAAAATAGTACGACTTTTTCCTGACGCGTCCGGCTGTCCCCACTTCCTCATTTAATGTGACAGCTCACCGCGCTCGTCCCCTCCCCCAAGAGGCCGGCGGTTGGGAAGAAAGCTGAAGCCGCCTCTCCTGCTTCCTTGGGGCAAGTCGCTTAGACCTGCTGCCTCCAAGTTCAAGGGCAATGACAAGGCCGCCAGCTTCCTTCGCAAGCCAAGGGTTAGGGCGGAGGAGGCCGGGCAGGGAGGGCTGCCCCCTGGGAGTGTGGGCGCCCAGTTCACCCACCACGGTTGACGGATGGATCGCCCAAGGTGCTTATTTATAATATTTACACTTATGCTGAGAGGAACATTCTGGCACGGGGCCATTTATCTCACTCCTTCTGGGAGTGCTTCCTCTTTTTAGCTAATGGGGAGAGAGCTCACAAAAGAATTTATAGCCCTGCTTCACCGACACACCACATTTCCACAGAGAACGTTCGAACAGGCCATCAAAGGAAGTGGCTTATTGGCTCAGAGCAGGCGGCAGGTGTGGCTCTGTGGTCAGGTGTTCAGAGCGGGTGGCAGGTGTGGCTCTGTGGCCAGGTGCTCAGAGTAGGCGGCAGGTGCGGCTCTGTGGAACTGCTCCCGTGTCCCTGCAGCATTGCTGTGAGGTGTGGGTGACCCCCCCTTCCACCCAGGTCCAGTAGGAGAGCATGTGGTATAATGATAACACCCGACACGGGGGAGGCACGTTCGTTCACTCTCTGCATGGAGACCGTGGGCTCCAGTGCCGTCACGGGAACTTGGCCAAGGTGGCAGAAAAGGTCAGAGTCCACCTGAGACCACACAGTGGTCTGCCCTGACCTTGGCTTCCTTCCCTCCTTCGCCCCCCACCCCCAACATTGCCAGCCCCTGGCATTTGCGCTCTGCAGCTCAACCACTGCCCGCATCCGACATGCCGCCCACTGGGCCCTGCTTCTAGTGGAGGAACATGGTCTGGAGCTCTGCCTTGCGCGTGCTCCGGGCTTTGGCTGAAGCAGAGCTGGAGGACACAGTAGGACAATCCCTTGGCCCCTTGAGGCTGCCCTCCCCCACTGCCCCCCCGCTCCTGAGGCCAGCTCCTCGGCCACTTAGGGTCCCTGCACGGAAGTGCACAGAGATGCTTCCCCAAAAGCCACGCCCGGGGCGGCAGCACCGACACAAGACCCTGCCTGGAAGCGCTGACTCACCCAGTGACCCAGCGGTCCTTCTCTCTCCCCCTCGGGATCTCGGTCCCCCAGACGGAAGGAGGGACGATGTATGCGGTTCCCGACCTTGGTGGAGCATCAGAATGTCCTGCCGAGCCTTCAGACTCCGCGTGACTGACGTCAGCACGGCCGATAACAGCATCTCCCGTGCGGGCCCGCGCAGCTGCGCGTCGGCCACGGCGGCCAAAGGGAAGAGCCCCCGGCCGGTATCTGTGATTCTCAAAGTGAGACCCGGGAGGCGGTGTCAGCGGGGTCACTTGCTCGAAATTCAAATTCCCAAGGTCCCAGCCCACACCACCAATCAGAAATCCAGGCTGGGGTCCTCCCAGGGTCCCAGCACCACCTAGAGTGTTCTTGGGCTCCGTCGCCCTGAGACCTTTGCGCTCTGCCCTCGTTCGTGCCAGGCCAGGCAGCGGCCGGGCACCCTAGCCCTGCGTCCGCCAGCCTGGGCTTCACTGCTCAGCACTTCCCTTCTCTGCGAGCCCCAAACAGCCCCAACCTCCCACCCCGCGCTCCCCCTACCGCCCCGCCCTGGCCAGGCCTTCAGGGAAATGAGTGTGGAGAGCAGGGGCCACCGCAGGTGCTTCAGGAAAGTTAGCTCTAGGGTTGGTTCGCGTTGATAATATCTGCACCAGGGCAGCCAGGATTCAGACACTGCCTTGATTTGCTTCTGGAGAAGGACGGGGGCGGTGGGGCTTTGCACTCGGGGTCCAGTGTGCAGCTCGCGCTTGGAGACCCTGGCGCTCACTCCCGCCCCCCTCCGCCGGCAGAGGGGCTGATCCCGGGGGGGAACCGGAAGCCTGGGGGATCCTCCAACAGAAGCCCCTCGCTAGGCGGTCGTCCAGGACAAGGCAATGCAGGAGGGAGGTCCGCACCAGCCTGGGCTCCCTGGGTAGAAGAACCCCGCTGGTGGCTCAAACCTTTTCCCGACCTATGGTGACAAGTGCCCTTAACAGCCCCAGGTTCCCGCGGGGCGGGGGTCCATGTGGGGAGGGGGGAGCCTGCAGTGCACAGGTCCGGCCACCAGGTGGCAGCACCACTGACGCGAGGCCCCGGCTACTCCGCAGCACCTTTAGGGGGATGGAGGGGAGCTAGTGGGAAAGGGGGAGCCCCCCCAACTAGAGCTCCGGAGCGGACTGCACCCTATGAACCACGTCAGGCGTGAGCAGGGAACCCCAGCGCCGCAAACCAGACATGGGCGCACAGCCCCGTCAGCTGGCTTCCTGACAGTACCCCCCCATCCCCGCCTCCCGCCCCTCCCACCCCGCCGCGCACAAGCCCCTGATAGTCTGCAAGGTCCTGGAGAACGTTTAAGCGGTGAGTTTCCATCTCAGCGAGTCTAAAATATACCCTCCCCGACGGGGAGACAAAACTTTTGCAGGGATCATTTACCAAGGAATACCATTTTCCCAGATTCTGCCTTTTCTTAATCATTATTTGTGATACTGATCTCTAGGGGTTTCAGAGAAATCCTCCGGGGTTCAAGAGAAAGCGTTCCTTCCAAACAGACCCATGCATTTGCCCGAAACGCTTGATAAGCCTTGGGTTAAAATGTTAACAATCATCGTAGCTAACATGCACTCCTGCTTGCCACAGTGCAGCGTTCATCTCGATGGAATCCTCAGACCAGACGGCGGTGGGCGCGGGCACCCCTCCACCCCGCAGACGGGCGGGCTGAGGCAGAAGCTATACCACTTCACACGGCTGGGCTGGCGGGGTGGGGGCTTGGGCTGACCCCACAGCTCCCTCTTAACCTGGGGGCCACGCCACCTCTCTCTGGCTTCCTGAAACCCCCGTGTCCTCCCCTGACCTCCCTCCAGCTGGAACTGGGATGGGGTCGGCGGGCTCTCAGATCCTACAGAGTTGCTTTTGGAAAGGGTCTCGGGACCTAATGTAAGCTAAAGTGTGAATGACTGCTTGTGGCTTCACCGCCCTCGCGCCACCCCCGGCTGGGGGGCTCTGGGGGACGAAGGTGCCGTGCAGGGCTGACCTGAAACATTGTCCCGCGGACACAGCTCAAGGTGATGTTTGATGAGAACTTCTGGAAAATAGAGCAACGCCAGCCGCAAAGGCTGGTCATTCCGGCTCCCAAAGAAAGGTCTAGAGAACGTGGTCCCCGGGCCAACGTGGTGCCAGGGACCAAGAGCATCTGTGAAGCATCCGAGACACAGAGGGGGTGGGCAGAGTCCAGGAGATGGCAGGCTGGGCCCCCAGGGCCTGTGTGTCTGGCTGGCTGATGCCTGGGGCTCTTTTCTGGGTCAGGCTGCTCCTCGGTGCCTCAGGCAGCCCATGAGGCCCCATAAATCTGCCTGTGTGCTGTCCGGGTCATAATTGAGTCTCTCAGGCAAACAGAGAGAGCTGAGAGGCAGGAAATGCTGAGCCGATGGGCCACAGAAGGGACATTAGTGGAGCGAGCCTTCCCGGCTTTGAACAAAAATACACTCCGAAGAGCTTCTCTTCAAGCCCCCAGCTCCCGCCAGCCGAGTCACCAGCACCTGCAGGCCTCAGCATCTCGGCCTGCGAAGCGGGGCCAGGAGAACGCCCACCCCACGGGGCGCACGCGGGGAGGAGACGTGCCGGTGCCCGCCTAGGGTGCCCTAGGGCTCCACACCCAGTGAGTCCAGGAAATGTTGCCCTGACCTGGTCCAGCCTTTGGTCCAGCGAACGCAAAAGGAAACGTGTAATCTCCAGGGCAGTGCCTTTTGTTCGCTTACACCGGAGCGGTGGTTCACTAACAAAACGTTACGTTTCTTTTCTTCAAAGGAGCTGGACCGATGTTCTTTTATTTTTTTTTTTTTAAGCCCAGAGCATGCGGAAATTGCCCGGCCAGAGACTGAGCCTGCGCCGCGGCGGGGACAATGTCGAACCCTGAACCACTAGGGCCCCCAGCGAGCGCCTGGATGAGGGTTCTTTATACAAACCCAATCATGTGAGATTCTGTGTCCCCGTTATCGCCTGTCTCCTCATGTGGATGAGGGACAGGACACAGACACCAGACTGGAGGTGGAACCAGAGGCCTTTGGAGCCTGGGGCTGGGGGTGTGCCAGGAGCGTGATGTGCTCGACCCGGCTGTCGCCAGAGTCCCCCGAGAGACGGATGCCAGGCGCTCCCAGGCTCCCCAGCAGCAGGGTCACGTGCAGCGGCCTCAGGGGCTCGGTCTTTAAAGCCCCGTGGGTGCCTCAGACGTGCAGCCCGGGGCAGGGGCAGCCGAGACGATCCAGCCAGGGGACGGACGAGCTTTTACGAGATTCTGAACTAGGCGCTGGTGGCTCAGCTGGGGATCAAGCAGACGGTGTCTTTTTGCCTTATCTAGAGCCGCACCCGCGGCATATGGAGGCTCCCAGGCTAGGGGTCTAACAGGAGCTGTAGCCGCCGGCCCACGCCACAGCCACAGCAACACGGGATCTGAGCCGCGTCTGCAACCTACACCACAGCTCGTGGCAATGCCGGATCCTTAACCCACTGAGCGAGGCCAGGGATTGAACCCACAACCTCTTGGTTCTTAGTCGTATTCGTTAACTACTGAGCCACGACAGGAACTCCTAGACGGTGTCTTATGACGGGCACTCGCCATGCACTTTTGGGCCGCCCCAGATGCCCTGAATCCCTGGAGAGTTGACTCCCCACAGGCCCTGGGATGTGGGAGGGAGGGACGGCCTCTGCCCCCGCCCCGATGGGGTCACCCTTTTGGAATAATCGATAGTCAGTCTGTTCCTGGGGAGAAAACTTTGCCATCACCTCGTGGCTAAATGTCTTTGGAGGCTAAGGGATTATGGAATTAAAGGCTTGGTTTAGGATGCCGGTCCCGCAGCTAAGCTTTAACAAATCATCATCCCCTTTAGTGACACACATTCCAGCGCTGAGGGATGAAATGACACAAAGTCTCGGATTCCTTTCAGAATGATCCCAGGGAGGGGCCCGAAGTGGGCGATGGTGCCGAGGAGAGTGCGTGCAGCGCGGTGAGTTTTGGAGGCACGTCCGGCCTCACATGGGATATTTCCAGCCAAAAGAGACGCTCGCAATAGGCGTTCCCGTGGTGGCTCAGCGGGCTAAGAAGCCAGCGTAGTCTCCGTGAGCATGTGGGTTCGATCCCCGGCCTCGCTCAGCGAGTTAAGGATCCGGCGTTGCCACGATCTGCGGTGTCAGTCACAGAGGTGGCTCAGCCCTGGGGCGGCTGCGGCTGCAGCTCCAATCCGACCTCTAGCCTGGGAACCTCCACAAGTCGCAGGTGCGGCCCTTAAAACAGAAAATGCTAACGATACACACACAGCGAAGCGCAGAGAAGCCATGTTCAGAATACTGGTGTCCATACCCCAGGATTAACCCCTGTTCCCGTTAGGTCGATTTCCTCAGTTTGTTTAAGTTTCACTGAAGGGGAGTCGATTTACAGGGCCATGTTGATTGCTGCTCTGCAACAAAGGGATTCGGTTATCCAGATACACACATCTGTTCTTTTTCAGCTTCCTTTCCCACATAGGTCATCACAGAATATTGAGTAGGTTCCTGTGGACCAGCCATTTGACGTACTGTAGTGTGCCTGTGCCTTTGGTTTTAATTTTTAAAAATTTAAAGTTAACCCCCAAGAACATAGTTGCAGAGACAGTGGGGCCAAGACCCCCCCGGAGGGTGTTTCTCTCGTCTTGGTCAGAGTCTCACCGGAGCCAGCCTTGATTTGTAAGATTTCACAAGCTCCCTCTGACCCGGGACGGCTTCTTCTCCCCCAGCGACCGCCTCTCCAGACGACTTGACTGCAATGACTGTCACACGCATCCACTTACTGGGTCTCATTTCCACACTGGCACCTGTCCACAGAGCTACTTCCAACAAGGCCCGCGGGGGGTGGGGGCTGTCGGTCTCCCGTCCATCACTCTTTCCCCAGCGTCTCCTCCATTCCCTGCTGCTGCGATGGTTTCTTCCGTGCAGCAGTCAGCTCAGGCTGCGTAACAAAGCACCACAGACGGGGAGCGGGAAGGGAGGGGAGGGGAAGCCTTAAGTCGCAGAGATTTTCCTCTCACGGTTCCAGAGTTTGGAGGTCTAAGGGCCAGGGGTCTGCTGTCCTGCAGAGGCCGCCTCCTCCCCGTGTTCTCACCTGGTCATCACTCTGCCAGTGTCTGTGTCCACACCTCTCCCTCTGCGGACACCAATCCCATTGCATTAGGGCCTCATTTTACCTTAATGACCTCATTTGACCGTAATTACCTCTCGAAAGATTCCCCCCACCCCAGTCTCCAAATACAGTCACATCCTGAGGTCCTGGGAGTTAGGATTTCAGCACGTAGATCTGAGGGGGACACAAGTACCTGGGTTCGCCCAGATGTCACGTGGCATGCGCATTTCCCCCCAGCAACTGCCACTTTCATTGTCGTGTCATTGATGAATGACATTTCCTCTCTCATCTGCTTCTCAAGAGCTCATTTCTTTTTGGCAGAACCTCTTCATTTTGGGAGGTTTAAGGGAGAAAAAAATAGAAAAACAAGCCAGCTTCCATCTCCGCGTTTGGCTACAGTCAAATATTAATTCATGCTTACGGTGGGAAAGCATTCCGGGTTGGTGAAGGCTTTCGGCTGAAGATTGCTTCAAAAGTTTCCTCGTGATTAACTGCTCTAGCCTTGTTGGGCTGCGAAAACCTGTTTTCATAAACAGAGAAGAATCACTTGCAATTAATAGTTTCATAGGAGCGCCGAGAGCGTGCTCCTGTTCTAGGCTAATTATTCCCTGATCGGGTCACCCCAGCACTGGTTTTCCTCCTCGGCCTCTCTCGTCGCTCTGACTTGGCTCGCCCGGGGGGGACACAGGGAGACCCCACATCTGGACCGCAGTCAAAAGGGAGGCGAGGCAGGCGGACTCCTAAGCGCCGCGCTTTGATTTTCTCTCTCACGCCCGTGATCGAATCGCCTTCAAGGGAGACGCACGGAGGGCAAACCGGCTCCAGATAACAACGCGGGCATGCAAGTCGGGATTAGAAACCAGATTGTGGCCTAATTAATTCATCGCATCCCTTTGAGGTAAAATAAAGGGGAGAACAATCGGGCAGCGGTAACTCAGAAAATATTTTCTTCTTTTAAGTTAATGGGCCCCGTGGTTTTCCACAGAGCCGTATGATCTCTCCCAGGTTTTGCTGGCTTTTAAGGGAGGTTTTCAGACTCCCGGTGCGGCAATTAAAAGCACCAGCAAAGCGCCTACTTAGTGCTACTGCAGCACTTAATTTTCATTAAAAAGATGACATTGCGAGCAATTATCAAGGACGATCTACATTTGTGGGTATTCATATTCAGAAGGACAGACTGGGACACACAGATGCATCAGTTACCCGGACGGGCTTCTCTCCTTGCTCCTAAGCTCTGCTGCGGGCCGGTCAGCTGCGGTCTCTCTATGTGGGGCCATCGTGGGGGCCTGTTCCCCGCGTGTTCACCCCGCACACCCCACCAGCCTGACGTTTAACCCCTGGGGCATAATGCCAAGGGCTTCTCATTACGGACTTACCTCCTCCACTTACAACCCCTTTAACACGAGTCCCTTAATTGAAAGACTGCCTTGATTCGGTCTTCTGTTCCTTCCCACCCCCCGTCATTTCCACGCCGGTGAGGTTCAAGGCCACTGGTAACAACAACCTGGCTGCCAGAGCCGCTCCAGCAAGCCAGCCACCCACAAAGAGCGCTCCTGGGTCTGACCCTCCTGACAGCCAGAAGCTGTCCACCACGGACAATGGCTAAGCCAGGGGTCAGAGGAGGTAAAACGATGCGTCCGGTTCTCTTAGCTGGAAAGAGGAAAGCCAGGACTTGAACCTGGGTCTGTCCATCCCTGCCCAAAGCGCATTGTCCCTCCGCTGTGCCCTCTGGGGCTTCCCAGGTGATCCCGCGAATGAGGATGCTGGGGCGCTCCAGGCCCAGTGCACGCAGGGTCCTGAGGCGGGGAGCGAGCCCCGGTCCCCCAGCTTGTCCCTTAGGCCCACCCGAAAGGAGAGGAGGGGACGGGGCTGGACCTGAGAAGCTGAGATAGCTTCCGCTCCAGAGCAAGCACGGAGCTTTAGCCTCAGTCATGTCTGCTCTGAATGCAGAGCGATGGCGGCTAAAGCGGAAGAAGGAAAAGGAAGAGAGACGGA
The DNA here is from genome assembly GCA_004024745.2 of Catagonus wagneri. NCBI lineage: Eukaryota > Metazoa > Chordata > Mammalia > Artiodactyla > Tayassuidae > Catagonus > Catagonus wagneri. Next base: position 1,459,507 of record PVHT020000047.1, read on the forward strand.
GCTTGGCTAAAACGCACAGGCCATGGCTAAACGACTCCATGGACCCGGAAAGGGACCGAAGCGCAGACACCACAAAGCCAAGCCCTTGGCTGGCGGACTCCAGCCCCAGGGAGGTGGGAGTCCAGCACTGGGAAGGAGTGGACTCAAAGGTCCCTGCAGGGCACAAGACGTGGGACTCGGGCCACTGCTGTGCCCGAGGGCATTAGTGGGCAGGGAGGCAAAGGTTGCAGGAAGCCGGGACACAGCCCTGCAGCCCAGAACTCAGGGTCTGAAACTTCTCCAATGCTGGATGATGGGAGCTCTGGACGCTGTCCCAAGAGCTAGTTCTGAACTTGCTCTGCCAGCGGAGTCAACCAGACGTCCCATAGCTCAAGAGGCATCAAAGACGAAGAAAACCAAAGACCTCTGATGCAGAACGGACTTGGACACTGAACTCTAACGCTTAAAAGCCCACAAAGGACAGCCAGCATCCAACGACAGCACAGATTCCCAGTAGACAAAATTAACTTTAGGGGACCATCTGCAAAGATTCATGCAAATCAGCCTAATGGGGATGAAGAGAAAAATGAAGGAATAGCTCCCAGTTTTAAAGAAGAAAATGAGATAGAAAAACCGGAACGACCTCTGGGGACAGGGGTGCCGGTGCCAGGCGCTCTCACGAGCTGCTGGGGGTTGTCCTGCTGGATGGATGCCCTCCCTTGGGGACTGTGCATTTCAGGGTGGGGCAGGGCAGTTAGGTGGTGACATTGGAGCAAAAGCTGGATGTCGGGGGAATGAACTGTGCAGATTCCAGCAGAAGGAAGGCGGGGGCGGGGCATGCCTGGTGAGTTTGAGGAGCTTCCAGGAGGCCGTGGCTGGAGCACTGGGGGGAGATGGAAAGACGTGAAGTCTGCGGATAATGGGGGTCTGATCGCACAGGGCATTGTAAACCCAGGTTATGACTTGACCTTTACTTGGTGCAAAACGAGGCCCCGGAGGCCCCCAGGGGAGACATGTTAACAGCGTCATAAAATGCAAGGCGCTGAAACCAGACCTTAGAAGCAGGAAGCGCCACCCCGGAGGTGGTGAGAAGGGCGGATGGCGGACACAGTCTGGAAGCCCACGGATCGAGTGCCTCGTGTGAAGGCGAGGGGCACAGAAGGACACCGGGCCATGGCCTGCGGAGCTGGGTGGACCCAGTTGCTATGAATTAAAAGAGGACGGTCCCAGCCATATATATCTGGAGCCTCAAGGAGCATGTGCTGTTGACCTAATAATTCCACTTAAAGGAATTTATTGTAAGGGAATTCTTGTACACTTAGGAAAATATTACAAATTTGGCTCATTAAAATGTTACTTACAATCAAAATGAAAAAAATGGAAGCAACTTACAAATCCAGCAGTCGGAGAAGTCAGGTCACAGACAGGAGGATCTGAGCCAGATCGGCCCGTCAGGAGCTGTTCCCAAGCCACTCCTGCTTCCCAGCTCCCACTTCAAAGGTGAAAAGATCAGGCACTCACTTCCCCAGCCCCCTCTGAATGAAGGGGTAGCCACGTGACCTGTTCATAACAGAGAAACCGTGACTCAAGGCCTGGTCGTGAGTTTCTGGGGGAGACTGTCCCTCCCTGAGATAAGGTCAGACATAAAAGGAACACGCACTGGGTCTAGTCCTTTGCCATGTTTTTTTTCTTCATCTTCTTCCAGGACCAATGCACTGCCTGGAGCTGTGGCAGCTCTTTTGGGACCATGAGGCAACAAGCACAGCAGAGGGGGGTGGCAGGAGTTGAGGGGCAATATTTTTAAAAAGCCAAGAAGAAGGAGTTCCCACTGTGGTGCAGTGGAAATGAATCCAACTAGGAATTATGAGGTTGTGGGTTCAATCCCTAGCCTCACTCAGTGGGTTAAGGATCCAGTATTGCCATGAGCTGTGGTGCAGTTCGCAGATACGGCTTGGATCCCGCGTTGCTGCGGCTGTGGTGTAGGCCAGCAGCTACAGCTCCGATTCGACCCCTAGCCTGGGAACTTCCATATGCCATAGGTGCAGCCCTAGAAAGCAAAAAAAAAGAAGAAGAAGAAGAAAGCTGGAGAGACCCTAGGCCTTTGGCAGAATCGGGCACCAGAACTGACTCCAGCCATTGTCAGCCTCCAGACTTCTCTTTGGGAGAAAATGATTCCCTTTTGTCAAGCCACAGTGGGGTGTGTTCTCTAATATTTGCTATTTCTGAGTCACCACCTGTCCTGAGCTGGGTCTTTGGTGGCCTGAGGGAGGGAGAGGGTTAACTCCCCTCAGAAGAATCTGGGCACAGAGTCCAGCCTCTACCATCAGGGTGGAGCCGGCCCTGAGCTGCCTACACCACCCAGTGCTGGGAGCAGGGTGCTCAGGGCAAAGCGGGCTGCACAGTCTCCGAGCCAGCTTTCCCTCCAGGGCTCAGTGCCAGGATGCCAACTCCCCAGACATGCCTGGGGGAAGTAGGCACTGTGCTTGCCCCATTTCACAGACGGGAAGACCGAAGTTCAAGGGCTGAATGTCCCGCTCTAGGATGAAACTGCAGAGAAGTGGGGCTGGGGCTGGGACTGAACCCCGGGGAGTCTGGCCCCAGAGCCCAGCCGCGGCTGCACTTCCTTCCTCCAGACCTGTTTCCCTGCAAACTCTGGAAGATTCAGGCACACGGTCAAGTGTGGCCTCTCTACATCCCAACAGGATGGGCCAGGGGGCGCTTCCAGCCTCCAGTGGACGCCGGGATCAGGAGCCAGCAGCACCGGAGGAAGTGGCTGGGCAGGTGTGCGGGCGGGCAGAGGGCGCTCTTACCTGAAGACCAGCGACTGGAAACGCAGGGGGTCCTGGGGCGAGGGCGCCGGGTGCAAACCAGGACAGCTCCAACTAGACTGCTCGCTGCACTCTCAGAGCCTGGGACACAATAAGGGCCAAATAAACACACGATCAGGGCCACAGGGCGGTGAGAAATGGGTTATGACTGTTCTGGCCCCAAAGCACACCATGGAGCATTCAAGTCAGGAGAATCACGTGTAATTTGTGGCACACACATGGGAGGGGACGTTATCCAGCCACAGAAATCGGATTTTCCAGAATATTTTAAGATGCAGGAGAATACGTACCCATAGCGTAAAGTTCAAATAAAAACCAGGATCCAAACCTGAGTGTCCACTGCCATTTCCGCTTGGTGATATTTCGAGTTAGTATTTGCAGACGGGAACACAGCAGAGGAAAACCAGCAGCCATGGCTCAGGACCCCCTGGAGGGAGGGCTGACCCTCTGTGTTTTTCAAGTCTCTGCAGTAAACGCCAAAGGCTTTACAGTTAGAAGGAAGTTATTGCCTGGGAGTTCCCATTGTTGTTCAGTGGTTTAAGAACCCAACTGGTATCCATGAGGATGTGGGTTTGATCCCCGGCCTGGCTCAGTGGGTTAAGGCTCCAGTGTTGCCATGAGCTGTGCTGCAGGTCGCAGGTGTGGCTTGGATCCCATGTTGCTGTGGCTGTGGTGTAGGCCGGCAGCCCCTAGCCTGCCCGGCAGCGATGGGACACACAGCCCACAGGTGTCTCCCGTCCTGCGTCAGGAGAGCGGTCTCCTGTGCAGAAGCCTCAGGCGCTGTGGATCCACGGAGGGAGGTCACCAGCTGGTCCCGCACTGCCCAGCCCCCGATTAGTAACCGCTGGCGTCCACTCGGTTTGTAGCGCGTGTGCCCACCGTTGTCATCTAATCCTCCCAGCAGCTGAGGGACACGGGACGGCGATTGTCACCGCATTCCTTTCACCTAAGGTGACGCCAGTACTCACAATGAAACAGCCAGGGTTAAGATCTGAAGTCGATGTTGACGCCCAGACCTCCAGTCTGCCCACTCTGCTGAGAACCCCAGGGTGCAGCGCGGGACGCTTCTTATTTATGGGTTTCAAAGCGCTTTGCAGAGGAAGTGTTTGTCCTTTCTGTTCATTCATTGAATAAGTATTTGCTGAGTACCTACTAAGCGCCGTGCATTGCTCTAGGTTCTGGGGGACAGAATGGCAAGTAGCACAGACAGTCGCCCTCCTGGGGCTGACGTGCAGAATTACGCCACTAACCATTTACTTCCAAGGCTCAGAGAGGGGCAGCGACCTCCCCACGTCACACAGCTAGTAACTCTGAGCACCGCAGTTAAACCTGGTCTCTGTGGCTCCACAGCTCAGATCCTTAAGCGCTCTCCTCTCCTGCCCCCCTCCCATCACTGAAATAAATGTTCGGAGCCTTTCCGCTGAGCTCAGAACTGCGCCCCACTGCATCATTTGACCTCATCACACCCGGTAAGGCGGGCGTTTTACAAGGAGACTGAGAATTAAGCAGGTTAAATGCCACCCTGAAATCACACAGCCCAGAGGGGACAGCGTGGTTGGGAGCGGGTCATGGGACCGTGAATTCTGCAGGATCTGCCGAGCAAGTGCGCCTTGTTCTCGGCCCCGCTGGCACGGGTGTCATTGCCCAGTGCCTCGGGAGTCGTTCATTAACTAATGCAGGACGCGGATGGGACGGGGCTGAGGTCGAGCCTCAGATGCCCCCTGAGACATCGGGTGACAATCTCTCTGGGCCACAGTGTCATGGTTTGTGACCCGGGGCAACAACACTCAACTCGAAGATAAGCTAAGAAGGTGGAGTGAGATGGAGAATTACCCGCAGCGCCTGGCGGGACTCAAAGCTTCCAAAAATACAGCTCTTCCTTTCTAAGGGAAAAAGCAGAAAAGTCAGGTTCTGTTCCGGAAACAAAAAAGGATCTAAAACTCCTAGTGAACTTGCTGTGAAGTTCACCTCCCGCCGTAGAGACGGAACCGCGGGTTCAGAGCAGTGCTTCAGACACCACCCTGCAAAGCGGTGCCCGAGGCCCGAGCCACGGCTCGCAGCGGCGGGGTTCCAGGCAGGGTCTTGGCTGCCCACGCAGGACCGGGAACCCGCGGGAGACCGAGGAGACAGGCAGGTCCCCGCAGGCCGGCAAATGCCAGCCTCAGAGCTTACTGAGCCCAGATCGAGTCCCGTGCCTGGCAGAACTGGCTCCCTCACTGCGCCAGGCCATGGCTCTGTAGCAGTTCAACGAGTGAGCGGGCCCCGAACCACCGTTGCCAGCCTCGAACCCCGACCAAAGCTGAGCCTAGAGTAGAGATGAGCAGATGTCCAGGCTCTGGGCAGCTTGAAGGAAGACATCCGGCCAACACTCTGAGCTGGAGGGGAGCCCAGGAGCAGAGAGGGTCAGAAAACCCAGTGTGGTGTGGGATCCTGGGAGTACCAGCCGATCCCGCAGTCCCTCCTCCAAAAGCACGGACGTGGAACCTTCTGGAATGGCCACGCAGGTCAAATGAGATAAAGCACCACTCAGCTTGGTGACCAAGGAACCACGACCCAGTGTGACCTCAAGTCCAACAATAGGGGAGCGATTCAATTATAACACAACCATAAAACAAAAAGCTCACCTACTTTAGACATAAAGTCGGAGGGTGATACAGTCCAAAACGAGTACATTTTCACGACTGTGCTTCAGGTTATGAGACAGACGCGCACCCTTTGTGATGGGCCCAGAAGGTCGTGGTTCCCAGCCCATCAGGGACCCTCTGGTCATTGTCTCCTCCCAAACCCCGGGAAGCCCTCGGCAGCCCAAACCGTGTTCGCACCTCTTTTTCTCTTGCGCTGTTTCCGCCCTGTGTATGTTCCTACACAGCATATGCTGTTTAATTTTCCAGGCCGCACGTTTAACACGAATGGATGGCATCCGTATGTCCTTCCGACTTGCTTTTACGGCCCACCTTGTCACCCGTGCTTCTGCGCACGCGTCACTCTGTCACCTCCCCCCTCGGTGTCAGGAGGCCGTGCTGCCCTGGATGGGGTTTTGAGTGCGCTCCGTTGTTTCTTCAGTTCCAGGTAAGACCGCTGCTGGCACTCGTGTGTCCTGGAGTTCGTCTGGGTTGGGTGCAGGGATAGAGGCTGGCCGGTTTGCAAGATAAATGCATCATCTTCTCCTTCTCCTTCTCCTTCTTCTTCTTCTTCTTCTCCTCCTCTTCCTCCTCCTCCTTCTCCTCCTCCTCTTCCTCCTCCTCCTTCCTCTTCTAACTGCTGGCCCTCCTACAGCATATGGAAGTCCACCTGAGGCCACAGCTGCCCCAACGCCAGATCTCAGCTGCATCTGCAACCTACACCAGCCCCTTAACCATGAGCAAGACCCAGTCGAACCCGCGTCCTCACAGAGAAAACATCAGGTCCTTAACCCACTGGGCTGCGACAGAAACTCTCCAGGTAAGTGCATTTTCAAATGTAGCAGAGGGCAAATTTTTCCCAGTGGGGCGCGCTGTACCATTTGCACTCCAACCAGCGAGGGACACACAGCTGTGTTTTACAGCCAGCCGGTCTCCAGGATGCTGGTACGTATTGGTCAGTGTCCCAGCAAGAAGCAGGTTGTTCTGCGAAGAGGCGTGGTCAGTGAGCACAGGGCTAAGAGAAGGCACAGAGGTGGTGAGACCCCCCAGGGACTGGGAGAGCCAAAGGTCATACACGCTTAGGGGGGAGGGGACGGGGGCCACACGGAGGCGGGGAGGAAGGCTGGCCTGTGGGAGGTGGCCCTGTGGAGAGGGGACTCCAGCAAGGAGGACGCAGAGAAGTCCCTGGGCTCCCTCTCCCAGCCCCAGCCTGTGCCAGGCCAAAGCCAACAGTGATGGAGCCCGAGAGGACCGGCCCAGGGCACAGAAACTAACCAGTCCACAGACTTTCAAACGTGCGCCTCTCTGCGGGCGGTTTCTCATGTGGATTCTAATACGCTCCCGTGGTTCCTAATAAGGGTGGGAATCTTTCCATAAATTCTCTCGGAGATGTGTGACTATTTTTCTAGGAAAGGCCTGTTTGTGACACACGCCTGCTTTTCCTATCGATTTACAGGGATTCTCTGTGCCTTTAAGATACGAGTCCTTTATCGGTGAAGGAGTAGTAAATATCCGATCCGGTTGGCAGTGTGTCTTTGCCCCCTTTACGGTAGTTTTGGGTAAATGGAAGGATTTAATATTGTGACTGCACTGACCTTTTCCTTGATGACTTACTTAATGGTGTGTGTATGTTTGTGTTAGAGGGTGTGTATTCATTGCCTTATACACTTTCCTAAAAGTCGTCTCATTTTTCACTTTTTTTTCCTTTTTCCGGCTTTGCCAGCAGAGTATGGAAGTTCCCAGGCCAGGGATCGAATCAGAGCTGAAGCTGCAACCTACCCTGCAGCTGCAGCAACGCCAGACGCCTAAGCTACTGTGCCACGGTGGGAACTCATTTTTCACTTTTAATGCTTGGTCCAACATGTGGTCATTATTTCTGTGAATGCCACGAAGGGGGTCAGCAATGATATCACTTTTTCAAAAATAAATAATTGTTTCAACATCAATGACTGATTAATTGCTAGTTCAGCTGCTCCTTTCTCCACTGATCAACAAGGCCACCTCTGCAATATATCCTTTCATCTGTTGCTGTTATAAGACCATAATGTCTTTTTTTAAGGCCTTTTTTTTGCTTTTTAGGGCTGCAGCCGTTGCATATGGAGATTCCCAGGCTAGGTGTCTAATTGGAGCTACAGCTGCTGGCCTACACCACAGCCACAGCAACACGGGATCCTTAACCCACTGAGCAAGGACAGGGATCGAACCCACAACCTCATAGTTCCTAGTCAGATTCGTTTCCGCTGCACCATGACAGGAGCTCCAAGACCATAATTTCTTGATTTCTATGATTTTATAATAAATCTTCATATCAGAATGGGAAAGTTCCTACATTTTATATTTCTCCTTCAAGGGCATTTTGGCTATTTTTTGACCTTGACTCTTTCCTATAAATTTTGAAATCACAGGTCAAGAACACCTAGCACCCTACTGGGATTTGGTTGAAATTATACAGCCTTTATAGATCAGTTCGGAAGGAATGGACATGTTTATAATATTGTCTTAAATTATCCATCGCTATGCAAAATATCTTAATTTCTTTAAGTAATTAAAAGATGTCTTCAACAAAGCTTTAAAATTTTTAATACAAAGATCCTACATAACTTTCATCAGACTTATTCTTAGTTTCTTTTTATTGACATTGATATTTGTAAATTGCCTTTGTTTAGTTAGAATGTTTAATTCATTGGTGTTGGTGTGTAGAAATGTAATTAACTTTCATATTTATCTTAAACTCTAGTAATCTTACTAAACTTTCTAATGAATTTGTACAATTTGTCGCCACATTATTTTGAATTTTTCTAAGACTGTCATACCATTCTGGACATACTGAAAGTTTTATTTATTCCTTCTGATGTGTATATTTTCATTGCTTTTTCTTGTCTTATTGCACTGCTTAGTTCTTGCAGTATAGTGCTGAATAGCAGATGTATAAGGAACATTTATGGCTTGAAGAAATGCTTTAAGTATTTTGCCATTGGGTATGATATTTTGCAAAGGTTTTTAGACTCTGCATTATGCTTTGGAGTTTGAGGAAAATTGAGTTTCTATCATAAAAAAGCATTGAATTTAATAAAAGATTTCTCTACAAGTATTAATCTGAACATATTCTCCTCTCCTTTAAGCTATGTGGCAGAAATATATTTTCTATTTTTGCTTTATGGAATAAAATCAACTTAGTCACAATAGATTATCTGTTACATACCTTGCCGCTGTATTTCGTTAGCATATTTTTAGGCTTTTGCACATCCATGTTCAGGTCCGAGATTACCCTGTAATTTTCCTTTCTCAAACTGTCCTCGTTTTGATATCAAGATTATATACTTCTCATATGTTGATTTCGTAAAACTAGCCTCTGAAAAAATTACCTAAAAATAAAAATATCTATTTTTTAACATAAAACCTGAATGTAAAACTGCCTAGATCTGGTGTGCTGTTTACAGGAAGATAAACAACTAAATTCAATTTCCTTAATGGTTACAGGAATATTTAAATTTTTCATTTCTCTTCAGTCAGTCTTGGGAATTTATACTTTCTGAGGATTTTGTCCATTTTGTCTCAGTTTTCAAATTTACTGGCTTAAAATTGCTCATGGTAGTCTGCTATGATCTTTCCCTCCTACGTGGCATCTACACTTTCCACGATGTATCGGGGGGAAATCAGTGCAAGATATACCAAATGTAGACGTGTTAACTGCTGAGTAATCACTTCTGATTTATTAATGGCCTTTGTCTCCTTCTTTATAATTTTAAACATACTTTCCAATTTTCCATTATGAGTGCATACTGCATGTAAAACCAGAGAAAACCCACAAATACTGTTTCCCAAAAAATGTTTAGGAAAAGTAAAGCTATATTATTGCCACACGGCCTTCCTCTCTGTCTGTTCTTCATGCTCCTCCACGGGCCAAACCCCATCTTCTGGACCTTCGATCCGCCCTCTCCCGGTGGCTGTCCCACTGCCCCGGCCTCCCCGAATGACCTTGAGCAAGGTTACTCGCCTCTCCCTCCCCCGCCATCGCCCCGCTGCCCAGACTTGCCTGTGGAAATAGGTCCTTCCCTGATTTTGCTTCAATCTCATAAGAGCTCCAAGTCTAGCCTGTTTTTTCTCAGTTCATAAAAAGTCTTCCAGTCACTTTTGGTCACAAAAACCTGTCACTTCAGTAATGGAAATGTCCAATATGATTTAATAGTCAAAACTCCAAGCATCGTTTAGGGTTAAAGGCGCCCATTTCCAGCCAAGGCCAGCTCGATGGCCCATCCTCTTCTGTCACACCCCTCTCCCCACAGCTTGGCTGGGCCTTCGGACCTCACGCTCCTCTGACTGGGGGGTGGGGGAGGATGGGGGTGGGGATGGGGGAAGACTCTCGCTTGTCGAGCACCAGTGCCAGCAGGCTTCAGTCTTCTCCAGCCCTGAGCCAGCCCCAGATGACCAAAGCAGTGCCCACTACTGGGACCCACTGCCGGCCCTTACCATGCCCCCAAGGGAGCAGGGACTGACATAATTCATGTAATTCACATGGTTCAGAAGACGGCGTTCTCGCTGTGGCTCAGTGGGATAAGAACCCAACACGGTGTCCGTGAGGATGTGGGTTTGATCCCTGCCTTGCTCGGTGGGTTAAGGATCCAGCGTTGCAGCAAGCTGCATCATAGGTCACAGAGGCGGCTCGGATCTGGTGTGGCTATGGCTGTGGTGCAGGGCAGCTGCTACAGCTCCAGTTCAATCCCTAGCCTGGGAAATTCCACATGCCACAGGCATGACCCTAAAAAGACCAAAAAAAAAATCTGTAATTAGAGGAAAAAAATTAGAATATATCATTGGAGACCTAAGAAGATGGATGGATGGATGGACGGACGGACAGACAGACAGACAGACAGATCCCCAACCCCCCAAGATGCCCGCGTCCCGTTGGACAGGCAACCTTCCCGGGCAAGAAGGGACTTCACAGACATGACGAGATTAAGGATCCCAAGATGGGGAGACTGCCCTTAATTATCCAGGTGGGTCCAATGTCATCACAAAGATGGAAGGCGGGACCCGTCAGGGAAGGAGACGTGATCATAGAAACAGATCATGACAGAGAGAGAGAAAGAGACAGAGAGCTGCAAACGAGGTGCTGCCGGCCTGGACCACTGGGGAAGGGGCCACGAGCCCAGGGAGTCGGGCAGCCTCTGAAACCTGGGAAAGTGGAAGAAACAGATTCCCTCACCACCCGCAGACGCTGCCCCACAGCCTAGGACAGTTGACCTCTAGAACAGACGATTTGAGCTGTTTGAAGCACATATTAACACACATACACGATGATTTGTAGTATTTGACGCATATGTTCACACACACACAACTTGGCACAGAGCCTGGAGCGCTGTCCCCATCAAGCTGACAATACAAAGTCCATCTGAGAGAGGCTGGGACCTGGGATCTGGGACCCTTGGCTGCAGTGCTTTTTGCATCTGGACAACCTCTCCTCCAGCAACGAAATACAAAGAAATTTTAAGGGACTAAAAATAACCACCTGCATGCACAGTTGAGGCAAATTATGCACAACAAGATGCAAAAAGACCAAAAACCCAACTGCCACCCCTGCGGGGCAGGGGCAAAAACAGCATTAGGAGCAAAAGCGGGGCTACACATGCACCCTGCCCACAGCACAAGGGGGAGGCGGACCCCCTAAGCCACCCCTGCAGCCTGACCCCTGGACCCACCCCTGCCCTCACCCCATAAGAGGGACCAGCTCACCACCCCCATCAGGGAGCAAGCCAGGGAACGTGTTACTGGTTTTCATTTCTTCCTGTTACAGCAGGAGCCCTAGTAAAGCCTTGCCTGATTTCCTATTTGAACTCTTATTAATTCCCATTGATTAAGGAGGCCAAGAACCCTGGTCAGTAACATCTCTGTGGATTCTGGAGCCACCTGAGCGCGAAGCCGGTGTGCGGCTCCTGGGGCAATGAGCACCACAGCTGCCTGGGGTGCCTGGACAGAGCAGGTGATGGGCAACCAGAGAAGACGAATGAAACACCCATCATTGTGAAGGAAGTCACACCCCCCCCACACGCACTGAGCGTTCTCCAAACCCGCCCCCCCCCAAGGTCACCCAAGACGGCTCCAACCTGTGCGGGCGAGACAGTTGTCCAGATCATTCAGTTGTGAGGTCTGGGTCGTCCACCGTGAACACCATACAGGGCGTGTTTTCTACTGATTCGGGGCGATGCGGGGACTTGCAGTGTCAGTGCAGAGCTCTGAGTCTGCTGCATCAGCACCTGCTCGGGGTTCAGTCTGTAAATCGGAATTCTCTCTCTACCCTCCTCCCCCCATTCTCATCTCACTTCGAAGACCCCACTCAGTGTGCCACGTCTGTCCCTCTGTATCGGTGTCTGTGCTCACCTGCTCGTAAAAAAGGACACCACACACACAGACATTTATTTCTAAATTTTAGCTGGTTTTGTTAGGTGGGATCATACTGTGCATTTCTCCGTTAGGGACAGAACAGATAGGGCCGGACACAGGTGTGGCTGGTAGACGCCAGGGGCAGGGGAGACCGCTGTGGTTCTGGGGAGACGGGAGAGGAGGCTGGTGACCAGCTCCGAGAGGTGGGTGACCCTGACGGCGGGGTGGCAGCCCTGGATGTGAATGGCTTCCCAGAGTCACAGCGTGGAAGGGACATTTAGAAGATGCTGGTGTGGGGCGGGGACAAGGAAGGAAAAGGGAGGAGGGAGGAAGGAAAAGTAGAAACCGAGCCGAAATTCCCCATGCAATGATGAGTCTGTGCCTTCGGCAGTGACAGAGATGAGCGCTTCCACGGCTCAGGAACCAGAGCTGGGAGGGGAAGAAACAACCACCTAATTCACTCCAATACGGCGGAGCCAACCCCGCAAAGCCCCGCCTGCAGTCCCTCTGAGATGGCCATCCGGGAGCCCCACGGCCGGGAAGGGCGGGTTGCCCTGCACACTGGCGTGTTCTATTCCGTATCCTCACTCCCTAAGACAACTTTCACGCGGTGTTAAAAAACTTACTTCATCCAGAGCCGATGGCCAGTGACCCCCTGGGTGCCCCGTATGCGAGAGTCAGTCAGCAGCGCTGGGGGCACCTGCCACAGATGCCCACGATCCAAACCCCACCCACCAGGAAGCAAGAACCAAACAGAACACAGCCTGCTGGCGAGCACAGGTGACTTCCACTTACCCTCCCCGGAGAGCATACTTCTGCCTCTCCTCCCGCCTCAGCCTCAGGCTCATCACAGAGCACCCAAAACAGCAGCGAAGACAAAACCAAGGTCTGGCCGTTCCTTGGAAATTAAGCCTGGAATTACCACGTGATTCTGCAAATCCACTCCTGGGCGTAGATACCAGAGAACTGAAAACAGGCATTCAAACTGAGACATGTGCACAAATGTACATAGCAGCAGCAGTCACAGCAGCCAAAAGCTAGGAACAACCCTGGTGCACACAAAACAGTAAACAAAACATGCCACATCCGTGCAGTGGAATAGTATTCATCCAGGAAAAAGGACTGAGGAGCTGCCACAGGCTGCACCATGGGTGAGCCCTGAAAGCATGATGCTCAGTGACAGATGCCAGACACAAAGGTCACATATTGTACTCTTTCGTTTTCATGATGTGTCCAGAAAAGGTAAATCCAGGAGGACAGAAAGCTGATGGGTGTTTACCAGGGGCTGGGGAGGGGGCGTGGGGAGTGACTGCTAACAGGAACCGGATCTCCTTTGAGGAGATGAAAACGCTTCGGGACCAGACAGAGGTGATGGCTGTACGACACTGTGAGTGAACTAAATGCCACTCAACTCTCTTAAAAAGGTTAATTTTATCATATCTGGGTTTCACTTTAATTTGTGTCATTTTTTAAAGTTTTGTTGAAGTAGAATTGATTTACAATGTGGTGTTGATTTCTGCTGCACAGCAAAGGGATTCAGTTATACACGTACACACATCCATCCTTTTTCAGACTGCTTTCCCATATGGGTTATCACAGAGAACTGAGTAAATTTCCCTGTGCTATTATTCAGCCGGTCTCTGTTGACCATCCATTCCATATACAAATGTGTGCATGTGCCAGTCCCACACCCACTGTCTTCCCCTTTGGTAACCATAGTTTATTTTTTATTTATTATTATTATTATTATTATTATTATTATTATTATTATTATCATTATCATTATTTGCTTTTTAGGGCCGCACCAGTGGCATATGGAGGTTCCCAGCCTAGGGGTCTAATTAGAGCTACAGCTGCCAGCCTACTGGCAATGCTAGATCCAAGCCGTGTCTGTGACCTACACCACAGCTCACAGCAATGCCAGATCCTTAACCCACTGAGTGAGGCCAGGGTTCAAACCCACTACCTCAAGATTCCTAGTCGGATTCGTTTCCACTGCACCACGACAGGAACTCTTATTTTTAAAGTTTATGAGTCTATTTCTTTTTGTAAATAAGTTCATTTGTATTTTTTTTTAGATCCCACCTATAAGTGATATTCTATGGTATGTTTTTAAATAGACAGCCAAGGGCAGGAGGAAACATTTAGTCTGGGGTTGGAAGCCAGACGGCGCTCTGCAGGAGGCCACGGGGAGGATATGTGGGAAGAAGGGGTGCCGGCAGATGGGGGAGCCTGAAAGCCCAGGAGATGCTGAGGGTTCGGCCGGCCCCAGGCTGGGTGGGAAGCCCCTGGAGACGGGGCTGGGACAGACATCAGACTGAGGTCGTGACGGTCAGCAACGGGACGAAGGGCGTTGATGCAATTCTACAAGGTCCAGAGTGGGTGAAGGAGCACCTGCTCCATTCGAGAAGCAGCAACAGACAGCAGTTTGGGGGCCAGGTCACAGGAGGACCTGGAGGGAGGCTGTGGCCAGCTGAGAGATGCTCACCAGTGTCCTGGCAGAAGGCGGTGCCAGCCGGGTCTGGAGGAAAGAGCAAAACCCACAGGAGCTTCAGGCACTGTGATTTTACGTCATCGTGGTGAGGGCAGGGCCTTGAGCTGGGACAAAGGCTCTGCGGAGGGTTTTCTCGTTTATCCCAACAAAACCCCGTCAGGAGGGACAATCGTAACTCCATTGACAACCGAGGACGGGAGGGGAAGTGCTCAGCGACTTGCCAGTGTCCACGGCGGCGGGCACAGGGCTAGATTCAAGGCTGGCTCCTCGGGCCCCTCCCTCCATCATGACAGTCATGGACAAGATGCTTAGAGAAGGTTTGAGAAGCTACGGTGGGACAGCCACGCACAACCTGGACAGAGCGCCTGGGGAAGAGCTGTTCAAACAGCGTGTCTGCACCCGGGCCCACGCCTCTCAGGCAGAGAGCCCTGGGGAGGGTGGGGACCGGCCCCAGGGACCCAGCGCGGTTGGAGTTCTGCCAACTTCACGCCCAGAGACAGCGACCGTGGTAGGTCCCCTAAAATGTCCCTGTCCTGACCCCTGGAACCTGTCAGTGTGACCCTACACAGCAGAAGGGATCGCAGATGGGATTAAGTTAAGCGTTGGGAGACGGGAGGTGATTCTGAATTCTGGGTGGTGCTAAATGCCATTGTAGTGTCCCTAAAAGGGAGTGACAGGGGGAGACTTGGCCCGGAAGAGGAGCAGGCCGAGTGGCCACGAAGACAAAGCCCGGAGCCATACGGCGACTAGCCAAGGAGTGCCAGCGGCCGCCACAAAGAGCTGGCTCTCTCTTAGCGCTTCCAGAAGGAGCTAGCCCTTGACTTGAACCCCACAAGCTCCGATCCCTGTGCTCCAGGACTGCTTCACTCCACCTTGTGTGAGGTCCTTTGTCACAGCAGCCACGGGACACTAACACCGTGACTGACCCTGTCTCCAGACCCCACTCTGGCTGCCCACAAGGCCCACAGAACTCAGGAGAGTGTGGTCTCGGGCACATCCCGCTCACACAGTCCAGGTGTTCTTGGAGGAGCATCTAGCCAAACTTTGCATCAACCTGAACATGGAGGCTGTGACAGAACTTGGCATCTAACTACCGGCCTGTTGGTAGGAAAATAAATCGGTGCAGCCGCTCTGGAAAACAGAATGGAGGTTCCTAAAAATAGAGTTATCAGCAATTCCACTCCCGGGCCTGTATCCAGAAAAGACGAAAGTTCTAATTTATACAACTCAACAACAATAAAAAACAAACAACCCCGTCAAAAAATGAGCAGAATATCTAAACAGACATTTCTCAAAAGAAGACATACAGATGGCCGGTAGGCACATGAAAAGATGGTCAATGTTATTAATTATTAGAGCAATGCAAATCAAAACTGTAGTGAGGTGCCACCTCACACCAGTCGGAATGGCCATCATTAATAAGACTACGAATGACAAATGCTGCAGAGGGTGTGGAGAAAAGGGAAGCCTCCCACACTGTTGGTGGGAGTGTAAACTGGTACAACCACTACGGAAAACAGTGTGGGGGTTCCTCAGAAAACTAAATAAAGAATACCGTATGATCCCACTCCTGGACATATATCTGGATAAAACTGTAACGCTAAAATATAGATGCGCCCGTATGCTCACGGCAGCCCCATTCACAATAGCTAACAACCTAAATGTCCATCCACAGATGCTGGACTAAGAAAATACGGTACATATACACGAGGGATACTGCTTAGCCATAAAAATGAACAAAATAAAGTCATTGGCAGCAGCATGGAGGCAACTAGAGATTCTCACTAAGTCAGACAGAGAAAGACAGATACCATGCGATATCACTTACATGTAGAATCTAAAATACGGCACAGATGAACCTACCTACAAAACATAAACTGACTCACAGATGGAGAACAGACGTGTGGTTGCCAAGCGCGAGGGGAGGGAGGTGGGAGGGACGGGGAGTTTGGGGTTGGTAGACGCCAACGATTACATTTAGAAGGAATAAGCAATGAGGTCGTGCTGTGCAGCGCGGGCAACTCTACCCAGCCTACGGGATGGAACATCATAGAAGGTATTGTAAGAAAAGGAAATTTTCTGTGTGTAACTGAGTCACTTGGCTGCACAGTAGAAATTGGCACTGCACTGTAAGTCAGCTATACTTCAATTTAAAAAAAGAAAAAAAAGGGGACATGCATGGGAAAGAGAGGACGTCGGAAGGGACGTGAAAATCGGTCTGTTGCTTTGAGGGGATCAGTTGCTGTTATATCATAGATTTAGTGGTTCCAGTAAATTCCACCGGTAGAACGCTGAATTTATGTTATCCCTCAAAAAACTCACAGAGACACATTTCCTGGCCCTGGCCACGTGGCCTTTCCTGGTAGTTAAGAAAATAAGACTTGCCCTGGGCTGGGCCCATCTTGCCCAGGAGCTGGGCTGCAAACCGGTACCCAGGGGTGATCCAAGCAGGGACCTTCTTTGGGTTAATTACGATTTCTCACCGGAGGCCCTCTGGCCGAAATACCGGCATTCGTCGAACAGGAAATTGCAGAAGGCAGCTCTCCGGGCCCGCGGTTCTCCAGCGGGGTCCGATTAGCAGAGATAAACTGGCAGCTGCCCTGCAGACCCCACACTTGGTGTTCCAGCTGGGCCGGCTGCCCGAGGCCTTGGCAGGGCTGCCGTGAGACGTCCCCGCGGCAGCAGGTGGGAGGGAGGGCGGACAGCCGCCGTGGGGACTGGGTGCAGACAGAGCGGGATCTGCCGCCATCCCAGAATATCTGTGCTGGGGGGCAGCCCGGGGCCCCGTGCTCAGCCCAGGTGCCTGCACGCGTCGGCTCAGGCTGCCAAAAACCAGCGCGACAGACCGGGCGCCTGAAACAGCCGACATCAATTTTCTCCTGCTTCTGGAGGCTGCAGGTCCCGGATCAAGGAGTTGGCAGGGTTGGCGGCCTCGGAGGGCTCCTGCCTTGACCTGCAGGTAGTGCTCTTCTCACTGGGTCCTCACGTGGCCTTCGCTCTGTCCCAGCACCCCTGGTGTCCCTCTTGCAAGGACACCTGTCCCTTTGGACTGGGGCCCAACAGCTTCGTTTTAGCTTAATCACCTCCCCAAGGACCCCATGTCCCTATACAGTCACATCCCAAAGTGCTGGGGGTTGGGACTTAAATATATTGAAACCGAGCAGGGCCCTGTGGAGCTCCGGGGCACAGAAGCCTAGATTCCCCATTGCTCTTCAGGACTTAGGCCTCGCTCAGCCTCCGGGACCTTCCCTGAGTTCAGCTGCTAATCAGGGAAGGCAGGGGCCGCAGAGACAGGGAGGGGCCGTCGAGAGACAACAGCGCAGCCCTGGCGCGGGGCCTGGTTCCCCCTCAAGGAACACACAGAACGAATCTTTGAGATCTTCGCAGAACTAAAATCCCCAACAGATGGAAGGTGTTGATGAAGGCGTCTTCATTCCAGAGCCAGTCCTAGGACCACGCAACACCAGCTTTGAAAAACAACACAAGCTTGCGTTGACCCCGATCAATATCTGCGGCCCTATTTTCTACTCTTAAACTGTAAAACCACTTCCTATCTCCCCCCAAACAGAGGGCACAGTCTTAGGACATGGGTCTGCCGTGGCCCTCTTTGCCTGGCCAAAAAATAAAGCTGTTTTTTTTTTTCTCCCTCACCCAAAACTCTGTCTCCGAGTTTCTATTCGGCACCAGGGGACAGAGGCTGAGTTCCGGCGGCAATACAGCTGGGAGACACAGTCAGCCCACGACAGCCCCCACCCAGGGGAGCGGTGCCCCCTGCGCTCTTCCCCTCTCATTCCACTGGGACCTGACACGTTTTCTCTCCCCCTTGTCATCTCGCAGAAGAAAGAGGAAGGAAATAGAAGCAGACAGGAAAATCCAGTGAAGCGTCCATCACTTGGGAGCCTGCCAGCAGCATCCTCGGGTTCCCAGAACGGCTTACCCCTCCCTGCTTTGGGAAGAGAGGGACGGCCGGGAAGAAAAGCTGCCTCGGACGGGAGGGCTTGTTTGAAAAGTGAAATTGCTCAGGGGGTGTCCCCTGGGGGCCAGAACAGAGACAGGCAGAGTCCCCTGTGCCTCCCTCGGGCCCCCCTCAAGGAGCAGGCACTGCTCCGGGAAAGAGGACCTGGCCACCGCGGCCACCCCAGACGCCATCGTGTTAGTTAAGAAAATAAGAGTGGCCCTGGGCCAAGCCCATCGGCCCTGGAGCTGGTCTCCAGCATGATCTGAACTGGGACCTTCTTCCGGTTAATCACAGATTTCTCGCTTGAGGCCAGCTGGGAGTTGCCCCCATGACTCAGTGATTTTCCACCACAAAATCTGCATGGAGGGGGTGTGCCTGTCCCCAGGTTGGCCCCAAGGTGACCAGAAAATTAATGAGGCAGAATTTCCAGGTCCTTGGAATTCCGGGGACCAGAGCCAAACTTTCCGCCGCTGAGGGCTGATCGGAGGCCCAGGGATTAGCGGTGTGTATTGATTCGGCTCCCAGAGAACCTTCGATTTTGCTCTTGGATCCTCCTCCTGACTCCGGCCCGAGCCTTTGTCTATCTCGCTGCCTCTGTCTGAGAGCCAAGCCAAGGATTAGCTAATATTTGCAGACAGAAAGAGCTCCCCTCCAGGACAAACACGGACGCTCCTGTGCCTCGGTCCCCGGCCAGCCTGAGATCCAGTTGCAAAGCCTCCGCACCCTTTCGGACGGATGCGGAACACAGAGAAGGCAGTGTGGCCTCCCACCCCCAGAGCCTGCCCTGCCATGAATGAGGGACACACAAGCCCAGCAAACCCGCTTCAAAGCTCCACCCGGCAAAGGTGAGACCAGCACAGTCCCGCCAGGATGGGGACCCTTGTGGGCAACCCGGAGTGAAAGAAGAGACCTGGGGGTGGGGAGAGGGCAGGAAAGCTGCTGCCCAAGGCACTGGTGCCCAGAGCGTGTCGCCCGCTCCAAGCCACGCAGCCCGAGGAAAATCAGAGGATACGCTGTGTGCAAGTGGGTTTTGTTCCTGGGTTCGCCCGGCAGATGCCAGGCCAGTCCTTGACATCAGCAGGCCTGGGGCACTAAAGCAAACAAAGGCCCACGCAGAATTCAGGCTTGCCAGCATGAAGAGAGGGGGTTCCAGCCTCCGGCCTTGACTTCCTGCTGCCCCCAAAGGCCAGGCTCCAGCTGAGAACCTCCACTCCATGCGGTTAAGCGTCAGAGCTCAAGGAGCAGCATGGGAGAGCTGGTCCCGCCCACACTCAGGGCTTTGGTCGGAGCTGCGGGGCCCTGGGTACCAGAGCCTGAGCTAAACGGGGGCAGGGGGGCGGGGACGTGGCACCCCCTGGTCACACAGACTCCTCACTCTGGCGGGGGAGGTCAGACGGGCCTCCCCAGTCTGAGGCTGGATGCAGCTCTGAGCCTGGCTCGCACACGGGAGCCCACGCCCCCAGCCTCCTCCTCCGCTCATCGCCTCTTAGCCAGATGTGACCATGACCGCGGGACGTGGAAGCCCCTGTCTCAGTGCCCCGCAGCACGCCCTTCGGGTACAAAGCGAGACGTAAACAAAGGACTAATGAGAACAACGGAAGTGACACCACCATGTCTTCTTGATCCCAAGACACGCATGTCCCCCCTCTCTTTTCAGCTTGTCTGGAATTGGGACGGCATTTCATAATCAGGATGAATCCTGAATATAATGGGGTTTCACGCCTTCTCGAAGATGCTGATAAGTCAGTGGAGCCAGAGTCAGAGGCGTCTTCAAATCGGGGCTTTCAGGGGTCAGGTGGAGCCCTTTCCTGGCTCTGGGTCTGGAGAGTGGAGACCCTCCCTGGAGATATGGGAACCAGATGTGGCAGGTGGGGGACATTTTGGGGCTGTAAAGGACCTGAGGAGCTGGGGGGTGAGGGGAGTGGGCTGGGGGGGGCTGTGGGCCCCGCTTCCCCACCTTACCTAAGGCAGCAGCACCTGCAGGAGATGGGAGCCCGCAGATCTGGGTTTCCACGCCAGCCTTACCTCCCACAGGCTGTGTGCACCCCAGGTCCCCAAGGCTGCGAGCTTAGCCCTCCTTCACCTTCATAAACACCACGGATGTGGCAGGGGGCGCCTCTCCCCACCCACCCCCAGGCTGAAGGGGGCTGTCTCACTCCGGTGAGCCATCTCGGCTTCCCCCTGACCGGTAAATATCCCAGCAAGAGGAGCTCATTTCCTGAGGAGCAGGCGGGAGCCATGGCTCACCCTTCCAAATCAATAACTGATTATCTCGCTTGCAAATTCAATTCGCCGCCTGCAACCAGTCTCCTTGATGGGTCCTGACATGTCCGATCGTCTCAGCAGCGTCTGTCAAAGGGAAGGGGCTCCCGAAGCTGCTGGCTTCCAGGCGGTCCAGGCGTAGGAAGGACGGGAGCGCCACCTGCTCCTTCCTGGCCTGCCAATGTGAGCCCCCGACTCCATAGACTCGCAGCTCAGGAAATCAGTGAATCTCCCCGGATGCCTTCATCTAAGCTCAGCCTTCCGCCCACAGGCCCGGGCTGCCCGGGGACAGGGTCAGGGGCGGGGGGGACTTCTGACTCTGGTCGGCTCCTCCAAGCCAGCGGGCAGTGAAGGCTGCAGTTTGGACTGACGCTTAGACTTGACGGTCATTCTGGGTGGTCTTTGAAAGGCCAGGCCCAGGCGTCATGGGTCACAGGGCCAGCCTCTTCCCCGAACTTGGGAGCACGTTGTCGGGTACCAGGCGGCAAGGTTCCACCGATTCATTTCCATCCCCCAGGCCCTGGACACCAAAAGAGTGACCATTCCTTGTCATCGAGCGAGTCACACACGCTGTCGTTTATTTATTTCCCAGGTATTCCTGGAGCCTGTAACCACAGCCTTGGAATTTTGCTCAGCTCCTACATCAGGACCAAGACTCGGTCCCTCCCTCTTGAAAACCTCATCATTCAAACCCATGACCCAAGGGAGAGTGAGATGGGGTTCCCGGAAGAAATAGGCAAGGTGAGGTTTCAAACCATGTAGGCCAGGGCCCCTCGGCATTTGGTTAACAGTATTCCGAAAGCAATTACACAGACCTGCACTGCAATTATATTGGAGTTAGTATTAGATGTAATTTAAACAAATCAGCACACTCACCAAGGTGTTGCATGGACAGTTTCACACGTCGGGGACCAGCGGCCCTGGTGACTGGTGACCCCCTTCCTGGGGAGGACTAGGAGCAAAGTCTGGGCCCCCCTCCCTGGGGACGCGTCCTTCGTTGGGGGTGTCATTGATCAGGGAAGCTGTGGGTGCGCTGTGCCTGGGAAATCAGTGCCCGCCGACGGCACCCACCTGCGGGGTTGGGTCAATGCCCGGCGGTGGTCAAGCTCGTGGGCGCAGGGCTCATTCTCCTTCAGCATAACAACCGGGTGGCACGGGGACAGGGAACACCGCCCCTCTGGGGATGGTTAAATCCTTTCTTAAAACCCAAAGTCTTCCTCTCCAACTTTAGTCTTGAAAATAACAGCATAATCCCGCCTTTCCAGCCGGAGTCCCAGTTTAATTGAAGAGGATCTGGAGGCTGCAAAGCGGACTTTAAAAAAAAATTGGTCTTGTTTATGACTGCAATCCTGAGCGAATCCAGGTTTTTCAAGGTCCAACCAAGGAGCCACTGAAATCAGTTGGATGCTGGACTCTGTACCATAAGCCCCGATTTCAGAGGTCACAGGCAGCACCAGCTTTGCTGTTCAGATTTGACGAGAAGCAAATCTGATGAATCTGAACAAGATTAATGGATGCAGACAAAATACTGAAATCCTTTTTTTTTTTTTTTTGCCTTTTTAGAGCTGCACCTGCAGCCTATGGAGGTTCCCAGGCTAGGGGTCAAATCGGAGCTGCAGCTGCTGTCCTACACCACAGCCACAGCAACGCAGGATCCGGGCCTCATCTTCGACCTGCACCACAGCTCATGGCAAGGCCGAATCCTTAACCCATGGAGTGAGGCCATGTATCGAACCCACGTCCTCGTGGATACCAGTCGGATCTGTTACCACTGAGCCACTACGGGACTCCTGATTTAATCTTTCATGTACATTTTCTTATTTTGTTATGACAGCTTTCAAACATACAGCAAACTGCAGAAGCAGGTGTGATGGTTGGACACCTGCATCCCCAAACCTGGATTGAACCCCTGGGCTATTTGATCACCAGGACGGCAGGAGCTCTGAGAGTCCTGTGCACTGATCCATCCCCAGCAGTTTACTGCACCGTGAGTTTGTAGACTGAGTGAGGAATTTTAAGCACTCTGACCTTTTTATGAGGGAAAATGGGGTACTATCTACCACTGTGGGTTCCCGTCCTCCTTCTGCTGCGCAGTCGCTGTGTGACCTGCCGCAAGTCCCTAACCTCTCTGTGCCTTTCGTCCAAGGGCCCCATTGTGGACCATCTTTGCCTGAACTGATTATTCCATGAGGGATTGAAAATTTTTCCAGTTCTAACAATCCTTCTGTGTTTATTAGCTAAGACTGTCCTCTTGAGAACTGTCATTGACCAGGGCTAAATAATTTTTTTTTTTTATGCTTTGCTAAAAATGGCCACATCCCCAGCATATGGAGGTTCCCAGGCTAGGGGTCAAATCAGAGCTGCAGCTGCCGGCCTACACCACAGCCACAGCAATGCGGGATCCAAGCCACTTCTGCGACCTATACCACAGCTCACGCCAACGCTGGATCCTCAACGCACCGAGCGAGGCCAGAGGTTGAACCCGCATCATCATGGATACTATTCGTTTCTCTGCTCCACAATGGGGACTCCCAGGAATAAATAATGTTTAGTGGGAAGAAATGATAAGCGCTTATTGCCTTTTAATTGCTTATTTTCAGAGTAAGGATTTTGTGCTTCCACTAGCTGCCAGTGACTTTCTCTCCCCCTCCCCACAATCTCTCTCACTCCTCCTCTCTGTCACTGTCTCTGTCTTCCTCTCATACTCTTGTCTCTTTTCTTCTTTCTCTTTTTAGAATGTCATGATAAACTTGTATGTGTGTGTGTGTAGAGCATGCAATCACTATTTTTATGCCCAAGTGGTCCCATATTTGAACAATGGGATTCTGTGATGCTGGCACATCTGTTTTTTGATGGAACTCCAGCTGCCTGTGCTAGCTCCCTTTTGACAAATATATATGTCAATGTTACCGACGTCTCAATAAAAAATGTAATAAAATGTATCAATCAAGGTTAATATTTATAAAGATTATCTTACAAAGTCCTCTTGTGCCTCTTCCACTCATTCGCTATCATTCCTCCAACAGGCAGCCACGGGTTCAGTTTCTATCACCAGGTTATCTCTGCCAGTTGTTAAATTTCACACAAAATAGAATCAGCATGGAGTCTCGGTCAGTATACTATTTTTGAGATCCAACTCTGTTAGCATATATATCAGTAGTTTTTTTTTTTATTGCTGAGAGATATTCCAATGTGTAGGTATCCCACAGTCTGTCCATTCAACTCTTGACAGATTGATTGAACTGTTTCCAAGTCGGGGTTAGTCGGGATGAAACTGACACGGGCATTCTCACAGGCGTCTTCTGTGGACACACGTTTTCATTTCCCTTGAGGGTATACCAAGAGTGGAACTGCAGGGTCTACAGCAGCTTTGTATCTAACTTTATGCTAAACCGCAAGAGACACTGTACCCTCTCACATTCCTGCCAGTGACGTCGGAGACTCCAGTTCTGCGTTCCCACCCACACTTGGTACTGGCAAATTTTTTTCCTTTTCCTTTTTAACCACATTCTGAAAGCTATGTAGTGTATCCCTCTGAGGTTTAAAATTGTGGTTTAAATAATCACTAGTGATGCTGGATCTCTTTCATGGACTTGTCCTTTCCGTGTATTCTTTCACAAATCTGTTCAGAGCTTTTGCCCATTTTCTTATTGAGTCGTCTGGTTTGTTTTTATTGTGTTTGAGGATTTTCTAGGTATTCTGAATATAAGCCATTTGTCAGGTATGTGATTTGCAAGTAGTTTCTTTCAGTCTGTGGCTGGTCTTTTCTTTCTTTTAAAAGTCTTTCCCAGAGCAGAAATTTTTAGTTTGGAAGAAGCCCAAGTTATCATTTTGTCTTGTACTGAGCATACTTTTAGTGTCATATTTGAGAAACTTGTGCTTAATTCAATGACACAAAACTTTTCAATAACTACATGGTGGTTATTTAAATTTAAATTAAAATTAAATACAATTCAAAATTCTTTGGAAAGCAAAGATAGAGCATGTGCACCCATTGCAGCTGGGTGTGTTTTATTGGACAGCATTGTTTCAGAAATTTTAAAGTTTTAGGTTTTACATTTAGGAATTGTAAGGAGCAAAGTAAGGTTCAGGTTGGTTTTCTTTACTTGTTTTTGTTTTGTGCCATGTCAAGCTGACCTATCAAGTCCACCAGGCCTGAAGTTTTGTAGCAAGGCTTTTAACTACAAAGTCAACTTCTTTAACAGGTACGCAACTATTAGGACTATTTCTTCCCGAGTGAGAACTACAGTAGTTTGTGTCCTTCAAGGAATTTCCATTTCATCCAAACTGTCAAATCTAGAGGCATAAAACTGCCTGTAGTATTTCCCCATGATCTTTCAGTGACTGTGGTGTCTACAGTAATTTCTCTTTCACATTCATAATACTGGTAATTTTTGCCTTTTTTATTCTTGCTCTGTTTGACTTTTAATTTTATCAATTTTTATTGAAACTTTAAGTAAAAACGTCTTTTGGCTTTATTGCTTTTCTCTATTACTTTTTCTATTTTATTACTTTATATTTTTACTGTTTTCTTTCACTAATGCTCATTTTGCTCTTTTTTTCTATTTTTTTCTATTTTTATGTGAGGTCTTTCATTTCTCTACAATATTAACTAAGTGCTTAATTAATTAATTAATGTTTCATGTTTAATTAATTTCAGTCCTTGAAATTTCCCTCTAAACTCTGCATTAGCTGCTTCCCACAAATTTTGATATGTTATGTTTTTATTTTCACTCCATTCACATTTCTTTCTAATTTCTCTTCTGGTTTCCTCCTTGCCCCACAAGTTGTTTATAAATGTGATGTTTAATTCCTGTTATTGATTTCTAGCTTAAATCTTTTATGATCTGAGAACATTTCTATTATTTTAATTCACTGAACTCTGTTGACATTTTTCATAAAATAGGGTTTATCTTGATGAATGTTTCTGGTGCACTTCATAAGAATGTGAATTCCACTGTTTTTGAGCACAATGTCCCATAAATGTCAGTTAGGTCACGTTGGTTGAAAGTGTTGCTAGGTCTCCTACATCCCTCATGATTTTCTGTCTTTCTGTTCTGTTGATTACTAAGAGAATTGAAGTCCCCAAGGATAATTGTGGACTTATTTATTTCCCCTTCAGTTTCATGTTTTGCCTCATGTATTTTAAACCTGTTTCAAAGAGAATAGTCACGTAAGAGTACTAGGTCTTCCTGGTGAATATACTCCTGTATAATTGTGTACTGTATGTCTTCATTCCTGGAAGAGTCCTCTGTTTTGAAGTTTACTTTGCCAGGTAGTAGTAGAGCCACTCCAAGCTTTATTTTTATTGTTTTTGCATGAAATACATTTTTCTGTCCTTGTACTTTGATCTATTTTATCTGTATATTGTAAGTGGATTTCTTGTGCATAATATATAGTTGGGTATTATGTTTTTATCCAAACTGACAATCTTTGCCTTTCACTTGGAATCTTAAGCATTTACATTTAATATGATTATTTATATGGCTAAATTTAGGTCAACCACATTATTTATTTTCTGTTTGCCTTCTCTGTTTCTCATTCATGTCTCATATCCTGCCTTATTTTGGACTCTTTTAATATTTTGCAGTATTTCATTTTAGTTTCTATATTGGATTTTGGTCCTCGTCTCTTTGTTATTTCTCAGTGCTTCTGCTATGGATTACAGTATTTGCACCTAATTTACCCTGGTCTACTTAGAGTTAATATTTTGGGTCAGAGTTACTCTTCATCTTTGCCAAGCCTTGGTATGAAGAGTTTTTTTCATTTTAGCCAGTCTGGTGGGTGTGTAGTGACATTTCAGTGTGATTTTAGCATTCATTCTTCCATCTAATGACACTGGAATCTTCATGTACTTTTTTGCCATTGATATGTCATCTTTGGTGAAATGTCAGTTCAAATATTTTGCTCATTTTTCAATTGAGTTGTTTTCTTTATTACTATTGGGTTGTAAGAATTGATTATTAAAGTTCCCGCCATGGCTTGGTGGTTAACAAACCTGACTAGAATCCACAAGGATGGGGGTTTGATCCCTGACCTTGCTCAGTGGGTTAAGGATCCAGCGTTGCCGTGAGCTGTGGTGTAGGTCGCAGGTGTGGCTCAGATCTCACATTGCTGCAGCTATGGCATAGGTGGGCCTAGAAACCTCCATATGGCAATATGGCATCATGTGGCACTAAAAAGCAAAAAAAAAAAAAAAAAAGAACTGATTATCTATTAGCAATACAGAAGCTTTAGCAAATATATGTTCATAATACCTTATTATCAACATAATATTTCTTCCCTTTCCCTTCTTCAGCCCTCAGATTGGTAATATGTTTTCTCTCTTGTTCTTTATCAGTTTTTTTTATGAGTCTATCAGTTTTATCTGTCTTCTAAAATAACCTACTTTTGACTTCATTGGTTTTCTCTATTGTATATTTGCTTTGCATTACATTTATTTATGCTTTTGCCTTTATATTTCTTCCCTTCCATTTTCTTTGGAGTTGGCTTGATTTTCTTATTTCTTGAAACGAAAGCATAGGTTATTGATTTGTCAGCATATCTGTAAGTCTTCCTCACCATTTAGTTAAAAACGTTTGCTCATTTCCAAATTTCCGTTTGGATTTCTTTTTGAACCACAAGTCACTTAAAACTATGTGGCTTAATAACTAAGCACTTGGAGATTTTCTGGTTATCTTTTTCTTATTGATTTCTAGCTTAATTGCCCTGTGGTCAGGAAACATACCAGGAATATCTTCAGTCCTTTAAAAATTGTTCAGGTTTGCTCTATGAGCCACTGTATGGTCGGTTTTGGCAAACATCCCATGTTCATTTATTCAAGTGAAAAGAAAGCTCATTCCGTCTGTGTTGGGCACAGTGTTTTATAAACGTCAATTAGGTCAGTTTGATTAATTGTGTGGTTCAGATCTTCTTTACCCTGATGGATTATTTTGTCTGCTTGCTCTTTCAGCTCCTGAGAAGTACATTGTCATGTCTCTCACTAGGATGGACAGGCCTTCGTAACTTTTCCATTTTTGTATTTTCTCAGTTTGGGGTCTGCCCTTAAAGTATAAACTTACAGTGCCATCCTGACCAGGAATCCACTCTTATCTGCTTCATATACTGGAGTCGGTGAAATGTTTCATTTGGGAAAAAGTCCCACTGCTGATAAAGAAAAATGTTTGAAAATTGGCAGAGAGGATTTCAAGAGAAGAAACACTGATAATGGAGTCTTTCCAACCTAGTAGCTAAGAATAACGGAAAGCACTTCATGTCTCCAGCTACCTGTCCCCTCCTGCCTGAAATGCCATTTCTGGGGAAACATGCCTTTAGAAAACTAGGACTTTGAACTAGAATGCTTCCCCTAGCTTCTGGAACTGGGAGTTAAAATGCAAACGAGTCATGCGCTGTGTCACTATTTTCTCCTCATCAGTCGAAATCGAGATAGGAAGGTCACTTATCTGCAAAAAGAGGAAAGGTTCCAGGGACCCAGAGCAGGGGAGGAAAAGCTGGCGGAGCAGAGGCAAAGGAACATGACAAAGCCGCTCCCTGACCCCAGGCTTTCAAAAGCCAGGCCAAGCAGGGTGGGAAATCAGTGGGTCTCTTAACCTTTGGAAAGATCTCCCCAGGGCCAGCCCAGGCCACAAGACGTGGGTCTTTGGTTCTCCGTGAAGCAAGAATCTCCCTCCAAAAGAGAGGGGCCACTTGAGTGATGGCGACCTGACTCGGTGTCTATGGGCAGCTGACACCATGGCTCAGGGACTCACATAAGCACGCCAGCTGGATGTTCCCTCGTGTAGAGCTGTGCCCCTGCAGCAGGGGCGGGAGCCAGGTCTGTCTTCTCTTCGGTGTGACGGCGAGTCAAATTACTGATGGACCGAACACACAGCACACGTTCAGCATTCAGCCAGGTACCCGAGAGCTGCTGGGCAAGATTCCCACAGCCCTTGCTCTGGAGAAATGCACAATCCGGGTGGAAGAGCAATAGACTCATAAATGACCAGAGAATAAAGCACGGTGGCCCATGGAGGCTCAAGGGTCAAAGACACGAGCTGCAGAGTCTCCAGAGGGAAGACGAGCCATCAGGAAAGGCTTCACAAAAGGGACACGCTCGACCAGACCCCTGGAGGATGATCAGGACAGAAAGGACAAGACGCTGCCCCCAGGGGTGGGAACTAAGTGGTCAGGGCGGCCAAGGAGGCTGAGACAGGCTGTGGGGGCTCCGTCGAGCAACAAGCAGGAAAGTCTGCCAGAGAGAAAGCTGCCAAAAAAAAGAAAAAATCCTCTGTTCTCGGATGTTCGGGAATCTCCTTTTCACGGCTTTTCCCGAGTTATAATTCACCAGTTTAAGTTGTGCCACTCAGTGGTTTTCAGTACACTAACAGAGCGCCGTGACCGCTACCGCTATCACGTGTGAGGGCATCGTCACCACCCCAAAAAGAAACCCCGTACCCACATGAGCTGTCACTCCCCATTTCCCACCAACCTCCTGAGCCCCAGGCTAGCACTGATCTGCTCTCTGTCCCTTGGATTCGCATATTCTAAACACGGCATATAAATGGAATCTATTATGGGGTGATTGGTCCCCCCCAAACACCCAGTTCCTATGTTGAGGTCCGAGCCCCCAGGATGAGAACGGGATCTTATTTGGAAACAGGGCCGTCGCACGTGTCATTAGTGACACAGGGGCCTAATTCAGTATGACTTCTGTCCTTAGGAAAGGGGACGTTCAAACACAGGGACAGACGTGCGCAGAGGAAAGATAATGTTCAGACCAGAGAGAATGGCACCCACAAGCCAAGGGATGCCAAGGCTCGCCAGCACACCACCAGAAGGAACCAGCCCTACCAACACCTCGATTTCAGACTTCTGCCTCCAGACTGCGGGATTAAATCTCTGCTGTGGCGCTCTGTTAAGAAAGCCCCGGAAAACTAATGCTGGTCTCTGGTGACCATTTTCTTTCCTCAGGATAATATTTCCAAGGGTCACCCACACGGTAGCACCACTTGATTGTGGTGTACAATCCTTTTAATGTATTGTTGGATTCGGTCAGTGCTTCCTTTCTTTTTTTTTTCTTTTTTTCTCTTAATGGATTTTATTTCAATTATAG
>PVHT020000047.1:1490120-1502611 GCA_004024745.2 Catagonus wagneri
TTGAAGGTTGCTCGGCATTTGGTTGTATTTTTGCTGTTATTTGTGAGAGAAGTTGAGCTCCAGTCCTTCTATTCCGCCATCTTAATCCAATCTCAGTGCTTCCTTTCTTTTGATGGCCAAATAATCCTCGGTCACACGGATGGACTGTATCTGGTTCCTCTATTTATCTGGCTGTGGCTGTTTAAGCTGTTCCCGCTTTGGGGCAGTGTGAATAATGCTCCTGTGAATATTCGTAGACGCGATTTTGTGTGGCACACGCTTTTATTCCTCTCGGGTACGTCCTTGGAAGTGGACTCCCTGGGTCCTCTGGCAACCTTGTGTTTAACATCTGGAGGAGCCGCCAGACTGTTTTCCCGAAGCGGCTGCACCGTATTTTCTTTCCCAAGAGCAAGAAACCAGTGTTCCCCTTTCTCCGCCACCTCAGCACCGCTCATCATTATCTGTCTTTGATATTGTGGCCGCCCCAGCAGGTGCGACATGCTTTCGAGGAACTCCCGTCTTAGCTTTTTCATAGCCAGGCGACACACATACAGCCGCGATGGTGAGACGTTTCGTGCTATTTACAATTACAAAGACCAAGGTCCTTCCAGACCAAATGCCACTTTAACCAGATGCTAAAATCCTCTCCATTCCACCTGCGCATCAGTCAAGGAGCCACAGCGCCAGCTGATTTTTCAGCCCCGCGGTCCCCAGCTCTGTCCCTCGCCGCTGCGGGGTACGGGTGGGGAGCTGCACCCGCACCGCCAGCTGGGCCTCACTCACATCACGCCTCGCGGTTGCTATAGAAACTGTCAAAGCCACAAGCTCTCCCTCGTCTTCTCAATGTTAATAAACAGTCTCATTATTTTGCAGAAAGCACTTTGGAAAATCAGCAGCCCCACAGTTTCATCCCGGTCCAAATTAATGAGGAAAGATTGTGGGGTTTTTTTCCTTTTTATCGACCATGAAAAGCGGAAGAGTTATGGCCCGTTTGGGCGCTTTTGCTGTATTTATGTTTTATGTATTAGAAAGTGATTTCCACCTCCATTACACATCGCTAATGCCCTCGTTACATTAAAGGTATGGACCAGGAATATTTTTTGCCCATCAACCCACCAAATAAATCGTGGTGAAAGATATTAAGAAGGCTCACGCTTAATGGTCAGCTGGACTGTGCCGCCCGGAGAGAGAGGAAACTTTCTCAGCCAAATGTCGCTGAGAAGAGGATGCCCAGCTGTTCCTCTGGAAGGAGGGAGCTGTGGGGAGGGGGTGGGGTCACGGGTTCACGGACAGCGCTTTCAGTCTGGGCAAGGACCGCTGCCCCGGAGCTCCCCATTGGCGAGCAAGTCTGGGATCCTGGTAGAAGTGAACTTGCCGGGAGTTCCTGTTGCGTGGGCCCAGCGGAAATGAATCTGACTAGCATCCATGAGGACGCAGGTTTGAATCCTGGCCTTCCTTTCTCAGTGGGTTAAGGATCTGGCGCTGCTGTGAGCTGTGGTAGAGGTCGCAGACAGGGCTCGGATCTGGCGTTGCTGTGGCTGTTGTGTAGGCCAGCGGCTTCAGCTCCAGTTGGATCCTTAGCCTGGGAACCTCCATATGCCACAGGTGCAGCCCTAAAAAGACAAATAAAAAAGAGAAGAGGACATGAACTTGCCCCAAATATCACCGGGTCCCTCTATAGCCCAGACTGAGCAGATAAAGGAGGGAGGAAAAGTCCTGCGCGGGGACTTGCTTTTGGCCACCCCTCCCCTGCCACAGGGTGGCCACGGGGCCGAATAGCACACAGGGGGATCTCCCAGCGCACGGAGGGGGCCGGGCTGATGGTCCTTTCGCTCCGGCAGCCCAGAGAGTGACCGCTGGGAGGACAGACACAGGCAGAGGCTGACAAGCCCTATTCTCTCCACGAGAGCTGGAGCAGGAAGAAGGCACAGGCGGACCGAGAGCCGGCACCGTGAGAACCCGTCAGCGGAAACACAACCTCGCCAAGGTCAGGGGCGCAGGCTCTGGGACCCGGACCGTCCGGTTCTGATCACGGCTCCTCCCGTTGCTGCCTCTGTGGCCCCGAGCAGCTGCCTCACCTGGGCTCTCCTCTACATCAGCAGCTGGAAAGTGAAGGTCGTTGTGGGAACTGAAGGAGGCGTAGGTGCAGAGCCGGCACGTAACGAACACTTAGACGTTTAACAAATGTTAAGTGACGGTGTTCGCGGCAGTAGCAGCAGCAGTGGGACAAAGGTGGCTTTCAAGGCCAGAGAAAAATGGGCTGGGATCCAAGTGCCCTCTGCAGCCT
Organism: Catagonus wagneri; assembly: GCA_004024745.2. Lineage (NCBI taxonomy): Eukaryota > Metazoa > Chordata > Mammalia > Artiodactyla > Tayassuidae > Catagonus > Catagonus wagneri. Next base: position 1,492,387 of record PVHT020000047.1, read on the forward strand.
CTGGAAAGCTGCTGCACAATTGTCATTGATGGCAGCCCCAGGGTCGCCAGACACGACTGCAGCCGCCGTTCTCTCTACAGGGACGGGTTCCGGAGTTGAAGGTGTCCTGGGCGAGAAAGACTCCCTCTGCTTTACCTCCAGCTTACCTGGAGCAGGCTCTCATGTCCCCAGCCTAGAGTCCACAAGTTACTTCCCTGTCCTGCCAGCCCCGTGTGCACCTTGCCTGCAATTCTCCTGCATTTTCACAGAACTTTAGCTGCCACCGACATTCCCTCCCGGAGCTCACAGAGGAGATGGGTCTGCACAGGCAGAGTTGGGGAGACCAGTCCAGGGCTACTGGTCACATTCGGGGTCACTGGTGACCGTGGGAATCAAAGAAAGGAGGGGGTGATGGAAGAGGGAAGCTGACGCCTGAGTAAACAGGGGCCAGAAGAGCCAAGACTTGGGAAACCATTGACAACGCAGGGAGGAGATGGAAGAGTCCAGAAAGATTTCAAACGCCAGCCCGGGGCCCATTTGTGGAGCTGGGCATGGGGGCTACAGAGGGGCTCTAGGCGCAGCGGGCGGAGGGTGTTGGTGGGAAATCATAGGAGTGAGCACAGCTGGACAGGTGCTGTGGCGTTAGCTCCCGGGACCGGCCACCCGGGGGTGGGGATGCTGCGCCTGTGGGCCTGAGGCCAGGGGTCCTTTGAGGAGACAGACCAGTGAGAGGCTGGTGTCACAAGTCGGGAGGGTTAAGCCCTGTAAGCGGTGGTGGCCCCCGAACAGCCAGTACCACGAACAGCCAGTACCCCAAACGGCCAGTACCCTGAATGGCCAGTACCCCGAACGGCCAGTACCCCGAAAAGCCAGTACCCAGGAAAGGAGCCCATTCCCATTGGGTCTGACAATAACGCAGGTGCCACCCAAGAGTGGATGGGATGAAAGGACGCAGCCAGTCTGACCACGTGGAGAAGAGGAGTCAACGAGAGTCGAGGTCTGACAGCCAAGACTCGAGCAGACAGGGCCCGTCTCTTGAAGAGAAAGAACCAAGAGCCTGGTGGCCGCAGACACTATAAATGCAGGAGGGCCCAGGCCAGGACCCACCGCCCGGCTCGAGCTGCCAGCCCTCCCTTGGAGGGGCACAGTCAAGGGCGCGATGGGAGTCCCAGGGGCCAGAGTCCACCTGGGACCTGGCCCGGTCAGGGAAAGTCCAACAGGATGGGAACCGAGGCCCTGCACGTGGCCCCAGAGCTCCAACTCCCCAGACAGACGTCTTCCCCGCGGAAACGGTGGAGTCAGACGGGGTCATGGCCCAGACGGCACAGCCCAGGGAACAAAGGCAGGACACGGCCAGTGCTCCCTCCCAGCCACTCCTCGTAGCCACACTGCTGAGCAGTGAAACGGCCAGTTGGCCTCTGGCAGGAGGAGAGCCTGCAGCAGCCCCACGAGCTAGAAAGCCGCCCTCAGCGGCAGCAGCCTCTCCTTCCGTAAGAATCTAAAAACCAGCCCACTGCAGAGGGCTTTCCCTCTTTTTACAATGTTTCTGGGCATTTCCACACCCCGGAGCCCCCAGCGTAGGCGTGCCCGGCGCTGGCCTGATGCTGGGCCTGCCCAGGGGCGGTGGAGGGGGAGAGCCGCCACCAAGAGCGCGGGCTGCAAACCTGCCCCTTCAGGGAACAGCTGCTCACACACCCGGTCGTGAACTTGTGCAGCGCCAGCTGCCCCGGTGCTGCGGGAGCAGAAAGCAGGAGGCTGAGAAGGCACCTCTGAAAACGGGCCAGTCGTGACCCAGACCAGTGCAAGCCTCCAGCCCCAGGGAGGTGTCAGCTCCTGCTTTCCCCGAGTTAGGATGAAGTCTTTTCTGCGCCCTGTGTCTACCGATGTCAGCAGCACGCGTGCACCACCTCACTCCACTCGCCGACCGCCGGCCGCTGACGCGCACCCACACGGACCCCAGAACTTCTGCGCCCTCGCTGCCGTGGGGGGGTGCCCGCCGGCCTTGGGTGGGGGCTGTGACCGCCTCAAGTGGGCAGAGCTGGACTGGGGTTGACGGTGGGGTTGGCGTTGCTCTTGGGGGGCCTGGCGTGGGCTCAGAAGCACGTGGGGTGGGCGTGCGGCGCGGGCCGGGGGAGGGGGCTCCCTTTCGTTGCTCTTGGGGGTCCCGGTGAGACCCTGCAGCCCTCCAGGTGCTTCTCCTCCAACGGGAGAGACAGATGGTCAGAAATGCAGGGTTTCTCGGGTGTTTCGGGGAAAGCAGGTCACGGTGGGAGGCTCGGGGGGGGAGGGCCTGGGAGGGCTCCCGGCCAAGGCCCCGCATGGGCAGAGATGCTGCAAAGAGGCGGGGGGCGACGCAGATGTCTGGGCGACAGAGCTGTGGCAGGAAGGCCCCGAAATGTGAGGGTGGCCAGAGGGCTTGCAGGACAAGGGCTGGGATGGGGATGGGGTGACAGCAGGGAGGCCTACCGAGGGAAGAATGACAGAGCTCTGGAAGCTGCGGGCCCAGGGGAGGGGACAGACAGTGGAGGGGAAGGCCTCTGCTTGGGGTCTAGGGGCCACAGGAAGATTTGGGTTTTTCTTTCTTTCTTATTTCTTTTTTGTTGAGCCCGCAGCACAGGGAAGTTCCTGGGCCAGGGATCGAACCTGTGCCACAGCAACAACGACACTACGCCACCAGGGAACTCCCAGATTGGGGTTTTTCTTTAAGTCAGCTGGAGACTGGATTCTTCTCCTCCAGCTGCTAGAACTCATTACCACAAACTGAGTGGCTCGAAATAACAGAAACGTGTTGGCTCACAGTTCTGGGGCCCAGAGGCCAAAGTCAAGGTGTTGGGAGGACCACGCTCCCTCCAGGAGCTGGACGAAAATCCGCCCTTGCCTCTTCCAGCGCCTGGGGGCGGCCAGCCGTCCTCGGCTTCCTGACCCATCTCTCTCTGCTTCGTCTTCACGGGGTGCTCCTTCCACCCCACCCCCGCGTGGCTCCGCCTTCTCCTCTCCTCATGAGGACCCGTCGCTGGGTGCAGGGCCCGTCCTAAGCCTGAACGGTTGCCTCTCGGTCCTGAACTAATTACACCTGCAAAGACCCTAATTCCAAATGAGGCCACGTTCCGAGCTAGCAGGTGGACGCACATTATTGGAAACGGTTCAACCCACTACAGGAAACCACTGGAGGGTTTGGGGAAGAGGCCTGACTTGCCCTGTCTTGGGGTTGTGAAGGCCCTCTTGTCTGTGTCGAGAACAGGCTGTAGCCGCAGAGCTGGAAGCCGGGGGGCAGGTTAGGACGTTTGCTGGAACGACGCCAGCAGGTGACGGGTGGCCGGGCGAGGCAGTGTCTGGGGAAGTGCGTGACACAGTGGGATTCTGTGTCAGCTGTGAAGGATCCCTTCTCCCCGCGAGCCCAGGCTCCCCGCAAACTAACTTCTGTGCTCTGGACTCACGTTGCTCCCTCCCGCCACCCGGCACTCCTCCAGGACGTGGCGTATGGCAGCACCATTAGCTCTCAATCCACCAGCAGGCGGCTGCAGTGGCTCACTGGAGCCCGGGGCTCTCTTCTCATCCATCACGGCCTTTGGCCCCCCAGGTCCAGTCCCCTCGCCCTCTTGCTGGCGGGAGCCCCCAGCCTGGGTCAGTCTGGCCAGGGCAGGACGGCAGGTGTGTCCCAGAGCCCAGCCCACCTCTGCCTTTCTGTGGCTGCACAGGGGGGGACAGTGGTCCCTCAGCATCCTCACGGCCCCCAAGGTAGCCGGTTCCTCACGTCCACTGGGGTCGTGCTTCCTGCGGTGAGAGGTATTATATGAAAACAGCTGCCACACAGCCCCTTTGAAGCCCCAGCATCTAAATCTGGCGTACCTGGGGCTCCACGGAGGACGTGTCGTCGCGGGAACCCCAGGGGCCTGGAACGCCGGAAGCAGTTGTCCGCACCCAGGTGCACAGGTTTTGATAAGAGGCTGTACCTGGTGAGAAGCGGGGTCTTTCCGAGAAAAACACTGGATCTCTTTGAAGAGAAAGAAACTGCCAATTGCCATAGAGCCTGTGGGTGTTCCAGTGGCCGGTATGGGGGACCAGGAGAAACAGGTGCAGGAGCAAGGCCCTAAATAAGTAACCCTGAGTTCAGATGAGCTTCAAAGAGGGCCTGATTCTTTCCTTCTTTTTTTTTTTCTTTCTAGGGCCACACCTGCGACATATGGAAGTCACCAGGCTAGGGGTTGAATTGCAGCTGCAGCTGCTGGCCTACACCACAGCCACAGCAACTCAGGATCCCAGCCATGTCTGCAACCTACACCACAGCTCACAACAATGCTGGGTCTTTAACCCACTGAGCGAGGCCAGGGATTGAACCTGCATCCTCATGGATATTAGTTGGGTTCTTAACCCACTGAGCCACAACGGGAACTCCCAAAGAGGGCTTATCTCATTCCTTCCCCGAGCAAACCTCTCCAAGGCGATCAGCAGCCCATGGTCAGCTCTGAAGCCAAGCTAAGCACACCTGCCCTCCCTGCCAGAGCGAGGGACCTAAACAAAAACTCCTGGCTGATTTTCAAGATTCTCAATTAGAAGTGGATTTTTCCAAAGTTCCCCAAATGTCTAAACAGTGGGTGTTCAAGCATCGTCATCCACAGGCAGCACAGGTGGCAGTTCCCAGGACCCAAGAGGCAGCCGTGGGCCAGGGGCCAGGGCCCAACTCCCTGCAGCTCTAACGGGAACGGAGCCACGCCTGCCTCCAAGTGGCTCAGTCGAGTGTCCGCTGCCTGGGCCTACCCGCCAGGCCCCACGCAGGTCCATCCTTCCCTGCCCGCTGGAGCACCCGTGGGCATCTCTGGGGGGTATGAAGCCGGGCAGGCTCTCAGAGACCACGTGGGCACAGACCGTGCCTACCGCAGGGCCCAGAGCAGCGATGTTTAGTTTTGTCGTCTGGGCAGACCAGGGGTTTCCAAACCTGTCTGGTACAAGCCCCCTCAAGGAGGCCCAGGGCCCCCAGTTCACCTCATTGCTCTGAAGCCAAGACCTCCCTGGGAAAAAAAAACAAACAAACAAAACGGTGTTGCCTTTGTCCAGACACCACTCGGCAAAGAAAAGAACAGACCATATTCTGAGCTAATATTTTTCCAGGTGCGTGTAACTACAGAAATAGTCACATGGTTTGCTTTAAATTCTTTGTGGAACAACTTCGGGTTTAAATAAATAGCAAAATAATAATATATTCATCGAGTTGGAATCATAGGTTACCTGTGTTTTGATCCTATCTTTTCACTTGAAGTTAAGGCATAAGCGTTTCCCCCATGTTATTATGGATTCATAAGTCTAATTTTTAATCACTGTTCTGTTTCTTCAAGCGCTGTAATTTACCAAAGGCTTTTTCCGCAGTTGGTCATTTATTTCTGGAGTTCTTGTGTTGTAAATGTTTCGGTGAACATATGGAAAAAATTATTAATTATCAGAGCATCCACATTTCTTTTTTGTCACGTCTTGTGCAGCTGGGCTCGAGGAGTGAGGAGCTGGCACGGTCTGTGTTCTCTGGGAGTTTGCAGTTTAGAGATGCGAGTGGGGGAGGGGAATACATATTCCGCAGCGATGGAAGAACCCGAAAGCACATATAAATTGGGGGCAAGATGGTGCGAAATATAAGAGTAAAAATATTTAAAAGGCTGGGTTCCCGTTGTGGCTCAGCGGAGACGAATCCGACTAGTCTCCATGAGGACGTGGGTTTGAACCCTGGCCTCGCTCAGTGGGTTAAGGACCCGGCGTTGCCGTGAGCTGAGGCGCAGGTTGCAAATGCGGCTCAGATCCCACGTTGCTGTGGCTATGGCGTAGGTCGGCAGCTGCAGCTCTGATGTGACCCCTAGCCTGGGAACCTCCCTATGCCACGGGTGTGACCCTAAAAAGCAGAAAAAATAAAAATAAATAAATAAAAGGTAAAGCCAGCCATAAACACAAGTGGGTGCGGGCATGGATGTGTGCACACCACACACCAACTACAGAGAAATCTGATTTCCCAGGAAGACTGAGAGAGGTCAGCCTGTTACAAACATCGGTCACAGCAGAGCCTCTGAGAAGACTCCCCAGCCGCAGCTGCAGGTGCAGCCTGCACCGTTTGTGCTGAGATTCCCGGGAATAGTGATGCAGGGAAAGGATACAGGAACATCTGGCCGTGGACCCCTCGGGGCCAGAACGCTGGAAGGACCACTCGCCGCACCCGCTGCCTGTCTCTACCAAGCTCCCGGGGAGGAGGGCGAGGTGGTTATCAGCAGACACCCCCTCGCTCCTCCCGTGGCCCCCCTCCACTGCAGGACTGAGGCCGTACCCAGCAGCCTGTGCTCCCCCTGTGCTGAGCGGGTTAATGTTCCCTGGGCTGGGCAGGTTGCCCTCCTGGCTGTTAAGATTCACAGCTGTATGTGGAACACAACAGACTGTGAAATGCAGTAAATCTGGAGTTGCCTCTCAGTTTCACCAATAATAATTAGCAAATTAAAATGGAAATGTCACCACAAACCCATAAAATTTCTTAAGTGCAGGATGGAGAGCTCTCTCAGGAACGAGAATGGCTTTTTCCGTGCCAGAACCAGGGCAGATGGGCCGTCACTTGTTCCTTGGACCAGCCTCTGCGCCCAGAGAGCCCAGCTCGGAGCTGATTCACCCCGAGGCCAGCCCTCTCCACGTGTCAGCAAGCTAACATAACTGAGCAATCAGACCTGCTTTATGGGGCCTGTAATACGTGGATGGGGGACTGAAGCCATCGCTCTAACAAGACAGGGGGGAGTAGGAAGCCTGGCAGCCACACCTCTACTTCTCCATGGCCAGCACCCTGGCCACCACACATCCATTTGGCCAAACAAGGAGGGGACTGGGAAATTAGAAGCAAAGCATGTGCCATCATCATCTGGCCTGCATCTTGGAGGGCTGGGTCCAGAGAATGTGCCCACTCCCAGCCAGGTCCCCCCACGGGGGTGCTCTCATCCTGGCTCTGATCCTCTGCCCTTGAGAGCCAGCAGTGAGTGCAGTGGCCATGATTTCCCTCTTGAGGAAACCGAGCTGAGAACAAACCCAGACTTCCCCCCAAATCAACAGAAGACGGAGAAACTACCCACATCATGCAACATAATTCTTTGTATGGGTAAATACTGACATGCAACTCTTCCATTTTTGACCCAGATGGAAAAACAAGAACGCGATTGCCCTCCTGCTTGAAACAAACAAAACTCTGTATGAATCAGGATTCTCCAGAGAAACAGAACCAGTAGGGTATGTAAATAAATATTTATGAAAATGTAGAAAAAGAATTATTATAAGGAATTGGCTCACGTGACTCTAAAGTCTGACATGAATCAAGATATGGAGGTGGTATCAGGAGAGCCAACATTCAAATTTTAAAATGACGAAAAATAGGGAGTTCCCTGATGGATCATGGGGTTAAGGATCTGGTGTTGTCACTTCTGCATCTTGGGTCACTGCCGTGGTGTGGATTCAATCCCTGGCCCAGGAACTTCCACATGCCATGGGAGCAGCCAAAAAAAACTTTTTAAATTTAAAATGACCAAAAATATTCAAGACTCTAGAAGCCAGCAATGAAGTGATCCCTGAGAGATAAGAAAAGGAAGAGGTAAGTCCTACTATTGTCCCACTGATCACCTCGTGTTTCCAGGTTGAGGCATGGACAGAGCATGATGGGCAGTCACCCTGAGTGGAGAAGGCTTAGCTGAAAGTCCTGGGAGACCAAGACAGCAGTTTGAGGGTCAGGGCACCAGAAAAGAAGGAGCTGTACAGAGATGGAATGCTCTGGATATCCACAGATGGTCCCTGAGTATTCAGCTGAGTACTGGTCAGCACACGTGTGAGGAAACTAACGAAGTCCACAGAAAGACCCACCCAACGATTAAAGAGGACAGAATTCTGGGCCTACCTAGGGTGGGGCTGCTGCCAGTCACCTCAGCTGGACCAAAAAAACCCATAATTCACAGGACCTTGTTAAGAATACATGGAAAGGTCTTGCCTCAGTCATGGGGGTTCATTATCCTTAGACTGAGCACATGTCAATGACCTCCACTTCCACTTCAAATAACTGGAAAAAGAAGGGGAAACTAAACCCAAAAGAAGTCAAAGAAAGGAGGTAATAAGAACCAGAGCAAAAGTCAGTGATATAGAAGGAAAGTGGAGAAAATCCAAGAAAGAAAAAGTTGGTCTTTGAAAAAGCCAATAAAAGTGATCAACCTCTAACCAGGCTGATCAGAATAAAAAAGAGGAAAGATACAAGTTACAGGTAATTAGGAATGAGAGAGGTGACATCACCACAGATCCTACAGCTGAGAGAGTGAGCTCAGCAAGGTTGCAGGAAACAAGATCAATGTACAAAAGTTCACCGCACTTCTATATCCTGGCAATAAACAATCAGAAATGGAAACTTAAAAGAATGATAACATTAACATAGCACAAAAAATATTAAATGCCTAGAGAGGAATCTGATAAAATGTGAAAAATCTGTTTGCTGAAAGCTATAACACATTGCCTTAAGAAATTTAAAAATATATAAGTAAATGGAAAGACAAATGATGTTTACGGTTGATAATATTCATTATATTTAAGGTAACATTTTTTCCCCATTGTATCTATAGATTGAAAGCAATTCCAGTCAAAATGACAAGCTTTTTCTTAGAAAATGATGAACTGATTTTAAAACTCATATGGAATCACATACAAAGGATCTACAAGAGCCAAAACCACTTTGAAAAATAATTTCCAAGATTTATGATAAACCTGCAGTGATCAAAACAGTGTAATATTGGCATCAATATCAACAAAAAGATCAATGGAACAAAGTAGAGACTCCAGAAATAAACCCACCTATGTATGGATAACTGATTATTTTTACAAAGATTCAAAGGCATTTGAATGGAGAAAGGAAAATCTTTTCAATAAACGGTGCTGTAACAGTTGGTTTTTCATGTGTAAAAAAAATGAGCATCAATTCACACCCACACAATATATAAAAATTAACTCAAATTGGATCAGCATTCTAAATGTAACACTTAAACATATAAAACTACAAAACTTCTGGCATAAAACTTTGTGACTTTGGATTAGACAACGTTTTTTTGTTTGTTTGTTTTTCTGGCTGCACTCATGGCATGCATAAGTTCCCAGGCCAGAAATACAGTCCATGCCACAGCAATGACAGCACTGGATCCTTAACTCTTAGGCCATGGGGAAACTCCAAAGCTTTTTTAATATCACACCAAAAGCATGATCCATTCAATAGCAAATTAGTAAATTGGACCTCATCAAAATTTGCAACTTCTGCTTTTTGAAAGATACTATTAATGAAATGAAGAGACAGCTACAGACTGAGAAAACAGTAGTGGCAAAGTATATATCTGACAAAGACCTTGTATCCAGAATATATAAACAACATACACTTAAAGACCCAATTCTTAAATGGCAAAGATATTTGAATAGATATTTCACCACAGAAGATGCACAGGCAGCAAATAAGTACATTTGAATGCTAAAAATGATAAGTCATTGGAAAAATGCAAATTAAAATCCCAGTGAGATCCCTCTATACATCTATTAGAATATTTAAAATTAAAAAGACTTCCCATAGCAAGTATTTGCAAGTGCATGGAGGAACTAGAACTCTCATACACTGCTAATGGGAAAGTCAAATTGTACAACTATTTTGGAAAGCAGTTTGGAGTTTCTTTAAAAAGTGAAGCCGTATGATTTTGCTATTCCACATCTAGGTATTTACATTTACCCAAGAGGAAAGAAAGCATATGTTCATACAAAGACTTCTGTAAAAATCTTCCTAGCAGCTTTACTTATAATTGAAAAAAAAAAAAGACAAAACTGAAAACAACTCAGGAGTTCCCGTCGTGGCGCAGTGGTTAACAAATCCGACTAGGAACCATGAGGTTGCGGGTTCGATCCCTGCCCTTGCTCAGTGGGCTAACGATCCGGCGTTGCCGTGAGCTGTGGTGTAGGTTGCAGACGTGGCTCGGATCCTGCGTTGCTGTGGCTGTGGCGCAGGCCAGTGGCCACAGCTCCGATTAGACCCCTAGCCTGGGAACCTCCACATGCCGCGGGTGCGGCCATAAAATGACAAAAGGCAAAAAATAAATAAATAAATAAATAAACATTCAAGCTCATGAAGCTATTAGATCACCCCATTATTTCAGTCTGAAATTATCTTCTCCAAGACACATTATAATAAAACTGCCCCCCAAAATAAAAAAAAAAAAAAAAAAAAAAAAAA
>PVHT020000047.1:1503611-1535609 GCA_004024745.2 Catagonus wagneri
CAAAATAAAAAAAAAAAAAAAAAGAAAACAACTCAAAGGCCCAGCAAAGGTGAATGGATAAATGTTTTGTGAACTCTACTTAGTAATTTTAAAAAGGAACTAACTATTGATACATTACAACATGAATACATCTCAAAATAATTATGCTGAACAAAAGAATCTGGACCACCACCTCCCCCTTAAAAAAGAGAGTACAAACACTATGATTCTATTTCTATCAGATTCTACAAAATGCAGACTAATCTAGAGTAACAGAAAACAGAGCAGTGGCAACTTAAGAAAAGTATAGGAGGGGACACGAGAGCAGTTAAAGGAAAGGATTTTAAAGCACCTGAGGAAATGCTTAGGGTAATAGATATGCTCATTACCTTTATTGCTTTGATGGTATATTAGTTTGCTAAGGTCATCAGAACAAAGTACTGAGTGGCTTTAAAAGCAATGACTTTCTCTGGAGACTGGGAGTTTGTGTGTCAGCAGGGTTGATTTTTCCTGAGCCATCTCTTCTCAGCTTATAAACACTGTCTTCTCTCTGTGTCCTCACAGTTTCTTCTCTGTCTGTGTGTGTGTCTTAATTTCTTCTTATAGGAACACCAGCTATATTGAATTAGGGACCACTCTAATGACCTCATTTTAACTTCAATGCCTCTTAAAGGCTCTGCCTCCAAATACAGTTGCATTCTGTGCTTCTGGGGGTTAGAACTTAAAGATGTGAATTGGGGTGGTGGTGGGGAGACATCAATCAATGCATAAGAGATGGTTTCACACATGTACACCTACGTCAGTTTGTTCACCTTAAAATGTGGGATTATTGTGTGTTAATTTTAGTATTTATTAATCTCAGACTTTGTGTGTGTTTAATAAAGAACTCTTCCATTACATAGGATTTGATTCATCAAAGTATGGCTAGAGCATAATTGTTAGGAACAAAATAACTTTATACAATAAGCCCTGCCCGTGTGTGTCATTCCCCCATTCCTTGTTAACTGTTCACCCTTAGTGGTACTAGTTTCACCCTGGAGTCCACAGAGAGGACAGGAAGGAGGTGTGGCGCTCTCCGTGGTCCTGAAAGAGAACAGATGTCTTGAGAGCAGCTGTTTCCAGGTTCGCTTGGGCTGGCAGGGCTCCCTTGCTAAACTCTCACCTTCATTTTTCAGAGCTTTCCCGGGTGCAGGTCAAGGATGTTTGGCTTCACCATAAGCAGCTGAAAGTTCCTGGGCAGAAGAGCTAAGCTTGCCAACACCCTCAACCTGCCTGCAGAGTCCACTTCTATGTGGCATCACACTCACCTTCAAGGAAGGAAGGACAGATGTTTTAGAGATTCCTCTTCTTCTATCCATCTTTCCCAGACAATGACTCTGCCCCTATCTTGACCCGGGGCATGCATCTCCCCAGGAGCTGCTGGACAGAAGCTTCTGGAGGGCCTCTTTATGGGCAGATCTTGGGCTCGCTTTAGGTCAGATGACACCGTGGCTCAGAAAAACAAGTGAGCCTGTGGGAGAAGAACCACATCCAATTCAGACAGGTAAGTCAGGGAGGGCAGAGCTTCCTAAAGCAGCCTCAACTCTGCTTCTTATCTCGTCAGTCTATTAGTCTGCACAGCACTTAACCAGTGTCAGTCACAAGAATCCAAGCCCTGTACAGCAGCAGTCTTGTTCTTCTCTTCCACTGCAGTATCCCAAATACCTAACAAAACTTGACGTATGGTGGGTGCTCAATAAATGTTCGTTAAATGAGTTAATCGGGCTATAAACTCTTATGGGAAGTCCTGAGTCACTGGAAGGCTCCTGCTTTTAGCAAATCCCATGTATGGCTTCCCCTGTATTTATAGAAGCCAGCTAATATTTTGTTTTAAGACTGCCTTGCATGCTTACCCAGGGGTGGATGCCTGTACCTTTCCCTTACCTCAGTCAGAATAACTCATTTTTGCCTGTTTTACATATTGTGATTCCATGAAATTTTTTGTTTAGAAATAAAAGGATATCATCATTTGAAGGTGTCTACAAATCACCAATCCAGACTTACACCGAGAAAGACATCATGCTGTTTTAATTCGACATTTTTGCAATGCCAAAGCAAGGACACGCTTCCCGAGGGTATTTCCTTTAAAATCCCACAAACGAAGCCTGCAAACATTTTCAATACCATCACATGTTAAGCAAGTTTTACAAGCCAACCAGTTTGTTGATTCCAGAGTCTGGGGTCAGGCCAGACAACGTCTATCTTGTTTAATTGGCACCTCTATCTCCTCCTCTGCTTTCATCAAAGGCTGTGCCAGACTAGCCTAATGCTGCCCAGACAGAAAGCAAAAGAAATTAAAGGAACAAAAGAGTGGAAGAGGTGGCTGAGGGGAAATTTGGCTGCCTGCAGGGTGGGCTGGAGGGTGGCAGTGATGACAAAGTTGGTGCAGGGTGTCGGAGCCAGGAATCAGGCTCTGATGCTGAGAATGGAGGGTGAGCAATCTGGCTCTTCTTCCAAGTGCAAATGCTTCTGCTTTCCCATCATCTCACACTCTGTTAGGAGAAATTTAAAACTTTCTGGAGTGATCATTCCATCTTATAACAGCTCAGATCGGGTTCACTTTCTGGATCACAAAATCCACGGCTACCATGGGATGTGGCATCTGACTCACCATCTGGGTGTCCACGGAGCTCACTTAGACTACACCTCTTTCCCTCTCCTCCGGTTCTCCTGGTGGACAAAACACCCCAAGCAGAAGATGTAGGAAAGATTCTAGGACTGGCTCCCAGACCGGCTAAATGTTGATTTCAGCGCTGAAACAGAACCTAAGCAGCCCTTCTGGGATGGGTGCCCTGCCCCACAATGTAGGCAGGGGTCAGAGCGTCCAGATGGGGGCTTGGTTCTGCAAAGATCAGAACCTAGTCTTCTGGTGGAGAGTGTCCGGGTAACTGCCTGGTTTCATTGCCATGGGAACATCATCCTTTGTAGCCCCAAAGAAGTGAGACAGGACAGTAATGACCATCAGGCAAAGAGGCACCTATTAGAGTCACCTACTGGATTCCTATTGGGAAAACGTCAGAAGCCGGCCCTTAAAAAACTCTCCAAAGAAAATTTCCTGTGCCAGTTGCCCCAGACCTCAGATGTCTCTGTGTCACTTGAGCAGCATTGAATCCATTCCCCGTGTCCCCGTCAGGCATCGACCTGATGAGTCTTTGCTGCGTCAACCCAACCTCTGCTGGGACAGCCCCAGGAGCGTGGCTGTTGGTTGCCCAACTGGATGGCCTGTTTCAACTTTGAACAGCTCAGACTTTGAGAAGCTCCTTTCTTTCATCATATGAAAATCCTTTGAGGCCACACAGAGAAACAAGTTACTTCCCATCTACAGAAATATCCATCCAATATTCAAAGGCAGCCACCATGCCAAACACCCAACGTTTCTATTCCAGGGTAAACATTGCTTTTTTCCTCAACCCCCTTCAGACTCTGTTTAGATTTCTAAATAATGCCATCAAACACTAAAGGCATCACAGGTGTGTCTAACCAACAGGGAATACAGTGAGACCATGACCTCTCAGGTTCTGGACAAGGATTCAAATGTTTTCTGGCCTACAGAGTTTCTAGAATCTGCCATTCTCCTCATCCTGAAAGTGGGACATTTTCTTATCTCTAATTTTCTGGAAGCTCTCCCATGCCCCATGATTCCTCCTGTTGCCAAGAACTGTCTATAATTAAGCCTGCAGCCTCTGTGCTAGGATGGAATTGAGTAAGAGCTGGAGCCATGAATCTGCCCAAACAAAGCACTAGACTCCTGCCTCATTCAAAGCATCACGCACAAGTTCATTCTTCTTCCAGATCAACTCCATCACGGCAAGGGCTCTCACCCATTTTACTGGTGATAAGAGCGAGGCTCAGAGTCATTACTGATTCCCCAGGGTCCAAGGCCAGTTGCTGGTGGAGACTTGATGTTGAGTCCAGCCTTCCAGCTCCCAGCTCTGAACTAACCACCAGGAAGAATTATTCTTCATCATTCTGGAAAGCCCCACCCCCAAGGCTGTTGTCAGCCATCGCCTCCATCCTTAGCTGGGGACCGTGAAAGACGTGACATCACCAAGGGGACATTTGGAGGTTGCAGATAAGGACTGAGCTAGAGAAGGGAGTGGCCTCTGCTCTCTGAATTCTTCCATATGCCTCACTGCTCCCATATTTCTCACCAAGAGCCAGGAAATTTCACTCCTCAAGACGCACAGAAAATATTTACTTTCTCTTGGTAATAGAATCCTAAAGGCTGTCCCAGCCTGTCCCTCCCTATGCTGGCACAGAAGCAGGGCATCTGATGACAAATGCATCCTGCCATAGAGGCTGAAATGGGGCCCGAAGGTGGCAGAAACCAGGACTTTCCAGTGACTTTTATGTTCCCGTTCAGAAGGGCTGTAAAGCAAACAAGACATAAAATACCTCCCCTGTATAATTTGCTGGTTTATAGGTGGTTTCATCACTTTTTTGTAAAATGGCCATCCAAAGTGATCTTTATGTTTCCCTTATGGCTCAGGCTGAAAGCTCTGAAAACACCGGGAGAGCCAAGAAAAGGGGGAGCCCTCCGAGGAAGCCCACTCCCCTCCGGGCTCTGGGGCCAGGAGGCTGGGGACAGGGCGAGGCGGGGCAGGCAGCAAGGTCGCCCAGGACACTCAGCTCTGCCCATTCAGGACTTTCCTGCAGGGACATTCATGGGCCTGAGGCTGGATGGGACTTCCACCCTCCTGTCCCCTAAATGGGAGGCCGGGGAGGGGGGGGCTTGGATTGAATTTAGAGCTAAAAAGACTGTGCGCTCCTACGCCTACAGCAGAACAAATAAGGTGAAAGTGGCAGTGGGATCAACCTATATCCCGCTGGCCTTGACCGCCAGGAATAAAGCAACTCTCTCTCAGCCCATTCTTTTTTTAAATTTTTTTATTATATCCTGGAGTAGAGTTGACTTACAACGATGTGTTAGTTTCAGATGTACAGCAAAGCGATTCAGGTGAACATAGACACACATCTTTCCTTTTCAGATTCCTTCCCCGCATAGGTTAACACAGAATATGCACGAGGGTTCCCTGTGCTAAACAGTAGCTGCTTGTTCCTTATCTAAAAAATATCCTATTTTATATCCAGTAGTGAGTACACATTAATCCCAAACTCATAATTTATTCCCCCCCCAGACACACACACCTTGCAACTTTGGTAACCATAAGTTTGTTTTTCAAGTCTGTGAGTCCATTTCTGTTCTGTCAATACGTCCATTTGCATCAGTTTTTCTTTCTTTTTTTTTTTCAGATTCCACATAGAAGTGATCTCATTATCCCATAGCCTGTGAGTTGCTTCTGAGCACTTACGGGAGGGAGGTTGCCATCATTTTGTTGATTTTGTTTCCTTCCTTATTTATTTTTTTCTAATTAGGGAAGGAACTCATCTAAAATCTTTGCCAGTACACGATTTAAATATTTAAACCACCTGCCAGCATCTGCTTATTGCTATTTGTATTAATTTATTATTATATTAAATGTAACTCATTTTTAATATCAGCTAAATTGAATCAAGACAGATTTGCCAAATGTTCAGAAATGTATTCAACGTTAAACTATTAAATTATATTTACATGTGACATAATTATAGGCTCGCGGGAAGTTGTAAAAATAGTACAAAAAGGCTCCAGGCTACTCTGGCCCCAGCTCCCCATCGTGGAAACAGCGGACACGACTGAAGCAGAAAACCCAGCGCAGGAAATGGACGTTGTGCACCCTGCAGACATAGTGAAGATTCACCAGTTTCTCCAGGCAGTTGTGTTCGTGTGTGTGTGTGTGTTTCTGTGTGTGTCTACGAATGTCTGATTGCACTGGTGCTGCGTATCTCATGTTTCCGCGTGTGTGCGTGCACGCGTCTGTGTGTGTGTGTGTGTGTGTGTGTGTGTGTGTGTGGTCTGACACAGTTTTCTCACACATCCCTTCCTATAAGCACCACAGTGCACCTGTTGAGTAGTCCCGGCTCCACAAAGAGACCCGCCCACGACACCTGAGAAGCCCTGGGTATTTCTCTGCTCCAAGCCTGAGAGGAGCACTCGCCTGCCCGGTCAGCGCCGCGTGGCCAGCCTCGCGGGCGCCCCACGGACCCGGCGCCCACCGTGTCCTGCGTGAGCCATCCTCTACCCCAGGAACTCCTTGCCAGCCTTAGGTGCGGACGACTCTGAAGGCCACAGTGGGACGGAGAACATCATTCTTCGTGTGGGACGTGCTGAAGGAGTCTGCAGTTGACCCTGGACTCCTCTGACCCTGAGTGGTCCCCGGAGGCCCCCCAGCCCCCCAGCCCCTTGCCCACCTTCCACGTTCCCCAGCCTCCACTCCACTCGCCGCCCCCCAAAGGCATGGGAGGAGAAGAACGCTTCAGGGTCAGGGGCACCCCTTTGCAGGGGCAGCTCTTGGGTAGAGAAGGTCATGTGACACCCCGCCATGGGGGCCTCTAGGCTTTTGAAGAGTGACCACTGCTGACAGCCCTGCCGCTGCCCGGGTAACCCCCCACCCCGGCTCCACCAACACGGCCGGAGGGCCCCGCCTTCCCCACACTGCAGTCAGGCAGCCCCGAGACACTCTCCTGTCTCCCCACCTCAGAGGCGCTCTGGGGGTTCCCACCAAAGCAAGGCCACCCCGACTCCACATTGGAGAGGCCCCTCGGCCCTTGCGAGGCACGGCAAGAACATCGCCCCTTGGCTGCGGGCCTGGGTCAGAGCCCAGGGTCTCCGCCCCCAGGCCTGGGGATGGGCCCGACCCCTCGGCGCCCAGCCGCCTCCTCGAACCTGCCTGGAACCTTGGCTCAGGTCCACCCTCTCCCGGCTCCTAGGGGCACGGACTTTCCAGCTTCTCCCCGGGGTCTGCCGCCGAGCCGATGGCTCTCAGCTCCCCGCGGCCACCTGCGGCCACGGCAACAGCAGCGCTCAGGCCTCCCCGCCTCAGCAGGCCTTCCTCGCCCAAGTTTCCAAAAGGAGCAAGACCCCCCGAGACCACAGGGAGTGAGGGGAGCAGAGGCGACAGGCAGGCGGCCAGCGAGGCTCAGAAAACTGCCCGTGGCAGGACATCGAGTCCTGAGGGAAGGAAGCTGGTCTCCAAGGCGGGAACAGCGTAAGGAGCACGCGTGCATTTTTAACACGCAGCTGCAGCAAGGCGGCCAGGGCGCAATCCGTGGGAGGGGGTGGCCTTTGGGACCTCACCGACCCCGACCGGCTGACCAGATCTGGGCCGTGACGGCCATTTCTAGTCAGACCTTCCACCCCTCCGGCAGGTGCTGGAGCTGAGACAGGTTAAGACTCTCAGCACCTAAAGTGACAGCAGGGGCGGGGCAGGGGGCAGCAGCGATGACCTAATATCCACGGGAGTTGCTGCACCCATGGGAGACGATAAGCTCTGCGTCTACGTCAGGGCGAGGTCTAGGTCAGGTGCTCCTATCTGCAGCTCCAGCTCCCTACCCCACCCAGGCATGGCACCTATGATTCCAGAAGCTTCTTAAGAGCCCAGACCATGTTTCGTTTTGCTCACCACTGAGTCTCATCACCAAGCCCCGTGTCTGACATATAGAAAACTGTAGTTAATATTGGATCGTGTGCTTTAAAATATGTCAAGAGGATACATCTCATGTCATGTTCTTACCGAAACCACACACACACACACACACACACACACACACACCAGAATATAAGGACATTTTTGAAGGTGGTGGATGTGTTTAATATCTTGATGTTATTATAAGTGTTTGCATATGTCCAATGTATACACTAAAGCAACCCTGCTCAATATTTTGTAATAACCTATAAGGGAAAATAATATATTTATATGTGTATATATGAATATATATAAATGCATAACTGAGCCGCTGTGGTGTACACCTGAAACTAACACAACATAGTAAATCAACTATACTTCGAGTGTTTTAAATGTGTACACTGAAAGTGTGCAGTGCTTTTTTGAATATCAAATATGCCCCTATAAAGCTAAACAACATTCTGGAAATGTACTCGTTGAATGAAAGAACTGGTGAGTCAGCCAATTAGTGGACTCACTTGCTGAAAGCTGGATTGCAAATAAGCCCTGGTGGATGTTTAGTGGATGTTTGGGTGCTTCTCTGCCCCCCACCCCAACACCCACGGAAATCTTCACAATCACGTCCCAACACAGGTCCTTATTAGGGGGAAAGCTCCGGTCTCTGCAGGAGGCAGGTCTGCCTTCAGGGCGCCCACTGCGTCGGGGGGACTCTGAGCATTAGGAAGCTGTCCCTCACGTTCAGCGAAATCCAATGCATTGAGACCCAAAGCCGCTCAGGTTCAGGGGAGACGGAACTGTGTCGTTTGACTTGTTCATCAAGGAGCAGGTCAGACGGAAAGGTCACCACTCCCTTAAATGTATTCTGACAACATTTTTTTTTAATTTTATCATTTTGCCTTTTCAGAGAAAGTCTTTCTATTTATCAGAGATGAGTAAAGGCTCCTGAAATTGGGGATTACGGGCTCTGACCTTCTTTTTATCAGCAGGTAATAAAACGAGCGGGCAGATGACAGAAATGTAATTTGAAGATTAGGATATTTATGGGGAGGCAGGGGGTGGGAGGGAAGGGACGATTCCAGCAAGAGAGAGAGGAGCGAGTGGAGAACGGAAACACCTAACAAGATTGCTCTCCTGGGACCCTCAGCTTCGGAAATGAGGGGGGGTCCGCCCGCACGCTCTGCCCGCCGCCCGGCACGGGGGAGCGAGACCCAAATGCTCTTTGAATGCAGAAGCCGACAGGTGAGTGGGTCCACCGCGGGGCCATCGTGGGGATTAAACGAGATCATCCCCAGCAAAGTTCAGCTCAGTGCCTGACGCGGGGCCAGTAAATATTGGATCTTTTCCTTTTCATCGTCGTCATCAACTCTTCATCACCGTTCGTCTCACCGGCTAATGACACTGTCTGGGAACAGAAAGCCCTGGATAAGCCAGGCGCGTGACTCACCATTAACTCCTTCCCTGCAAAGTACCGCCGATGCCTGGCTGCAAAGCCAAGCTTCGCTCTCATTGCTGTTTTTGCTTCCCTCGGTGTTGATCAGTTGAATTATGTCCCCAGAAGGATTTGTTCAAGACCTGACCTCCAGGGTCTGTGGGCACAGCTGTCCTTAGAGATACGATCTTTGCAAGAAAACTATAAACAAAGTGAAAAGACAACTGAAGGAATGAGAGAATATATTTGCCGGTGATGTGACCGACAAAGGATTAATTTCCAAAATAGGCAAACTGCTCTTACAACTCAACAACAACAGCAAATACAAAATCCAGTCCGAAAAACGGGCAGAAGACGGGCCTGCACGCCGCGATGCTCAAACCTCTGCACTGCGTTTCTGCCTTCGTTCATTTGGTTCTGCAGCGGACCTCGCCTGCGGCTCAGAGGTTCCCCTCGCAGCGTGGCCTGCAGGGGCAACCAGGCCGGTGCTGACCACCTCGGTGGATGGGGCACCTGCTGTGTGCCCGTCACAGTGCTCAGGATGCAGAGGATCAGGCCGCCCCACAATTCACCGCGTCTGGGGGGGGGGCAGTCATATGTGCAGCCACCAGCCACCAGCCCCCAGAGGGAGGGGAACCTGCAGTGGAGTGGCTGGGCTCTTTCCTGTTGTCTTACGGTTTTTATTCATTTTTCTCTCTTACACTTTCGCAAAGTACTTGCTTTTAAAAAAAATGGGCAGAAGATCTAAATAGACATTTCTCCAAAGAAGACTTACAGATGTCCAACAGGCTCAGGAAAAGAGGTTCTACATCGATAATTATTAGAGAAATGCAAAACAAAACTACAATGAGGTACTACTCACACCAGTTCAGAATGACCATCATCCAAAAGTCCATAAATAGGGAGTTCCCACTGTGGCTCAGCAAGAACCACAGGTTAAGAACCTGACTAGTATCCATGAGGATGGAGGTTTGATCCCCGGCCCCACTCAGTAGGTCTGGCATTGCTGCAAGCTGCCACGTAGGTCACAGAAGCAGCTCAGGTCCAGTGTTTCTGTGGCTGTGGTGTAGACCGGCAGCTGCAGATCTGATTCAACCCCTAGCCTGGGAACTTCTATATGCAGCAGGTGCAGCTCTAAAAGAAAAAAAAAGTCAACAACTACTAAATGTAGGAGAGGGTGTGGAGAAGAGGGAACCCTCCTACACTGTTGGAGGGAATGTAAATTGGTACAACCATTGGTGGAGAACAGTGTGGTAACTCCTTTAAAAGCTAAAAATAGTGCTACCTGGTGATCCCACAATCCCACTTGTGGGCATATATCTGGGGAAAATCCTAATTTAGAAAGGTACATACACCCCAGTGTTCACTGAAGCACTGTTTACACTATCAAAGACACGGAAGCAACTTAAACGCCCATTGACAGAGGAATGGGTAAAGAAGATGTGGTGCATATATACAATGGAATACTACACAGTCATGAAGAAGAGGGAACCCATGCCATTCGCAGCAACATGGATGGGCCTAGAGATGATCATACTAAGTGAAGAAAGTCTGAGAGAGAAAGACAAATACCATATGATATCACTTATACATGGAATCTTAAAAAGTTGTGCAAAGGAACTTCTTTACAAAGCAGACAGAGACTCACAGACATAGAAAACAATCATGGTTACCAAAGTGGAAGAGGGGGAGGGGTAAATTAGGGGTTTGGGGTTAACACAGCAGCAAGGACCTGCCTTCTAGCACAGGGAACAGTACTCAGCATCTTGTATAAGCTATAAAGGAAAAAAAACCTTAAAAGATTGGCACAACATTGTAAGTCAACTATAATTGTTAAAAATAAAGGGGAAAAGGAGTTCCCATCATGGCTCAGCAGAAACGAACCTGACTTGTATCCATGAGGACACAGGTTCAACCCCTGGCCTTGCTCAGTGGGTTAAGGATCCGGTGTTGTCCTGAGCTGTGGTGTAGGTCGCAGATATAGCTTGGATCTGGTGTGGCTGTGGCTGTGGTGTAGGTTGGCAGCTGCAGCTCCGATTGGACCTCTAGCCTGGGAACCTCCATATGCCATGGGTGCGGCCCTAAAAAGACCCAAAAAAAAGGGAAAACGGGAAAAAGAACATATATGTAAATACATATATATATGAATCACTTTGCTGAACACCTGAAAATAATATAACATTTTAAATAAACTATTCTTCAATTTAAAAAAGAAAAAGAGGAGTTCCCTTTGTGGCTCAGTGGTTAACGAATCCGACTAAGAACCGTGAGGTTGCGGGTTCAATCCCTGGCCTTGCTCAGTGGGTTAAGGATCCGGTGTTGCCGTGAGCTGTGGTGTAGGTTGCAGACGGCTCGGATCCTGCGTTGCTGTGGCTGTGGTATTGGCCGGTGGCTACAGCTCCTGTTAGACCCCTAGCCTGGGAACCTCCATATGCCGCAGGTGCGGCTCTAGATAAAGGCAAAAAGACAAAAAGAAAAAAGAAAAAGAAACCGGGTTTTGCAGATGTAACCAAGTGAAATGAGGTCACACTAGCTTAGACGGAGCCCTAATGCAGTGGCTCTTCCCCTACGAGAAGAGGGAAATTTGGACACAGACACAGAGACGCCTGTGCAGGGAAGAGGCCACGTGAGGATGTGGCCGAGACGGAGGGACGCATCCACAAGCCAAGGATGCCGGCAGCCCCAAGAAGCCAGAAGACCCAAGGGGCATCCTCCCCTCCGGCCTTCAGAAAGAGCGTCGCCTGCCTACGCCTGGATTTCGGACCTCTGGCCGCCAGATCCGTGAGAGAAAACATCTTCGTCATTTTAAGCCACCCAGTTAGTTCATAGTCATCTGCTATGACGTCCGAGGAAAGGAAAACAAGAGCTGCACTCAGCTGATATGTACTGGCATCCGTTTGCTCCTAGAACCCTGCAAGGCCGCAGGGTGGAGCCAGAGAGAAAGCACAGGACGCACTGTGTGCTGTGCCAGGTACCCAGCGCACCAGGAGCAGAGGCAAGCTCTCAGCCGCGGTGGACAACACGGCAGGGATGGGCGACAAACAAATGTGTCCACGTGACCGGAGAGGAGCGCAGGGGAGGAGATGGGGGCGGCGAAGCTGTCTTCCGATTGGGTGGACCAGCTGTCACTCACCATGTGTTGGGCTCCTTTGACCTGGGCTGGGGTTCTCGGGGCTCCTTGGGAGACAGTCCTAGCGCTGGTTTCTCTGACAACAAAGGAAAGCCCTGGCCACCGGGCTTGCTGGGTTTCAGGGGCCTCCGGCGGGATCGTGTCCCATTACGTTGAAAGCCTGTTTCCGCGCAGGTCCAGCCCGCATCCAAAGTGGACAGTGTTTCTCAGCGTTCTTTAAACCCAGGACCGCTTTGGCAGACACAGATAGCCTATGATACCCGCCATGGCCCACCAGGGGTCAGGCCCTGGCAGGGAATCCACTCCCTTCCGTGTCCTTTGCAGCTAAGATCTGGTACTAATTTGTACTGGTCACTTCCTCCAGAACACGGAGACACAAGCGCCTGGGCAGGGCTGTCCCATTTAGTGGGGCCGGTGCAGCACCGCGGGTCCCGGTCTGCTGCCTGAGCAGGCTTCCTGTGTCACTGTTGTAACAGGATTAATGAAGCAAACAGCTCAAAGCTTTCCAATAGGAACACAGCTTTAACGGGCTCATCGTAATACCTCAAATCGAAAGAAGGAATTGGCTGTCAGATCTCAACTACCGGATCCTTATTGAAATGAGCGGGCGGGCTCTTGGCCACCCGTGTATGTGGTCGTAGTCTCCCTTTCCATTGATATTCCCCTGGTTCTCAGCCAGGACCTCAGCCAGCATCTCACCCGGCCAGGGAGCTCTGCTCCAAAGACCTCGACAAGGACTCAGGTAATGGGGGAAAATGTTGCACCACCAACCGGGGGGGGGGGGGCGTATGACACACCTTGGGGGAAATACGTGATGGATGATGGATGGACCAATACTCATGGAGCCCCATGCTACTGGGGGCTGCAGGCAGAGCCATAAGCAAAGCAAGTGAAGTCCCTGTCTTCATCAAGCTTATGCTGGAACGTCAGCAGCCTTGGGGACAGAAGGACTGAGCTCCACACTTTATAAGGAAACCCTTGAACATTCATGTAAAGGAAAGAAATCCAGTTATTTGCACACAGCAAACCCCGGGGGGAAATCTTTTATGACTTCTCGGCTGCTGAGACTAATGAGAGAAGGGTGATCTTTCTCCTGGAAGGCGTTGCAGAATATCTGCGGTGCGGGAGGCAATTCGATCTTTCAGTTTGTCACAAAGAAGCGTGGGTGGATTAGCTAGTTCTGCCATCAATTCTGAACCGGTGATTATGCACAAAGGGAACTATTCCAGCAGAACCAACATGAAGAAGTTTCTCATGGCTCTTTCTAGACGAGCTGTGCATCCATAAGTGTGAGTGTGTGTGCGTGTGTGTACCTGGGTCCCTTTGCAACATGAAAGCAGCATGCGAGGCAGCTGGGTTTCAGCCTCCTAGAGCCGTGTCCTGAAGTTTGTACCAGACCTGGATATCTAGCTCTCTTTCTCAAAGGCTTCAGGTGGACCAGGATGCTCTATAAGGCACGGATCCAGCCCCTGCTGGCAGATATATGGACCTAAGGGCCTTCTACCTTTTCTTGTCTCCAGAGTTTGTTCTTATGCATACATCTTTTTTTAACCCATAAATTTTATTCATGCCTTTACTGTGTTCTTTTTGCCACTGGAATTTCTTTTTTTATATAAATTTTATTGAAGTATTGTGATTTACCATGATGTGTTAGTTTCAGTTGTACAACAAAATGAATCAGTTATTTGTATACATATATATCCACTCTTTTTCAGATTTTCTCCGCGTATAGGCTATTACAGAGTATTAAATAGATTTCCTGGAGTTGTAGAGTACGTCCTGGTTAACATGTTTTGTATATAATAGTGTGTATGTGTTAATCCCAAATCCACAATTTATCCCTCCCCACCAACTTTTCCGCTTTGGTGACCATAAGTTTGGTTTCAAAATCCTTGAGCCTGTTTCTATTTTGTGAATAAGTTCCTTTGCATCATTTTTATTAGATTCCACATATTGATAATCTCATACGATATTTGTCCTTGTCTGACTTACTTCATTTAGCACGATCAACTCTAGGTCCATCCGTGTTGCTGAAAGTGGCATTATTTCATTCTTTTTTATGGCTGAGTAGTATTCTGTTGTGTACATGTACCACACCTTCTATATCCATCGCTCTGTTTATAGACATTTAGGTTGTTTCCAAGTCTTGGCTATTGTAAATAGTGCTGCAGTGAGCATTGCGGCACCTGTGTCTTTTCTAATTACAGTTTTCTCCAAACAGATGCCCAGATTGCTGGATCATACGGTAGTTCTACTTTTGGTTTTTGAAGGTAATTCCACACTCTCTCCGTACATCTTTGTGCCCTTGAGGAAATATATCTGTAAGATCAAAATCCTACACATACTTGCTAAAACAAAGGGCCTGTGTGTCTTAAATCTTGATAAACATTAGCAAATAACCCTCCCGTCAAAAAAAAAAAAAAAGGTTATTCCAGCTGACATTCCCACCATAGGAATAATTGCTTCCTCACCGTCATTGTCAACCCAGTAGATTTTAAAATACCATTTCAGGGGGATTCAATCCTAAGAGTGAAGTTTCTCATTTTTCCTATCTCTTAAGAGCCATGCTACTTCCTTTTCTGTGACATGTGTCCTTGGACGATGGCTGGAGGAGTTGAGAGCACTGGTCCATCCGCCTTCCCCCGCCATGACCGCACTTCTCATAGCAGGCCCAGCTTTGTCACCACCTGCCCTCCTTTACTCAGAAATTGTAGGGCACATTCTGACAGTAAATTGGAACCTACTCCGTTGTGGTGATTCTGTGCCCTCCCAGGGACAGCTGACAGCAGCTCACTGGCGTCTTTCAAGATGCGATTTGAGCCAAAAGATGGGAAGATGTCACAGGAGCCAGCTGGGAGAGGAAGGGCAGAAGGCCAGCAGTGGGCTGGGTGAGAGGCCGCCCAGCCCCAGCACAGCGTGGGGCCTCCCAGACTGCCCCCTGCCCCCGACTGTCGCCCCAACACACGGCTGGTTCCGGGGGTTCATGTCCTGAGACCCAGAGCTGCTCCCTGTTGGCAGAGCACCAAGCCATCTGCCACTCAAGTAGATGAGCGGCTGAACCACGGGGCGGCATGCTGATACCTACGGCTGCCATGTACCTCTGCAGAGCCCAGAGGACTGGGGCCACTTCCTGTGAGGCTGGCCCACGGGTGGCAAGTCTTCCGTGTCCCCCTGGTGGCAGACGGCTCTGAAATCTCTCTGTGGGTGGACGCCTGGACAGGATCTTCCCGCCCGCTCTTCCGCTGCCGCCCCCACCCCCTCGCCACTGTCCATGGTCCTGATCTTGCAGTTCCTTTGCTCCTGCGTGAGGACAAAAAGGACGCAGCAAACCCCAACACAAAGGCTGAAACGAATGGCAATTGCGGGTTTAGGCTCTGGTTACAAGAAGGCATCAGTACTGGTTCATCAATCCTAACAAATGTCCAACACCAGAGCAAAATGTCAGTGCCGAGGGAACTGGGGCGGAGGGACGGGCGGGTACCCAGGTGCTCTCAGTACTTCCAGTGCAATTAAATCTCCTATAAACCAAAAACCGCCCTAAAACAAGAAAGTTTTAAGAAGAGACTCAGAGAAGGTTTAGATCCAGCGTGATTTTCAGCTCCTCTTTGCTATTCATGGCATCGCATTGGGGTGCTTCTGCCCCCTTGGGGACAATCAGAGCAGGTTGCCCTGGGGCTACCACGGCCTGGCCTGGGATACTGGATGCTGAAACTCTAAGGCCCATACAGGAAGCAGGAGCAGAATGAGGGGTCATAGGTCATAGGTCAAACCAGGGCAGAAACCAGGAGATGAGAAAGAAGGCAGATGAGACCAGACTGAGGTCAGAGTGACGCGGGCAACACAGGCAGCGATGTGCTGGGCGGGGGCGGGGGGCGCTGACATGTGGTACCCGGACTCCTGGAACCCCCCTCCCCGCATCTGCTCGAGTCACCCGCAGAAGGGACAAAGGCCAGCTCGTCTTCCAGGCTCTGCCGTCTGTCCTCACCAACCTGTCACCCTGCCCGGTGGAGCCTGGCCCCTCACCACGCACAGGGAAGAAAGGCTTTGGAGGCAGTGGCTGTCGCATGGCTGGGCGCTGGTGACTCCCTCTTTCTTTCACCCACTAGCAGCAATTGTCAGGTACCTAGGATGTGCCCAGCCTAGGGCTGGGTCCCCACCCCGGTGGGTCTCGGAGTCTGTGGCTTTGAGTGAGGGACCTGCTGAGACAGCTTGTTCCGATGGTGAACTTGGGTAAGGATGACGTGCAGGCCAAACACGTCATGGTCCTCCAGGGGATTCGAGCCACAGACCAAAAGCAGACTCAGCCTCCTGGCCCCGGGGGCCTGAGGACCCTGCCTTCAGGGATTCTGCAAAGTAGACAGGCACGGAGCTCTTGGGACCTGAGCCAGAGGAGGGAAAAGTGGCCTCATGACCTTGCCCCGAGGATATGGACCCAAGGGCGAAGGGACCCCAGGTGGCATTTGCCATCACTCTGTTGGTATTAGGGCTTCTTCAGGCCAAAGACAGGGAGTGAGGCCACCTTCCCGTTCAGGAACGCCACCATCCAGCTTGCCGGCTGCTGTAGAAAATGCCCATTTCCAAGCCCACTTGTGCCCACTCTGCCACCCCGGTCTCCTCTGCTTGCTAGCAGGCAGCACGATCAGTGCCCAAAACCGAGAGGCACACAGATAAGCTCCGGGCAGGCCCTTTCCGGGAGCACCCACTGAGCCCCGCCCAGGCACTGAGCCCCGCCCCGTGGGAGGACGGAGGGAGCGGGCTGTGATGGGGAGAACCCCAGGAGTGGCCAGGCCGTAGCTGTCACAGCCCGTGGGGTCCCTCCGAGTCCCTCAGTGTCGGCCCCAAGGACACACTGCCTTCCCCTGCCTCCCGGGACTGGTCCACTTTGGGACTCCTCCCTGCACTTGCTGGTGCATCCAGCACTTAGCGAGCCCCCAGGCTCTGCCAGGAGCCCCTCCCGCCCCCCGAAAATGCAGCGAGCCCCCCGCCCTCCTGGAGCTGGCCGCCCTGCAGAAGCGTGTGTTTCCTAGAGGACTCACCACAGACTCTTCGTCTACCCGTGCAGCCGGGATCATTCGCAGATGCAGAATCGGCGGCAGACCTGCGGTCGGAGGAGGAGGAAGGGGCGGCTCAGCTTGGGCCGGGGGGCCAGGAGCAGAGGGCGAATGCATCCAGGGAGGCCGGGCGGGCCCCACAGCCCGCGGGGAGGGGCCGCTGTGGCCGGCATGACCCCAGGGCTTATAGGAGGGACTTGGGGTGGACAGGGCGCTGGTGAGTACGGAGGCTGACGGAGAATCCCAGCAGGAGGAGACGAAGGCCTGGCAGAGGCCGGCCTGCAGGGAGGGGCTAGACCGGGAGACAGATGAAGGCGAGGCGGTGGGGAGTAGGGGCTGAAAGGCGTGAAGCGTGTGCATCAAGAATTTACCCCGGTCCAGAGGCAGGTCTGACCTTGGCCCTTCATCATCCTGGGAGATGATGCCTAAGTTCCCCCTTGTTCCCAGGGGGCTTGGCGACCAGAGAGTCTAACGATGTGTGTTGGGGGAAGCGGGCTTTGGGTCAAGAGGTATCAACACGGCCTCCACAGGGGCTGGAGCTGGAGGTCATGCGCCTGGGTGACCAGCCAGGTCTATGTGACCGGATGGGCCTCAACACGAACGCTGGACACCAAGATTCAGGGGGCTCCCCTGGTTGGCGGTGCCCTGTGCATTATGTCACATATTGTGTCATCACCGGGGGGAGTGCCTGCTGTCCACGCCTCCAGTGGAAGCTCCCGGAACTTACCTGGCCTCTGCCCCCGGCCTCCCCACCCTCGGCTGATTTTAGTCTGCCTCCTTCCTGGGTGAGTCCGTAACCAAGAACGTGAGAGCTCTCAGAGAGTTCAAGTCCCCACGAGCTCTCAGAACTGAGAGGGGTCCTGGGCACCCCGACTTGCCTTTAGCATCAGGCGTGAGAGTGTCTCAAGGACCGCTCCCTGCCCCGGGGGCCTGGAGGCCAGGACGGGTCTGGTCTGAGAAGATGCGGATGCTCGCCAGCCCAGAGCACAGGTGTGGCGAGCACGTCGGGTGGGACATGGCCAGTTGGGGTGACGGCAGGGCATCCGAGGAGAGACGCTGCAAGGGGGCAAGGAGCAAGCCGGTCTGTCCACTCGCCCTCTGTCCACCAGGGTTCAAAGCCAGGCTGCGTGGCCGGGACCCACACGACGCACGGGGTCGCCATGGGAACGAGACCCACATGGACAGACAAGCAAAAACCACCCCACACAGAAGTGTGCTCAGAAATAGCGGCGGTGGGGAGAGAAGGACTGGGGCTCGGCGGCAAGAGCATTCAGCGGGGAGCTCGGTACAGGCAGCATCGTGGACGAAGAGGCCGTTTGACTGAGTGCCCGACGAGGCAGGTGAGAAGCGGGGTCAGAATCCCAGGCCTCTGAGAAACGAATCCAGGAACTTCCCGGCACAGGGAGGGCTCGGGGTGCCCCGGGAGCCCAAAGAGCCGTGTCCTCGGGGTCAGTGGAGCAGTATTTCTGGAAAGTGCTGGAGTAAATATGTGAGGCTTTGCAGGGTGTGTGGTCTCTTGCAATTAATCAGCCGTGTGGAAGCAGCCAGAGGAGTGGCTGCCTGCCAATCAAACTGCAGCCCGTGGTCAGATCTGGCCAAGCATACTTCCCACAAAGGTTCCGAAGCTCACAAGAAGCCTGGTTGGGCTCCACGTGAGTTTTATCCTGAAGTCCTGATGCAGGTCCTCCCCACGGGGCCAGAATCCCCAGGATACGCGGGTCCTTCTCTCAGATGCTTATCTCCCTCCCTCTGGACCCCGGTCCACAAACTCAGCCTCAAACTGCACCAGCCTCGGCAAGGCGCCCCCTGGCCCCCGCGCATTCACACCCACCCTCTGTCTGTCAGGGCACAGCCTCCGTCTCATAAACGTGCCAGGCACCCAGGGACCCAGGCTCGAGACTTTACATTTTCCCCGTTATGTTTCCTCCTCTTAGAATTGATCCCATCACGGGGACTGTCAGAGTTGTTTAAAATCCTGGTTCTGGCCCCCTGAAATTCTGTGCCTGCTTGGAGCTATGACAGGAGGAGGCTGGGAGGGTGGGCTCGGGCCAGGGCGCCTGCGTGAGAATCCTGACAGGTGCATGGGGAGATCTGTGGCCCCGAACCGGTGACTCGGCTCTTCCGGGCCTCGGTTTCCGCGGCTGGAAAGGGGGAGTGCTAGCCCTCCCCCACAGGGCTGTGTAAACACTGGAAGGAAACCGCACGGAGGGCTCATTGGACATGGAGGGTTTAAACCGGGCTTGGCTCCAAGGAAGAGCTCTCTAAGCACATCAAAAAGCCCAAGTCTTCGCCTGAAGCACACCATCAAAGGAAATCCGTTCTCGGTACTGGACTGACAGTAGAGCCCGCTGGCACCTCGCTAGAGACCAGCCTCGGAACAATCAGACCGCGATCCCAGTCTCCACCCATGTCAGTACTGATGGCATCTGACAGGCAGGAGAAAGAGGAGACAGAGGATGGAACTCACGGGAGATTGCTTGGGAAGACCTCACCGGCAGCCATGACCCTGACAAAGCCCAGTCCTGGCTTTGCTGGGCAAGGCTGGCCTCTCCTCCCAGCCTCGTTGCAAAGCAAACACAGTGAGTCTGGAGGGTCTTAGCTCACATTGCCCCGGGCGCAGGCCAGTCCTTGGCTCTTGCAAATTCACTTAACTCACCATCAGCAGAGCTCAGAGGGCCTCTCAGAACCTCTGTCTCTTCATCCGTAAAGTGGGAACGATGGCACTTCCACCCACACGAGGGGCTTCTGAGGCTTAACTGAGAAGGCGTACGTAAGGTGCCCAGAGGAGAGACAGCCCGCAGCCTCCGTGCCCCCGGGGACCCACATCACAGCCGGGAAGCTGTGCCACCTCCGAAAGTGGAGGGCAACTTCCGGGCTTTCTCCACCAGCGGGGGATTTGACCCCGGAGCCCAGCCCCCGGCCCTGCGTGTCTCCTGCCTCTGGAGCAAGACAGCGCATCAGAAGGACCCCTGTCCTGACGCTCTGAGGCCACCCCGTTCCTGGCGGCTCAGGGCCGGGACGAGATGCCGGCTGAGAGAGGAGACCCCGGAACCCACAGGTTGCTGCCCCTCCGCTCTGGGCCCCGGGCTGGAGCTGCCTCTTCAGCCTGAGCGAATCACATAATCAATAAGCTCCCGAGAGCATCCAGGCAGTGAAAATAGAGAAAAGTCTCCACGCATGGAGAACTCGGTATTAACCGAGCACAGAAGCTGGGGTTTGGGGGCCCGGGCGTAACCGGCTTTTGGAGGGAGAGGTGGAAGCACCGACGAATGGCCCCAGCTCTCAGCCCCAGCAGGGAGGACTTGCGTGGGACCCCGAGGATCAGGGGGTCCCCGTTCTCGTCTGGAGCTGAAGCTCTGGGCTCCCGGGGCGGAGGGAAGGACATTTGTCGCTGACAGAGGCAGGAGCAGGCTGTGCTGGGTGAGTGTTGGGCCCCTCGTGTTCCGCACACACACCGTTCATCCAGCCGCCAGCTCGGGCCTGGGGGAGATGGGAAGGCTTGGGACAGCTCGCGGTCACGGGTAACGTCACGGAGCCCTCAGCCAGCCTGCGGCAGCTGCCACTCATGCGCATCCATCTCCGGCTGAAGGTCAAAGAGAGCACAGCAGCCAGAATGGGCGGGGAGCCGGGGCGGGGGTCGCAGGGAAGAGAAGAGGAGGGGGTGAAGGCGGTCCAAGACCTGGACCTCCCCTTCCGCCCGGCCCGCCTGGAGACCCGGTCTCGGAGGAGGATGCCAAGCAGGGCCGCCTTCACGGCCCCCGCCCAACTCTCTGAGGACGCAGGGCAGAGGGGGCGAGGCCAGGATGCAGGGTAAGCAGGCGAGCCCCGGGCGCATCGTTGCAGGAGCTGTGACCTTGGCATCCTAAGGGGGGTGTGAATTCACGCTCTGACGCTGCTGGTCGCCTGGACTCTGACCTCCAGTGTTCTCTTAGTGGGCGAGGAGAGAGGCTGGGGCTCCGTAACAGGGCTCCTGGCCAGGCTGCGGGGACCGAGGGACTCAGCAGTGAAGGCTGTCCTGGCAGAGTGGGACCTGGGCTGGACCGCACAGGGAAATGTGCAATTAACCTTGAATTGTCAGGAAGATTTGAGAGCAGGCCTTCCCCGATGGGCACACAGCCTGCAGGGGGCAGAGGTGCGAGCGGGCTAAGCAGCCGTAGAAACGGGCCAGACTAACCCAGGGCTCTGCCCACTGGACAGTTGAGCAGCCGGAGCTTGAGGCAAAGGTGCTGCCGTGAAAACCAGAACGTCCCCATGGCCAGGCCGCCTCAGCTTCCCAGGGGTCCTCAGAGGAAGGGATTCAGGCCTCAGGTCCATTCCGGGGGACCAGCTCCAGACGCTGGGAAATGTTGGTGGGAATCGGGACTGGGATTCCAACCTGGGAGCCATCTGTGCGGAGGAGAGCCACACCGAGTGGGGACCGGGACAACGACACTTTGCAAAGGCAGCTGCCTCCTTCTCAGCGGTCACCTGGCTAGGCGCTTTCCGACCTTGACGGCGACCCAGCAAGCAGGCGTCGCCACTTCCACTTTGCATGTAAGGAAACGATTTCAGGGAAGTCAGGCAGCCGCTCCAGACCCCTCGGCTGGTAAGTGGTGGGCAGAATTTGAGCCCAGGCCACTCTGACCCCAAGTCCCATAGACAGTTTGCAGACACACACCTCCTTCTCGTCTCAGGGAGCCCTGTCCTTCTCCGAGACACTAAAGATAACGAGGTTGCAGCCTTGCCTTTTGCCTGGGACCAATGAGAAAAGCAATTATTCGCTAGTGAAAATGGGGGCTTGCCCACTGCCAGGAGTAGGGTAGGCACCCCCTTACTGCAGCACACAGGCTTCCTAACGGCCCTCAGAGGCAGTAGTGCAGATGTCCCCATTTTGTAGGTGAGGAAACTAAGGCAGAGCGGTCGGCTCGTCAGCAGCGGAGTGTCTGACCACACGCCCTGTCCGGAGTGCAGGCCACCGCATGCAGAGACGACTCAGAAGCCCTTGCAAAAGCCGTGAACCAGAATGAGCTGACATTATCAGCGGGGCCCTGAGAAAATGATTAATGTGGCCCAGGTTGGCGAGATAAGAGGAATAATGCACCGTTGGAACGCAGTGTTCCCTGCTGGCTGCGGGCACACAGGACGTGGGTACATCTAGGACACAGGATGCAGGAGACAAACGCACCCCTGCCCGCCCCGCCCATCCCCGCAGCTCCTGCAGCCGGGACGCGGTCGGACAGCACTCACTCCCCTTCTGCCAAGGTAATCGCTGGCAGGGACCGGCTCCAGAAACACCACCTGAGAGCACTGTGGAGGGAGGCTGCTGGGAAGCGTTGCTAGGAGACAGGAGGAGGGGACGGAGGCGTCAGGACCAGGCGCTTCAGCGGCACTGCGGCCAGGGCCGGGGGCAGGGGCATAAGTGATGGACTCCAGTCTCTGGATTTCGATAGGCTGGATCCTCCCTGACATTGACAAGGGCTCAAAGGCTAATCTGAAATCTAATTTGCTGGGTGTTTTGGTTTAGTATTAGGGCCCTTCCGCTTGGTAAATATCACGAAGCTGGACGCCTTCCCTGATCCTCTGGGCAAAGTTTAGTGGCGCTGCTTCGGCAGTGAACAAAGAACATGCAAAAGCCAGAGAGAGAGGGAGGGAGGGCGAGAGGGAGGGAAGAAAGAGAAGGAAGAGAGAGAGACAAAGAGAAAGAGAGACAGAGCGAGGGAGGGAGGGGGAGAGAGAGAGCACTCCGAGGAAGGGGAGAGAGGAAGGAAGCCACCAAGCCCAGACCCTCCAAATATGCCCCCAGAAATGAACATTCCACGGGGCTGGCTTCACGGAAGTCCCTACACCTGCCCTGCTCACGGCCACCCCAGCCCTGCATCTTAGTACCCAGCACCCCCGGACAAAAAGATGGGGAGAGACCCCGGAAGCACCTGTGCTGCTTCGTGGGAGAGGGAGAGGGCTGGGAGTCGGTCTGGCCACCCGGGAGGGCGGGGAGGGAATCTGCACAAGCCGGCAGTGGTGGCAGAGCGCTGTCCGATTTGCATCTTAGATCCATCACCCGGGAGTCATCCGACGAAAGGAAATAAGGAAGCTGGATCCTCATCTTATAGTTTATACCAAAGAAAATGAGAGATGGGTAGAGCTGTGGGAAGGAAGGAGGGAGGGAGAAGGGAGAAAAAGAAAGAGAACGAGAAAAGGAAGGATGGAGGGAGGGAGGGAGGAAGACCAGTAAAATATTTGAAGAAACTATTGATTTTTTTTCAAAAAAGGAATAATCCCAGGGTGGGGAAAGACCTTCTAGAAAAGATCCAAACTCTAGGAGCCACGAAAAGATAAAATGTTAAAACAACCACATAAAGATGAACCTTTCCTGCTGGATAAATGCTATCATAGAATTCCCTCGGGATTCCTGGGTCAGTGTTGGCACCACTTGGTACACTACGCAGGGTGCTTGGGATCGGGACAGAGCCAGAGAGGCCGATGCAAGAGAGAAAGCCACGGGCTTCTTGTCCCCTGCTGCCTTCGCCCCGAGTGGTCCTGCCTTGTAGATTTCCACTTCCTGGCATGAGTCACACGTCCAGCGTTCCCATCTCAGGCTGCTCAGAGACTCCATGCGGCCCGGCCATCGAAATGCCAACCCAAGAATGGACCACGGCTTCAGCTCGTGGAAGGCAAGTCTCAGCCAATATATTCTTGGCTGTGCCCTCGCCCCCAAATGCTCCATCCACCCCTGGCAGATGGGGAGGGCTGGTCCCCATCACCGACCTCACTGTGGGGTCTACGGTCTCTTACGACACCCCCATGGGGATCGGGCTCTCCAAGTGTGGTCCAAGGCTGAAATACAGCCCAAAGAGTTTGAACTCGGCCTCATCACTCACCTCCTGCAGCACAGCGGGGTTAATTGTCTCTTGTTTGAGAACTTCTGGTTCCTGGAGACCCTGTGCAAGGTGTGAACGGGAGACAGACAGCTGCCACCTGCCTCTACACGGACTGAATCCTGAGCCACCGCAGCTGCTGACCCTCAACACCCCCTGAAAGGCGCTCAGGGCGGAGACCAGGAGCGGGACGCTCTCTGCTCTGGGAAAATTGGCAGAACAGGTGTTCAGAGAGTTGGATGTTTTCAGGAGAAGATTTTATGAGACCAATTCTTGCATCTCCTCGTGTCTAGAAAATCTCTAAAAACCTTCATGGTGATGTTTGCTCCTCGTGACTGGCAGTGACCTTCCAGATACCAGCAGCGAACTTCAGTAAAACTCGTGCCTGGCCGCACGTGCCCCCCTCTTCACCGAAACCACATACACGGACCTCCCCCGCCTCTTCGGTGCTCTCCCGGACTGTGGTCCTCATTTTGCCCCAAATAAAGCTGAACTCACAACCCTTACATTGGGCTTTTTTTTTTCCCCAAAATCAACATAGATTACAAGCCAAGGACAGAAGATTGACTCGAGGTGGGGAGTGAAACAGTCGTCTCTTGCTTCAGGATTTATCTCCCGTCCTGGGCTGTGGAGCTGGGACACAGGGGCCCTCAGATTCATCGGTGGTTTTCCACACACCGGAGTCCGTCTCGTTTCGGAACCCGTCATCCCCTCCCACGGCTCCATCGGGTGCTGAGGAGCTGAGGAGGGGGCAGCGGTTTGGCAGAGGGGGTGGGAGACAGTTCCTGGGGTGGGGGGATGCCCCGTGAGGGTCTGAGAGGAGGAGAGGGACAACACGGGGGGACAAGGAGCCAGAGGCATCGTGGCAGAGATGGGGCTGCCGCTTCCGCAGTGGGACGGTCAGAGCCAGGGTTTTCGATGCCCAGACGGTGATGGTTGAGTCTATGGCTCTGGGACCAGGCCACCACCTGGCCAGGGAGCCTTGGGCCCTCGCCCAGCTTCTCTCCCTGGGCCTCTCCTGCTCATGGGAAAAGCAGGATAGACGTGCTGTGTCCCAGGACAGGTCTAAGCGCCGCATACACTTGACCTCGGTGACTCCTCAGCGCACCCCTAGGAGGTGGGGACCTTCCTGGGGGCGGGGGGGACTGAGGGACCTTCCACGGCCACAGCGCCCAGAAGAGGAAGAATGGTGGTTTGAACCCAGGGGTCTGGCACCAGAGTTTCTCACTGGCTGCTTTCCCTCAGGGCGGGTTGAACAAAAGCCTTCAGGACGGGGCGGGCACACACCGAGCCCCCCGGGAAGGGAGCAGCCACTCCCTCTTTTTAGTGACAGGCCCTCCTCGACACCCCCTGGGACGACCCCCTCTCCTCTCTGAGTGCCCAGCCCCCTCCCGCCTGGCTGCCCTGGACGCCCGGGACTGACCATCAGCTTGAGGGCTGCAGAGGCCCCACTCCGGCCCCGGGGTCCAGCCCAGCCTATGCACCTGCTGCCCCTCCCCACTAACACGCTCTTCCCTCGGATCTCCCCAGGGCTGCCCGTCCTGGCCAGTCCAGGCTCAGCACCAGGGTCCCCGGGCGGGACCTTTCTCTCCTGACCCCGCGACTCCCAGTGCTGGGCTCTGTGTTTCCCTGAGCACCTGTCACTGGCTGGAATTGTCTGCCCGACTCTTTCATGGTCTGCCTCTCCCGCCAGGGTGGAGGTTTCCCAGGCCAGGGAGTTTCATCTGTCTTAATCGCCACTGTATACTCAGCACCCGGGACAGTGCGTGGCACACAGTAGGTGCTCAGTGAAAACTAGTTTGGGACGTGGATGAACGAGCAGACCTATCCGCGGTTCAGAGGCAACGCGCGCCGATCTCCGGTCCCCACACTGGGGCCAGGAGGTGCCCTCGTCTGGAGACGGAGTCCCGTGTGTCTAAGGATTTAGCAGGTGCTCTGGGTGAGGTCGGGAGAAGCAAGAGGCCTGCTTGCCGGGAGAGGCACGCAGCTCCGTCCAGGGAGACAGCATTGATTAAAACATTAATAAATAACGCAGCTATTGAAAGACCATCTCGGTGGCGGGGGGCTAACCGTCTCAGGCGAGGATGGCCTCTGCCAGCCTCCTTCCGCCCCGGAAATCTCGCTCCGCGCCCTGACCCCGGGGACCCTCAGCCCTCTCTGGGCGGGACAGCCCCTGAGCAGCCCTGAAAATCCACTTGACGATTTATCCCCATTCCCAGAGCAAGCAAACACGGGGGCACCCTTCAGGGAACATTGTGGGCTCCCGCCACGTGCTTGGCAGAGCCCAGAGCCAACGCCATCCTGCTTCCGGCCCCTCTGCGCTGCAGGCAGAGCCTTGGCCTGCTGGGGGGAGGGGGTTACTAAGACTTTCCCCCACATCGGGAGCACCCACGGCTCGCTCTCTCCTCCTGCCGCCTGCTCCAGCACCTCCAGAAAAGTTTAGTCCCCATCTGCATTCAACAGCCTGATCCTGGCCGGAAGCCACCACGCCCCTGGGGAACGGGTGCAACCTAGCGCCCCCGTGGCTGGTCCTGCACACACACTGGCATTAAACTCTAATGAGCCTTCCTGATTATTGTTATTACCATAATTACTAAGGAAATCAGTGATCACAAGCCACCCGGAGCCCCACCCTGGGGACGCACATTCAGCCCAGCCAAGGCCCTGCCAAGGCCCTGCCCCTCCGGCCACGAGAGCCAGGTTCCCCCCAACCCCCGCCCCCGGGCTCCAGCCCGGCCCTCCACCCCCTCCTCCAGGCCTGACTGGCTGCAAAAATCAGGCAGGGGCTGGGCATTTCCATTGTGGCTCAGCGGGTTAAGAACACAACTGGTATCCGCGAGGATGTGGGTTTGCTCAGCGGGTTAAGGATCCGTCGTTGCCGCAGGCTGCGTTGTAGGTCCCAGATGAGGCTGGAACCCAGGATTGCCGTGGCTGTGGGGCAGAAGGGCAGCTGCAGCTCTGATTCAACCCCCAGCCCGGGAACTTCCCTAGGCAGGCAGGGGGAGACCAAGGAAGAAGTCCTGGCTTCTGTGTGCAGAGGGTGTCAAACCAGCCTGGGGGTGCAGGGAGAACCACCCCTCCCCAACACAGAGGGGAGCCCCGGCCCCCCTGGCAGCTCACGCTCGGGCGGGCCCCAGAGACCCGACACCAAAGCCCTGCTCGCTCCCCCGACCCTCGCCTGCCCGGCCGTCAAAACAGCCCTGTGGGTGACAGCCTGGCCCTCCTCAGAGCCCTGGAGCAGGGGCCGCAGCCAAGGCTCCGTGCTGGGACGTGGGGCCCCTCTCCAAAGCCGGGGCCTTCGCACCCATGTGCTCCTGACACTGCAGAACGGTCCCCGGGGCGATGACGTCCAGCGTCCAGCCTCCCCTCTGCGTCCTCCCCCTCCGCGTCCTCCCTGACGTCTCGGAAGGGCTGCCTGGCAGGTCCTCTTTCTTTGCCTTCACAGTCCCATCTCCCAAAGGCCCCAAATAATTCAGTGACAAACACCTCCCGAATGCTTATGACCGCGTATTAGGAACCCCTGAGGGGACACCAAATTTCTTTCCCAGTGGCCACTGACAAGGCCCAGGTCCTGACACCACGTGTCTGCGCAGGCTGGAGCACGGCTGTGTGAGCCCGGCTGGCGGAGGCCCTGGTGTGCGGGTATCATCGTTGTCCACGGGTCGGACAGGGCGCCTTACGCACCAAGGACAGAGACGGCCGGCCAGACCTCGTGCCGGCCCCTCTCGGGGGCTCCTGGGGCCACCCTGATGGCGGGTCCTCTGAGAGGGGCTGAGAGCACACGGGGACCCCGCCAGGGAGCAGACGGCAGGCTGGCAGGTCCCCGGGCCTCGCCCACCCAGGGCCCGCTGGCTCGGGCCTTCCCTGGGGTCCGACTGAGTGCCACATGTGGCTCCTCCCACTACTTTGTTTTCCGGACCTTCGGCCTCTGCTGGAAGAGGCGGCAGCACTGGGGAAGCTGAACCTTCTCGTTGTCACGTGCCTCCCTCTCCAAGTTCGCAGGGCTGTGGCTGCCGTCCCCTGGAGCTCAGTGGCCAGGAGTGCCGCGGGCAGACAGTCTCCACGTGGGGGCGGGCGAGCCCCTCCCTCCTGCCCTGACCCCCCAAACCCACACCCCGCCCCCTCCCCCGGGGACCGCCGGGCAGACACCCGCTCCGAGCTTCCCAGCCCCCAGCTCCACCTGTCAACGTGAGCTTTGTGATTGACCAGACTGCTTTCAGTGTGTATTTTGAAGGAACGCAGTCTGGGGCTTTCTTAGGAGAGAAGTCTGGAGAGAACTGGTGGGCAGGGGACACGCTGGCTGGGGCGCTGGCGATGCGAGAGACCCCCACCCCACCCCGCCCGGGAGCGGGACGTGTCCCCGCTGCAGTGTCGGCCTCCGCCTGGCCGTGACCATTCTGCCGCGTCGGCACGGAAAGCGGGGCCCGCGTGACCTCACGGTGCCTGCTAAGAAGGCAGCAGATAAAGGGGCTCCAGGAGAGACACTTTCAACCCGCCACCTGTCTACACCACAGCACACAAATAACAGCAGGCACAAGGCACGTGACTGGTCCTTGTCTTCCGCGAACCTGTTAAACAGTGACGATGACGGGATCAGAAGAGGCTCTGAGCCCTGCTTGCACGGAACTAAGAGGTCAAGTACCCCCCTCCTCGGGGTCAGGGAGACCCCAACTACCCATGCGCAGAGAGACGCCTCTGGGTCTGAAAGGGAGGGGGCCAGGCCGTAGTGAGTCTGGAGAACCTTCCCGCCACGCTCTGCTTTGGCCCCCACCTCGGCCCAAGGCTGCGCAGGCAGGTCGGGGGAGGGCCCTGGATCCCGTCAGGTGTGAAGGCTAAAGCGCAATAACCGCTGAAGGGAGACAAAGACCCGGAAGAAGGGCGCTGTATGCGTGACTTAAACCGCCTCCCTGGCGTGCTGAGCGTTCAGGGGGCCGCCGGCACCCTTGCCTCTCCTTTGGGCTTGTGTTACTGCCTTACTTCTGCCTTAGCTAAATAGACCAAGCCTCTGCATTTCTGTGCTCTCCACGTGCTGTTCTGTGTTTCTAGCAATAAACTTTATGCCAGGTTTTACAGTCTCTGCCTCCTTGAGCCATTCTTGCTTTCAAAGGGGCAAGAATCAGGGCAGTCCTGCTTCCAGCCTCTAGCTGGTTGAGTGGCCAGGATGCCTGGCTTTCATCCAGGCTGCCCAGGTTCAATTCCGGGGCAGAGAATTAGGATCTCGCTTCAAGCCCTCGCCCACTGCTGCCACTCCGGAATTACTAAGGTGCCCGGATCGCCCCCTGCACACCCCTGTGTCCTGAGGGTCCACGGTGAGCCCACAGACCTCTCCTCCAGGGGCTGACCCGCACCTTCTCTGGTGACCTCTGGACCCCTTTGCAGGCTGTGCTTCCTCCGAGCCCTCCCCCAGCCCTGGAGAACCACGTAGAGTTTTGCTCTGGCTTATAGCTACTCTGTTGTCACCATTAATCACCCTTTATGTTAACCTCCCCTCTTAAACCCACCCTGTGGCTTCTTTCTGCTGCTTGGACCCAGACCCCTCCTTCTCTGAACACTTAAATACGCCGCCGGCAGCTTTCCACCATCACTGGTCCAAGATTACACCCCGCCCGCATCCCTCTCCATCCCCTGATTTCCTCCCCTCAGCGAAGACCCCCAGAAATGTCTGTGCTCAAGGCTTGCCTCCACTTTTCTCTATATTCTGGGCCAGACACGAAAGCCGTACAGCTGTGGCAGGCACCGAACGGGGAGGGGGTTTGGGGGGTGGCGGGAAAATTGATCCACCGCTTTTAGTTATGCCTTGAAGTGAGCGTTACTAGGCTGTTCAAAGAATCAAAAATGGAAGCATAGAGAGGTCTGATAATTGGCTCAAGTTTCCACGGAAAAGTGATGGCAGAATGGGGACCGAAGCTTAGGTCTCCTAAGCGTCCATCTGGTTCCAATGCCTCCAGGACACGGCCTCCGGGGGAGGGGACCTCCCCCCCCGGCTGACCATGCAATGGGGCACTGGGGCTAAGGTGAGGATGTAGCGGGCTGTGCTAACTCTGCCTGGTCCTCCTGGACCGAAATAACACCAGACATTTTTAAAAACAAATAAATAAAAATAAGAGATGGGTTGGAGTTCCTGCTGTGGACGGGACCTGCAGCATCTCTGGAGCCCCAGGATGCAGGTTCGATCCCTAGCCCAGCACAGTGGGTTAAGGATCTGGTGCTGCCGTAGCTGCAGTGTAGGTCTCGACTGCAGCTCAGATCTGATCCCTGGCCCGGGAACTCCGTATGCCACAGGCTGGCCAAGAAGGAAACGTTATAGCTATATTTATAGGAGCTATAAAGAAAAGGAACCGAGCCAGAAAAATAAGATGATGCCTGAGGATCCCGGGGAGAAGGAAGCGGGGACAAAACCCTCAGCCCTGGACGAGGACAAGGGACCTGGCCTTGGCTGTCAAAAGATGGAAGAGTGGGATGGGTCCACGGCAGAGCCTGGAACCTCCAGCTCTCCCCTGGGCCTTGTGAGTGAAAATATGTCGCTGCCAAATTCGGTGAACAAAGGACGTGGCTGCCCTTAGACCACTCTGGACAGTAAGCCCTGGGGGTGCAGACAGGGCCCTGGGCTGCCAAGCCATCAGCCTTTGCAGCCACCTCAACTGTGCGCCCCGAGGGGACTTGTGGGGGGAGCAGGATGCTGGCCCCAGAGAGCAGAGGTGCCTGTCAAAGGAATGATTTCAGTGAGCCTGGACTCCTGCATCTTCCTGTACATAGAAAAGCGCTCAAGTCCTTAACGTGAGATGTCTCGTTTTCTTTCATCGAGTCATCGTTTAAAGTTCCAGCTTCCCAGTCTTGGTTGCAAAATCTCCTAACTACCCTGTCCCCTCCCTGGACTCCTCAGAGCAGAGGCATCTGGGAGGCTGCGTCCCAGGCTTAGGTCCTGAGTCTGTCCGCCGAATAAGACGTAATTCCAAACTTTCAGGTTCCGCTTCTTTTTTTCAGCTGACGTCCCCTCTGCACTAGAATGAATCTGCGCTCTGATCAGGGAGTCAGGGGAAAAGGTTGGCGGAGGTGGGAAGAAAACCATTTGGTTTCCAAAAAAGTGAGAGCCCGCCGCAAAGTGAAGGTGAGCACAGCGCGTGGGTACCCTTGAACTTCCTTCTTGCACCTTGACCTCTGGTGTGGCCAAGTGACCCACTTCAGCCAGCGGGATGGGGTGCAATTGACACGTGCGGGTTCGGAGCCTGAGACTTAAGAGACCCCAGTGCCTCCCTTTGCCCTCCTGCTTCTGCCACTGCCAGGAAGAGAATGTGCCACGCTGGCCATGCCCCAGGCCGGGGTGAGAGAGGCTTGGAGCAGGCCAGCCAGCCCGCCCTGCCAGCCCGCAGACTCAGGAGCGAGAAATGCTGGCCTGTGACTGTAGGGCTCTGAGATGCGGGGTCACTCGGTACATGCAGCCCAGGTTAAGGAGTACAGACACCTGTTAACACTTCCTACAGAGCCAACAACTAAGGGATTAGAAAAACACAGTAGGGAGTTCCCTTCGTGGCTCAGCGGAAATGAATCCGACAGGGAGCCACGAGGTTGCGGGTTCGATCCCTGGCCTCGCGCAGTGGGTTAAGGATCTGGCGTTGCCATGAGCCATGGTGTAGGTCAAAGACGTGGCTTGGATCCTGTGTTGCTTTGGCTGTGGTGTAGGCTCGCAGCTGCAGCTCCGATTCGACCCCTGGGAATTCTATATGCCTGGGAACTTCCATAAGCCTATGCGCAGGTGT
The DNA here is from genome assembly GCA_004024745.2 of Catagonus wagneri. Classification (NCBI taxonomy): domain Eukaryota; kingdom Metazoa; phylum Chordata; class Mammalia; order Artiodactyla; family Tayassuidae; genus Catagonus; species Catagonus wagneri. The sequence continues at coordinate 1,535,356 of PVHT020000047.1, forward strand.
GGCCCTTAAAAAAAAAAAGGGTCAGCAGGAGAAACCAAAGAGCCAGTAGAAGAATGACCCAGACACAGAAGAAATTGGCACAATATTGTAAATCAACTATACTTCAATAAAATAAAAAGAGAGGGAGGAAGGGCCCCAGGGATGAAGAAGCGATTTACAGGGGAGGAAGCCCAAAGGACCAAGAAACACAAGGCGGGACAGTATCAGAAGAGCTCACACTAAAACAAGGAAGTATTCTTTCACATCCGTGAGAC
>PVHT020000047.1:1536609-1633843 GCA_004024745.2 Catagonus wagneri
CCTGTGATTAGCCAGGTGGGCACAGATGGGCGGATGTTGGGAAGGAAAGCGGGAGGGACTGAGGAGTGATAATGGGATGGTGACAACAGCATGCATTTTAAATTCATTATGGCTCATCGGAATTCTAATGGAGAACATTTTCTTCCGAGTGTGGATACTTTTTCAAATTTGATTCATGAGTTCTTTCTTATTCAACATGTATTTACTGAATGCTTTCCAGATGCCATACTCTGTGCTAAGTTCCTTCCTGCTGTACCTTATTTACTCCTTGAAGCAACCCTTCGATGGGGGTGCTATTGTTCCCATATTAAGGACGAGGACATTCAGGCTCAAGGTCCTACAGATGGGAAGGATATGGAGACAGCACTGGAGCCAGCACTTCTAGCTCCAAAATATCAAGGCTTTCTTTTCCTGAAGCATTTTTTTAAATCTAGGATCTCACACACACTGCGGGAAATAAATAGGACAGCGGGACAGGAAATGAGAGCTGAGGTCCAGAAGGTCAAGTTTTCAAGCCTTGACTCCACAACTGAGAAGATTTGAAAAAATGACTTCTTTAAGAGAAACATCAAAATTTCATCATAATTAAACAAATACGTATTGAGTGCCTCCTATGTGTCTGGCACTGTGCTAGACCCTGAGAAAACTGTGACCAAGACAGCCACAGCCCCTGCCTTAGGAAGCCTGTAGTTTACATTCCACTGGGAGGAACAACAGATACATGCAAAGAAGTCACCAATGGAAAGTAAACAACTACAAAAGAAACACAATTTGTGTTGATTGCTGTCAAGGGAACAAGGAAGAGACAGAGGCAGTGGGGAGTGACCTAAAAGAACATTATCACAGTCCTCAAAAAGAGGTCTGTCAGCCTTTGGACAAACAAGAAAGGCCACCTCTGTGTCCCTTGGGGCAAAAGGAATGTTGAGGGGGCTGGAGTTCAAAGGAGGTCAGGAGTGGGGTCCTCCAAGGATCTGACAGCAAAAGTCACTCTGGTGAAGCTGCTGGAATGAATGCCTTCCAACCATCTGTTCCCCTTTCCTTTCCTCCTTCGACTCAAGACTGAAATCCTGGGAAGTAGGATGAAGAAGGGGCAAGTCCAGCTGGCCTGGCTTGTATCACATGCCTGCTTCTTGGATGGGTAACAAGAGAATATCTTAATTTTCACTGTCCCATTGAGGTTGTCCATAATAGGGAGGGGAGATTCCTTTTTTTTTTTTTTTTTAATTGTGCACTGTTAGGTGTGGAGAATAGATGCGACAGCACTGGGAAAGTCAACTACAGAAGGAGACACTTCTAGAACTGAGATTGAAGAATAAGGAGGAGAAAGCAATGAAAGTGGAGGTCTAGGAAGTGCCTTCAGTGTGTGCAAAGGCCCTGAGATGAAAGTGTATGTCAGGTACAAGGGGTTCCGTTATCTAGAGGAAAGGGAACTGATCTGTACATAAAGGTATACAAACAGTAAATTACTTGTGAGGGTAGATGATGATGAAGATGAAGAAGGAGAAGGAGAGGAAGGAAGAGGAAGAAAGAAGAGGACAGAAAGGCAGATAGGTAGATAATGGAATGTTTCACTGAAAATATAAGCTTACTAAAGTAGATAGGTGGGCGGATGGACGGTGGATGGGTGCGTGGATGGATGGAAGGGTGGATGGATGGATGGATATGGATGGATGGAGGATGGTGGGTGGATGGTGAATGGATACATGGATGGGATGGATGGATAGAGAAATGGATGAATGGTGACTGGTTGGGTGGGTAGACCGTTAGATTGTGAATGGATGGATGGATGGTGGATGAATGGACACATAGGTGGATGGTGAATGGATGCATGGATAGTTGGTTAGACAGATAATGGATGGTGTACCGATGGATGGATCTTCCTGAGACGGCCTCACTCCCAAGCCTGCAATCCTTCAGCATCACCATCCATGGTCCTAAGACACGTGACTGAGTGTCAGGGCTGAGATCAGTGTGAACTGTATGGAGGAACTCACTCTTGGAGTCAGGCAAGTGCCCTTCAAGTGAATACCTCCTTGAATTTGATGCCCTAGGAACCTCACTCACCTCACCCTAGTCCTGGCCCCACTGAGTGTTATTGACCCATTCCTTTGGAGAGGAGATGAACACTCCATCAGAAACAGATGGCTCTGTCAGTATCACTTGGTGAAAACACTCAGAGTTCAGTCTTCGGTCCCACCTCCTGCCCTTTGGCCCTTCACTGATACAGGTGAGGTAACAAACAACCATTTGCATGGTTCTAGACCCAGATCTGTGCCATCAGCCTGCTTCCCCTCTCTGGACTTTAGTTTCCTTCTCTATAAAACCAAGGAGGTCGGTCTCACTTCATTCAAAATGGGGGTGGAAAAGAAAGAGGAGAGTCCCCCAAAAAACCTTTAAGGGACCCCCTCCTTAAATGGCTTGTTCTACCCCTTACCCACTTTCTCAATATTTCCTTCTTTTGTTGTTTGTGCAAATATTCTTCCTATGTATCCAGTACTGGGCTGTACACTACAGTACAGCAATGAGCCGAACGAGATTGTCCCAGCCCTCCTGGAGCTTAGAGTCCAGAAGTCACCTCAGATAGGAAGTTAAGAAGGTTGCCAATCACAGTTAGAACTGTTGCTCTGAAAGCAAAGTCTGGTGGGCAGCAGGACCCTGGACAGGGAGGCTGACATGGAAGGTAGTTAGGGAGGCTTCCTGGAGGAGGTGGCTGCCATACATGAACAAGAAGAGATTAGGGAGAGGATGGGGAAGAGATGACGAGTTCCCCAGGGTCTCACTCTGAGGTCTGGGGAAGTGGGCCAGATGCTGACTCTGTGGATCCCTCTCCAGGCCCCAGAGGACCCACTCCTCTGTGAAAGCCATCCTTCCTCCAGCTGGGGCACATCATCTCAGAGTGCTTGTGAGCCCTTTGCTCCGCCTCTCGCGGCTGGAGCTTACTGAGCACACAGGGGACCTTTTCAGAGGTGGCTTGTTGGAGCGGAAGCAGCAGAGGGTGTCATTCTTAACACACATGCCCTATGGCAGCCCGGCATGAGGCCTTAGAAAGATGATTAGGGTGTTTGTTCAAAGGATGTGATTGCTACATTTTCTCTTCCACTTTGGATGTTTCCGACTCCCTTTCCGTCTCCTGGCTGCATCCTACGCTACGCGGAGCTCGCTCTTCAAACCCCATCTCATTACCCATTTTCCCCTCGATTGCATATTTTAGGGGCTGTAATAGGGCTGCCGACAGCGCCATGTATTAGAGCCAAAGGATCCGCAGGACTCCAACACCCCCACACTCCCCCGCCATGTGAAAGAGACAAAATATTTTCATTTCTAAGCCTCTAAGCCTAGAGGGAAAAAGTTATGCAACTGTGTGACTGCTGTGACTTCTTAAGAGCCTTTGGTACCTGGAGAAGGAATCCAGTCTCAGCTGACTTTTCTTAAGTAACAAGTGTCTGGGTCATCTGACGCAGCCAAAGTAGTGAAGTGTCCTAAACACAACTGGCCTTCACATCCACCTGCCTGTCCAGAGGTGCCCAGCCCTTGCTCAAGACAGGGGGCTTCTGGGATGAAGACGAGGGCGGGGCCGTGCTAATTAAGTACCTGCTGTGCAAAGGCTCTGTTCCTTCCAGCGTCCGGTTTGCAGTAATTTGCATGTGTATTAGTTCTCTGTGCTGTGTAACAAATTACCACTAATGCAGTAGGTTTATGACAACGCCCGTTCACAGTTTCTAGGGGTCAGGAGTCTGGGTACAGGTGAGCCAGAGCCTCTGCTCGGGGTCCCACCAGGCTGAAACCAAGGTGAGAGCCGGGGCTGGGATCTCATGTGAGAAGCTTGGGGTTCACTTCCAGACTCGGCGGTTTTTGGATGATTTCATTTCCTCGTGGTGGTAGAACCAAGACCTTCAGTTCACTCACTGTTCCCTGCCGCAGGGCCCCCTCCTCAGCGTGGACACGTGCTTCTTCGAGGTCAACAGGAAAGTATCAGCTGCTTCAACTCTCTCTGACTCCTTCCTGCTCTGATTTCTAGGCCCTTTTGTAAAGGGCTCCCCTGATTAGAGCAGGCCCACCCAGGACAATCTCCCTTTCCACGAACTCAAAGTCAACTGCTTAGGGACGTTCGTCACATCTGCAGTACATATGGTAATCGTTCTTGCCCTGCCATGAAGCTAATCAGGCAAATGACATCCCATTGTACTCACAGCCCCTCCCACTCTCAAGGGGCGGGGACCTGAAAAATCTGCCCTCTGCAGCTTACATTGTCTTTGGTACACACAGTGCTTGGCCCCATCGGCACCGCAGCTCAGACTGCCTGGACTGCATCTCTGCTCTGACTCCCATCGGCTGTGTGATATTGATCAAGCCACCTAACCGCTCTGTGCCTCCACTTTCTCATCTGCAAAACGGGTTCAATAGTAGCACCCACCTGCTAGGCTGTCTTGAATGTTAAACAGCGTAGGAGTGGGGGCCCTCTCAGTGCACAGGGAGCTGGCCCCAGAGATCCGCCATGGTTTCTCTGCCCCATTCCACGCTTCTTCTCCAGGGTGGTGCCAGCACCGAAATACCCCTTCCCCCAAAGCTTCCTCCCCCCCACCCCGACACCGCCAGTACCCTCCTCCGCTCCAGGAGCAGACAGAGATGGAGCAATTAGCCTTCGATAATAAAAGCACACGGAGCCATCGGCCGGGCTGCCAGAGGGATTTATGAACTCCACGGAAGCTTGTACCACTGCAGGAGAGGTTGTCAGGGGACCACTTCCGAGGGAAGAACAAAAAACACCTCATCCATCACTGCCAGAGCCTCCCCGTGGCCAGATATTACAGCGTGGCTGTCCCTTTCCGCATTTTCCAAATCTTCCACAGTGAGCCTGCGTTATTTTTATAATCAGACCAAAAAAGGCAAGAAACCTGATTTCTCATAGAAAAGCTCTGTGGTCAGGAACGCCAGCTCCTGCCAGGTTGCGCCTGCAGGTGGAGCATTGCCAGGACGCCGGAGAGCTTGCTTTTTGTTCTTTTCTTTTTTTAAAACACTGATCCATTATGCAAATCGATCGTAAAAATTTTAAAGCCTCTTGTCCTGTCTCAATTAATTACAGCCTCCGTGGGCCCAGCTTCAGCAGGAAAGAAATCCTTCCGGTACAAGGATGATGCCCTGAGAGATGAAGCCTTGGTCTGGTCCTGCGCTGGGGGCGCTCTCGTCCTTGCGGCCCACGCCTGCCTGTCTTCCTGGCCAGGCCGACCTACTCGTCTGACTCGCAAGCTGGCCACCACGCCCACCACCATCCCCACACACACACACACACACACACACACGCATGCACACACGCACACGCACACACACACACACACGCAACCACCCCTGGCAGTAGCTGCTGCACCATTCTCCAAGAGGGTCCTTCTCCAACTGGCGCGAAGCTAACGTTCTGTAATTTATTGCCTGGGCCCTCTGCTGCTGGCTAACTGAAAGCAGCCACTTGGCTTAATTCCACCCAGAGAGAAGGGAGTCAGGCCTCCAGAAACAGCAGCAGTGGTCACCTCTGTCTTCAAGGCTGCCCTCTGTCCCCTCCCCATAAAGGAGCACGGTCAGGCGCTCCCACAGCCCTCTTCTCCATCCCGACACCCGTGCAGAGCGGCAGAGCGACAGCCGGCAGCCACGCCCAGCCTTGCCCTCCCCAAGTCTGGTGGCCGAGTTTTCTCTGACAACCAGCCTGTCCTACGCATCCCCAAGCACCCACCCACTGACCCACCCACCTGCCTCCTTCCCTCTGCCCGTATCCAGGACCACTTCTGCATCATCCTATAGAAACTCGCTCTTGAAACAGGGTCTCGAAACTCATCCTCACTGTGGTCTCAGTGGCCAAGGACCACTGAAGATGCTGGCTGTCTATCGTTGTCCCATTCGAGTCACATTTGAAGAGGAATAAAAGGATGAACTCTTTGTAGCGGTTTAATCGAAGACTTTCTGTCCCAATAACTGTCCCCAAGAGCACTCTGTTAATTTCTTCCACTCCTTCCTGCTGCGTACCAGGGCCTCTGACAATACCTTCGAAGCTGTCACAACTTTCCTAACTCTTCTTAGAGCAGTCAGTCAGTATTCAGAGGGAGTGTCTGGACCAGTGCAGCAGTACAGCTGCTCTTGCAAAGCATTCAGGCCGTAGAGGCTTAAACCAAAAGAGGATATTTTCCAAGTGGGCAGGAGAGAGAGCCCAGGGCGTCCGGAAGTTCCATCAGGGGCCACCCCACCTCACCCTCTGACCCAGCAAGTCTCACCAGGACCGATCCCCGCCTTGCAAACCCACCTACCCCACCCCCACCCACGAGCCCCAGGACCAGAGATGGGAGAATTCAGACGTCCCTGGAAGCAAATTGCCCGCCCCCCTTCTCCCCTGTCTTTTTTTTCTTTCCTTCCACCCCCTTTCATCTGGGGTGAATGACATCACACAGTTGTGTGACATCTACTCCACTCTGGGCACCTGCTGTCTGCTCCCCTGGCTGAGTCCCAGGCTGTACCGACCTGTCTGCCCACCCTGTGTCGCCGTCTGCCTGTGACGCAGTGTTGGCAATTAGCTTCATGAAAACTTTGGCAGCGAGAACCTTGCGTTGAGTCAAAACCAGCGAAGGCAGTTGTACTGAAGCTGAGGTCAGAGAACAGCCCCCGTCTTCGGGTTTCCTGCCCGCCTCGTCCTCCCCGCAGCCTCGCTGAGTCCCAGACACGATCAAGGCGTAGAACGCCCCCCGCGGGCCACACACGCCGTAACCACCTTCCCACTGTGTCCCCAGTTAATTCTCATGGCAACCACAGTTGGTGGCCCCATTTTGCAGGGTCGGAAACTGAGGACCAGCCTAACTAAGGAACCGGCCCCCAGTTACAGAGCTCGTAATCTGTGCAGCCAGGATTTGAGGGACCTGACCTCTGGAGCCTGGGACCTTGACCGATGGCTGCCTGGTTCCTGGTGGAATAGGACAAAGAGCCCTTGAGAGGACGGAGCAGCAATTAGGAGAGAAGGCGTGAGGATCGAGGAAGAGCAGCCAGAAGCCCCCATTCTACCCAGTGCTCAAAGGGGTGCATTTTTTTAATTGAAGCATAGTTGATTTACTATGCTGTGTTAGTTTCAAGTGTACAGCAAAGTGATTCTGTTATACATAATATATAGGAAAAAATATATGTATACTTCATATCATTTTTCATTATAGGTTGTTATAAGATTTTGAGTACAGTTCCCAGTGCCATACAGTTGGTCCCTGCTGGTGATATATTTTATATACAGTAGTGTGTATGTGTTAATCCCAAACTCCCAATTTAACCCTCCCCTGACGTTTCCCCTTTGGTGACCGTACGTTTGTTTTCTGCATATTTCTGTTTTGTAGATAAGTTCAGTTGCATTGGGGTTTTTTTTTTAGATTCCATACATAGCAATATCATATGTTATTCATCTTTCTCTGACTCACTGCACTTAGTACGATAATCTCTAGGTCCATCCATGTTGCTGCAAATGGCATGATTTCATTCTTTTTCGTGGTCGAGTAGTATTCCATTGTGTATATGTACCACATCTTCTTTATCCATTCATCTGTCAATGGACATTTACGTTGCTTCCGTGTTGTGGCTACTGTGACTAGTGCTGCAATGAACACTGGGGTACATGTATCTTTTCAAATCAGTTTCCTCAAGATATGTCCAAGGATTGCAGGATCATCTGGTAACTCTATTTTTTGGCTTGTTTTTTAAGGAATCTCCACACGGTTCTCCATAGTGGATGCACCAATTTACATTCCAAAACAAAACAAAAAGACAACCTACGCACTGGAGAAAATATTTGTAAGCAATGCAACCATCAAGGGATTCATTTCCAAAATATACAAAAATGTATTTTTAAACTCTTACTGTCCAAGCTTTTAAGCTATCATCCCCAACCCTCCAGCCCAGGGACAGCAGGGCTCCCTGGGGAATCCATCCCAACCAAGAAGCTCCTTTGCAAGGACGCAAAGGGAAGAAGCAAGAGCGACCCTGCCCCTGGTGGAAGGAGCCACACGGGAACTGAACAGAAGGAGTCGACGGGCCCTGGTTGAAATACTGACAGCTGTCCGAGGCTCAGCACCCCAGGCTCCACCCAGTTATCAGCCACCAGACAGACGGCGCCAGTTCTGCAGACGATTAGAAAGAGAGTCACAGGAGGACCACACAAAGGCAGCGTGAAGGGCGCTAATATGGAGGTGGCCGTGCCATGGCCCGTCCCTTCCCTCTGGCTGTTCTGAGCCCCCGAGCCCAGACCTAACAGGGCCGCCACCGGGAAGCACAGGCCAGAGATCCGGAACCCCGCGCAAGCGCACCGGGAACCGCTCTGTGAAAAGCAAGAGTTAGCTGGGATGTAATTATCACTGAGCAGCCGTCCTTATCTTAACCTGGACGCAGCTGTCAGGCTTGTGTCTGGGAGGACTCAGCACCTCGAAGTTTCCACTCACACCACAAGAGAAGGCACAGGCCCTGCAGGAGGCGCGTTCCCCCAGTTACCATCCCAGGCAGGACCTCCTGTTGCCACCTCCCCTGGTGCCAATCGCAGCCCCTCTGTCCCCCCACTCATCCTTCGGCTGAGCACAAAGCTTTTGGGTGGAGAATCCCAGCAGGAAGCCAGGTATTGGGGGCCATGCCATCCACCAGGAGCATACATTTTCTAACCCACGAAGCTGGAGCGGAACTGTTACGTGCTCCATATGAGAATCAGAACCCAGACGTGACACCGTTACAGCTGTCTTAGATGCGTGACAATGACTTGCTTAGATCAGTGGCCAGGCCAGGACCGACCAAAGCCTCTTTGGAATAAGATGAAGCAGGAGGAGTTCCCACTGTGGCTCAGTGGTTAACAAACCTGACTAGCATCCACAAGGATTCAAGTTAGATCCCTGGCCTCGCTCAGTGGGTTAAGGATCTGGCATTGCCGTGAGCTGTGGTGTAGGTCGCAGACTTGTCTCAGATTCCATATTGCTGTGGCTGTGGTGTTGTCCAGAGGCTACAGTTCCGATTCAACCTCTAGCCCGGAAACCTCCATATGCTGTGGGTGCGACCCTAAAAAGACAACACACACACACACACACACACACACACACAAACACACACACAAACACACACACACACACACAAAACAAGATGAAGAAGGAAGCAGCAGCTGCTGGCAAGATGCTACGTCAGGCCCAAAGAATGGAAACTCCAGTACACACTTCCTCACCAGGACAAGTCCCGCCCTGCCCAGGCCATGTAGGCAGGGCACCTTCTGCAGTGTCCAACCTGGGCAACCGGACATGGCAACCTGCCCACTGTCATGGGACTCCAGGGCAAGCAAGCAAGCAAAGAAGTTTTCGATACACAGGAAAATAAAAAGAACAGAATAATGCATTCCCAGCGACAAGGATGCAGCTAGAGAGTATCACAGTAAGTGAACTAAGTCAGAAAAAGAAGGACAAATACCATATGATATCACTTGCTTGTGGAATCTAAAACATGACACATACGAACCTATCTGCAAAACAGAAACAGACTCACGAACACAGAACAGACCTGCGGTTGCCAAGAGGGACGAGGAGGGAGTGGGAGGGACAGGGAGTTTGGGGCTGGCAGATGCAAACTATCACATGTAGAAGGAATAAGCAGTGAGGTCCTGCTGTACAGCACAGGGAGCTATATCCAGTCTCCAGGCATAGATCGTGATGGAAAATAATATTAAAAATGAATGTGTACCTATGTATGACTGAGTCACTTTGCTATAGAACAGCAACTGGCACAGCATTGTAAATATACTATACTATAATAAAAGAGAAATAAATAAAATTGTTTACATTCCCTCTAAATACACAGGCAAAGAAGTAAATTAAATTTCAAAGCATGCATCTGAGCAAGCCCTGCATCTCAGGCACACCGATACAAAGTTCTAAGAATGAGAAGTGTCTCCCAGTCAGCAGGACCCGGAGGACGCAGGCAGATCCAGTCACTCCCAGGGGCTAAGAAGGCAAGGTCATGGCCCAACCCCAGGTCTGCAAGCGTCAAAGAAGGAAGGAGCATACACCTGGTGAGCTGTAGGCAGGGACGTGAGGGGTCAGGGAGATACCTGGACGTCCCAGGAAACCCGAAGAAGAATCTGATGCTCTTGCAGTATTTAAGCCCTGAAGGCTGCACCCGCCTCTCTTCCCCGGCCCCCACCGGCACTCTGCTACACCCGTAAGGACTCTCCATGCTCCGTGTCCTTCTCTCTGCCATACCCAGGCTTTCCACCTGCCTCCATCTTCGTGGTCCTCAGCCCACCAGCATTAGCCTCACTCGGGAGCTTGCTGGGAATGCAGAGTCTCAGGCCCCACCGCTGGATCTGCTGGGGCACAACCTGCCCTTAACCAGATGCCTAGGGATTAATGGGCAGGCGTTTGAGGATCCTAGTGCGGCATATCCACGGCGTGCGTCTGATCCAGCCTCTCCAGGGACTCACAGCATCTCAGCGCATCTGGGAGGCCTTCCCGCCCTCTTGGATACAGGGAGGCTGATGGCTCGCCCCCCTGCACGGCCCTGGGCCCTGCACGGAGCCTCATTGAGCCTGGCCACCTCTCCCTGCCTGCAGACCGCGTGCCCCTGGAAGGCAGGGACCCAAGCTCATGCCTCTACGCGTCCCCCACCCCCCGCCAAGCGCATGTGATGTGGGAGGCTCAGTTAAGATACAGGTTTGCTGAATGAATTATTGCATTTTGCCCGATATCATATCACACACTCTTAGTACCCAAGCCAGAGAAGCCGCGAGGATGCCCGGTAAAGCTACTTTAAAATCACGGGAGGAGTTCCCTTCGTGGCTCAGTGGTTAACGAATCCGACTAAGAACCATGTGGTTGTGGGTTTGATCCCTGGCCTTGCTCAGTGGGTTAAGGATCAGGCATTGCCGTGAGCTGTGGTGTAGGTTGCAGACATGGCTCAGATCCCGCGTTGCTGTGGCTGTGGCGAAGCCACAGCTCCTGTTAGACCCCTAGCCTGGCAACCTCCATATGCCGCGGGTGCGGCTCTAGATAAAAGGCAAAAAGACAAAAAAAAAATCATGGGATTTGTTCACTGCCTTTTAAGATGTTTGGAGAAGAGGATGCTGTGACCTTTTATTTTCCGTGACGGATTAATGTCGGGGGCCTGGGGCCAGCGGCACAGGCTGAGGCCAGGAGGGAGCCTGGCAAAGGGGCCCCGAAGACTGAGGTTAAGTCGAACGAGGGGCTGCATTTGTGATTTCGTCCCTCTGTCCGGGGATTCAAAGCTCCCCTGCGCTGGCTGCTGGGACCGTGCGGGAGGTGAGCATCCTCACCTCGGTTTCTCCGGGAAGACAGCGGCCCTCGGAAAAGCAGAGTCCGCCCCGCTTTTCAAAGAAGTCAGTTAACTTCCAAAAGCAGAAATGAAGCAGTTGCTCCATCTCAGGCGCAGAAACGCGACCTTCTCAGAGAGTCTGGTTTGAGCGGCCTGTGCCCAAACCTTCCAGTTTCGGAAGCCGACCCGAGGGACCCCTGCGCTGCAGGGGGGAGGCGGTGGGTTTGGGACGCGGAGCAGGAGCGGAATTGCAGACCAGGGCGGGGCGGCGGGAGGCGGGGTGGGCTGCGGAGACTAACGCATTTGAATGAAACCTCGAAACTGTGCTGAAGGAAGCGTGCCTGCAGCTCTGGGGACGCACAGAACAGGAGGCGGCCCGCTTTGACTGACAGCTGGAGCACCACTGAGTCCTGCCCGGCCACCAGGCCCGCGGCTGTGTGCTGACTTGGGAAGGCTGCCTCCACGGGTCGGGCGGGCCTCTGGTCCCGCTACCGCGGCCCTTCCGGGCTGCCCTGGATGGGGGCAGGAGAGCACCGTCTCCCAGAAGAGGCTGGAGAAACACCACATGGAACAAAACCACAGAATCCAGACTCAGGCGGTATCTCGACTCTGGGGCTTCTCAGAGCCCCAGGCCGCATCGCCCCTGTTGGTTGTGACACCCAAGAGAGGCAGAGCGGGGCAGGAATTCATCCCGGAACCCTTCCTGGGTGGGGACTCGGGAGCTGGAGGTTAAAGCTAAGAACCTGGCCTCTACCCTGGAGACAGGGTGCTCGCAGCCTCCCCGGCCTCGGTGCTGGGCACCCCGCCGCCTGAACCGGGCCCAGGCTTGTCCTCAGCCTTCCCGCAGCACCGGGTTTCAGCTCTGGACGTTGTGTTGAATGTGGGTAACGGCTTCCGGGCACAGAAGGCATCCGGGCATCCCATCGAAGAAGAAACCACATCCGGAATATCATACAGGGAACAGGTGAAAGACCTGGGGCTTCCTTTGCCCGGAGAAAAGACCAATGAGAAGCCGTTATTATCGTTTAAAACCTCCAGCCATCTTTAGAGCTGCTGCCAGCACTCAGGTTCTCTGAGCAGAGAATCTGTCTCCCCATTCTTCCTGGAATTAAGCATGATCACGTGACTTGCTTTGGCCAGTGGAACAGGAGTACAAGTTACACGCGGTCATATGACTCGTTCTGACCAATAGGATGAGAACAGAAGTTAAGCATGATGTGAGTTGCTTTGGCCAATGGAAGAGGAGTGTAAGTTAGGCAGGGTCATGTGACATGTTCTGGCCCATGGCATGAGAACAGAAGTATGATTTGGTGAATTACTTTGACTGATGGAATTGGAGCAGAAATTGCATGGTCGTGTGACTTCTCTGGGCCAGTGGAATGGGAACAGAAATGAGGTACGGTCACGTGACTTGCTTTGCTGGATGGCAGGGAGCAGGAGGGTGTGACCGCCACGCCGCCTTCCCCGGGCCTCTGATGCTCACTCACACTGCAGGGGGTGAGTGCTCTTCACCGGCTTCCCAGGGCGTGGGCAGCGGGTAGCAGGGCCCCCACCCCAGCCCCCACAACACGGACAGGAAGCATGAGTGAGAAACCTTTGGTTTGCAAGCCCCTGAAACGTCCCGGCTGGTTGCCACCCCGTCAAAGTCAAGCTCATTTTAACCAATACAGAGGCCGATCCCAGAAGCAAGATGCTACTGGAACAAAAATCCAAAATAAGTGGCTGGGGGTGGGGGGTGGGGCTTCGTGATCAGGCAACAGAGATTTTAGAAACCCGATACCAAAGGCCGGAAAGATGGTGGCCCCTGTCGTGCGGGGGTGAGATATCCGGCACCCCCGTCACCTGTGGGGACCTGAGGAGTACACCCCGTGCCCAGCACAGCGGTTGCCCTGGGGGAGGGCCGGAAAGGGGACTGACGGGCGTGTGCTGGTCGCTGTCAGACTCTGGCGCTGTTTTGAGAGAGAGGTGAGATGGGAAGGAAATGGCTGGTTTGCAGACACAAATGAAAGGGGGCGCAGGGGGTTCCCAAATTCGGGGCATGTCGGCCTGGAAGAGCCAGCTGCTTCGCAACCGCGGGTGGTGAAAGCAAACTTCTGGGGGAAGGCACGGCCCCAAGGCCAAAGGAAGCAGCCCGTGCGGTGACCAGCAAATCCAGGGCGTTGTGTCGCATCCAGAGACAAACCAGAGGACTCGGTGGCTCAGGGGTTTGGCAGCCGGTACATCCTTCCAGCTGGACAAGGCCACCCATGGAAAAGGGCCGGTGTCGCGACTCCCCCAGCCAAGCCCAATATCACAGGAAAGCGCAGCCACGTCTGCTGCGGGGCGCTGGGGGCGGCCGGGGGTGAGAAGGCAAGAAGTACAGAAATATGAGAATCTCGCCTCCGGAGGGGCTGTGGCCGTGGCTCTGGGCATACGGAGCTGCTGCACTGGAGAAGCTCACCGTGTTTGAGAGGGCGCCACAGCCACAGGGCCGGCCAAGCGCAGTCTCGTGGGACAGGAAGGGGCCGAGGAAAGCTTCACGCCCCCCCACACCCCCGAGGAGATCGCAGTCCCCCAGGCCAGCCTCGGGTGTGGCTGAGAAGGGCGGCAGCTAAACCAAACCCCCCGGGGAGCAGAATCAGGGCCTGAGCAAAGACACCCCCACCGCACAGCAGCCTGGGCCCTGAACCTCAGCCTGATGGGGTCTCTGCGCTGCCCCAGATGGGAAGCCCCCTTGAGGAGAGGCTGTCCGTGTCCCGCCCTTTTCTGTCTCAGGGAAGCGGTGCGGGTAATTTGTCTTTGCGGGGTGGAGTGGCGCACCCACAGCAGGTGGAAGTTCCCGGGCCAGGAATTGAACTCGGGGCACTGCAGCCACTCTAGCCGCTGCAGTGACGATGCCAGACCTTTAACCCACCACGCCACCAGGGAGCTCCCAGGTAATCTTCCCTTTTAGCCCATAGATGCCTGAGCCAGAGGGGTCAAGCACAGACCCAGGGTCAAGGTCCCCCGTGTCTTACCCCTACTCCTGGCCAAGCTCCACTGGGAAGACTGAAGCTCCAGGGCCCCCTCCGGAGTGGGCTGAGAGCTGGCAGGGCCCCTTTATATTTATATTTGGAAATACAGCATTTGCTGATTAAAAATAGAATTAATGATATCTCTGTTCAACAGACGAAGACAATTGTTTACAGGAATTATAGTTCTCCTCCCTTTCAAACTTTCTGCAATCTATGGCATTTGCAAGCATATAGAATTTTTCAAACTATCTCTAAGAATAGCTTCACCCAGGATCCATAGACAGGGCATGAAATTCACCATTTTCAGGGGAAGGGACACTGCTCCCAAACCTTTGAAAGACTCTCCCTGTGTTTGAAGCCACCAGAACAAGAGTTCCTGGACGATGTCTTTTTGTCACGCCAGGGTTGAAAGATGGCCCCTCATGAGCACAAACCCGCCCAGCGGCAGTCGTGCCCACGGCCCTGCCCCACCATCCTCACCCCCTGTCTCCCCGGATGCCCCCCGCCGGCCGTGCACGGCCAGGACCCTCTGACAGGATGTTCAGGTCCCAGACCCCCCGGTGGAGCGCGAGGTGGGCTGCTCCGTACACCTGTGAGGGTCGGCATGTTCCTCCGAAAATGCCCGGCGGTCCAGGAAAATGGAAATGCATCTGGAGCGAGGCAGTGCAGGAAAAGTGGGAAGGCGAGTTGTGCAGCGAGAGCACAGAACTAAAACGGGAAGGGAGACCACAGACAGACTGGGGGCAGTAACAGCCGCTAACACAGCAAAGAGTCGCCAGGTCCGGGAGATGAAGACCGTGGGCGGCCCCTGGGCTGCTTGGAGACGATCTTAAACGTGGAGAGAATCCAACAGAGCAGAAGCCTGAGTGAGTGTGCACCTGCGTGCATGAGTGTGTGCGTGTGTGTGAGAATGTGGGCATGAGTGTGTGGGAGCCTGTGTGTGTAAATGCGAGAGTGTGGACGTAAGTGGTGAGAGCCTGTGTGTGTGTAAATGTGTGAGTGTGGACCTAAGTGTGTGTGTGTGTGTGTGTGTAAATGTGCGAGTGTGGACATAAGTGTGTGTGTGTGTTTAAAGTGTGGTTCCACTTGGGCGTGTGGATGTGTGTGAATACACGTGCACATGTGTGTGGCGGTGTGTGGGTGTGATCACAGGTGCCTGGCAGTGCTGAGGCCAGGACCCCTGAGGCTGGTGTGGTCCCCAAAGGCCACTCAGAGGGGCGGAGCTCAGACCCCAGCTCCCATGGACCTTATGAGCAATGTGGAGCGTCCTTACCGTCAAACGGAAACAATCGCACGGCAGCCGCGCGGCCACGGTGGAGACGCGCGTGGTGCCCAGCACGCCAAGCCCCCTCCGTGTTAGCGAATCTCCTCACCGCAGTCAGACGCCCAGGCCTCCAGGTTTCCTGCTGGAGACCTCGGG
Organism: Catagonus wagneri; assembly: GCA_004024745.2. Classification (NCBI taxonomy): domain Eukaryota; kingdom Metazoa; phylum Chordata; class Mammalia; order Artiodactyla; family Tayassuidae; genus Catagonus; species Catagonus wagneri. Next base: position 1,552,330 of record PVHT020000047.1, read on the forward strand.
CTGCTCGTCTCCCGCGAGGGTGGAGGCGCACGGGCTCCAAGCCGGGTTATAACCAGAACCAGGGAAGGCCGGGGCCCGAGTGGGCGGGACCGCCCGAGCGCTGGGACCCCCAGGAAACAGCAGGCGCCCGCGGAGCCTCCCTCCGCCTCCTCCGTGTGTACCCGGCCCCACGCGTGCAGGGAGGCGGGAGGGCACCGGGCCGCGGATCTGGGGCCCCGGGCCTGACGACGAGACTCAGCCCGCTCCCAGCGTGATGCAGGCAACGGCCGGCGTTCTCGCCCTGGCGGCGGGGACCCCCGCGAGTCAAACCGCGGATCTGACGCCCCGCAGGCCACACTCTCTGCACCGTCCCTGTCCTCACGTGCAGAGGACGCTTGGCAGAGCATGCGGTTGGAGCCACACCAAGCGCCAGGTCAGGGTGGGTGCACTCCCAGGGTCGGTTTTAATTAGCATCTTCTCTCGTTGGAAGAATTCCCTCCACTTCACGTGGGGCCACGGGAACGTCCCCAAGATCCAGTGGGTGACCACGAGGAGGACAAGGGCAGGCTGGCGCCACTCGCAGGGTGGCAGCAAAATGGCAGCGACATGACCCTCGCTGAATAAGGACCTGCCAAGCAGGATACTGCGGGAGTGTCACTTTCAGTCTGCAGGCACCCACTTTTATGATAATGAGATTGGGGGAAGCTGACATTTCAATACGCAGTGCAAGTTTTTACAGTGATTCAAACACACAGCCACGCGAAGGAATTCCACGTTACCCTATACAAGCCTGTGGGTGGTTTTTGTCTTATAATGTATGCGTTTCCCTACCTTCTGAATCATCGATGTCCTGCAATGAGGACGCACAACTTTATCAAGAGCCAATAAGGTGATTTTTTAAGGTATGCCCGAGGGTAAGAGTTAGGCGTCTGAAAACAGTCCTACGAAGGCTCAGAGCGAAGTGGGCCCTTTGTCGGATCTCCTCTAATACAGCCGGGATGTACTCTGCACAAAGAGAAATGAAGGTAAGTGTAATGAAGGCAGTTTCGCAGCACTCAGAGCAGACCCCATGGGGCCGCCGCCAGGATCTCCCAGCCCGGGCGTCTCCCAGAATCTACCCAGCCCTCCTCTGCCACCACCTCCCGCCGCAGTCACTTCCCTCGCACCTGATCACGACAGCACGCACGGCTCCCTGCTGCTCACACTTCCCCTGCCCACCCGCCAAAAGACCATGTTGGGGTCCTCACCCAGGACCTCAGATTGTAACCTTATTTGGAGAGTGGGTCTCCACTGAGGTCACCGGGTTAAAGCCACGTCAGCAGGTGGACCCTCATGCAGGATGATGCTGTCCCTGTTTAAAGGGGAGGCTTGGACCCAGGGAGACGCACACAAGGGGAAGAGGATGTGAGGACGGGGAGAAGGTTGTCACCTGCCGGCCGAGGAGAGAGGCCTCAGGAGGCCCCGCGCACCTGAACCTCGGCCTCCACGGAGAGAGGCTGGATTTCCGCTGCGGGCACCTGCAGGAAACACGTAGAAGGCAGTCTCCACGAGGCGGCCAAGAGGAGGTTTTTTAAAACTCGAGCATCACCAGAACCACGCTCAGCCTTCTAGAAGCCTCCCAACAGCGCGCTGCCCTCAGCAGAGGCTGGCATCTCAGCAGCGATGGCAGGCCCCTTGATGGGGCTTCCTGTCCACTCTGAGTCCAGGATGTCCCCAGGCACAGGTTCCTCTCACTCTGCTCGAGGGGAGAGGACCGCCATGCCCAGGCCCCCAGCTTTGTCACACGCACGTGCTCTGCGTGGGACACTCCTGTCATGCCCTCCCTCCCTTCCCAACGCACAAATGCAGGCATGTACATGCACACAGGCATGTGTGCACACACACACACGCATGACGCACACAGGCATACACACAAGCACACACGCGCACACACACTCACACGCACAAACTCACACATACACAGGCGGGCAGGCACACAGGCACGCACACACACAGACACATGTGCGTGCACACAGGAAGACACACAGGCATACACACACGCACACAGTCATACGCACGCACACTCACACACATGCACACACACGCGCGTGCACACAACACTCACACACACACCCCTCCCCCTGGTAATCTCCCCTCCTCGCTCGCCGAGTGTCAGCTGACCACACACAGCAGGCCCTGCCCGAAACGCCGTCTTCCTTCCAGGAGCTCTGTGGGCACTGGGGGTTGTGCCATCTCTGTTTGAGGGGCTCCCTGGGGACCACACAGCACTTAGAAGCTTCCCAGTCCCCACTCGCGGATGCCGGTAGGGTCCCTTCCTGGCCACAGTTACAGCAACCAAAAATGACTCCAGGCTTCACCAAACATTCCCTGGGGACAGAACCTCCGTGACCGAGGGCACTGCTCTCAAAACCTTCAACCCCCACAGGCGTGGGTGGCGCTGGCATTCCTCACCACGGATCTGTCACCAAGCGCAGCCTCTGGCACTCGGCCTGTCCTCGTGCCCACGACAGAAGGGTGGGAGAACAAAGAACTGGCCAACCTGGGTCGGTCTCCGGTGGCTCAGCTGCAGCCTGACCCTTCTGCTGCTCCCAGTATTGGAATGACCCCTGCATGACCCCAAACAGCCTGGGGGCGCCCGCCCCGAACCCCCTTGGGACTATCTCGGTTCCTGTGTCTCTCCCTCCCCCGGGGCCTTGTATAAGCTTGTCACCCATCAAGGCGCAAGCCAGATAAATAAAATGAGCTGACAGAGGTGCAGAGCGCATCAGACCCCTCCCAGGAAGAGAGATAATAAGCTGACACTCTGATGGTTGTATTAACAATTTAACAGAGCCCCAAGCGCCCGCAGCCACGCAGGTCCGCCAGCAGCCAGCAGCCGTGATCTCCCGACTCCATTCCCGGCGGGAGGGGAGCCGGGCCGAGGTCTCCTGCGGCCCAGGAACAGGTCAGTCCTGCCGTCTGGGTGTCTGACCTTGGCGTTCTCCACCCCCTGGACTGGGTGGGGTGGGGGCTGATGCCTGAAAACCCTGAATTCTGTCTGCTCGCCCCACTGGAGCCATAGCCCTTAGAAGAGGGGCTGGAAGCAGGGCGTGAGCCTCATGGCCAGGGCTTCCCCACTCCCCACTGCCCACGCTGACCTGGACCAGCCAGGGTTTCCCCACTCACCACTGCCCTCCCTGACCTTGACCAAACAGAAGACCAAGGGCTCCGATGGCTGGGACCACACGTCCTCTTCCCCTCTTTAAGCCCCTGTCCAGCACAGAACTCGGTATACAGTCAGTGCCCAGTAAGTGTTTGTGGGGTAGAGGCCAAGAAAGGGGGCAGGAGAGGAAAGAGGCATTACACCTGTGCTCAGAGCAGGCAGGTGACGGCTGCAGGTAGGATGCTCGGAGCCACGCCCACCCACCCACCGGGTGCTCCCTTTTTGAACCAGCTCAGAGAGCCTGAGGCCCCAGGGTGGGGTTCAGGGGTTCCGTGGAGGCCATGGCAGCCTTGGGAACAGGGCCAGGCCTCCCGAAGCAGTTGGGAATGCCGGGTGGAGGGAGGCAGGGGTCCCCAGGGCCACCGGGACCACCCTCCCCCCAAGCTAGTTCCAGGAGGACCGGGCTTTGCCCCGAGCCCAGCTTCTCCCGCAGGGGTAGGGGGCCGAACCGCTGACCTCCCGCGGGGCCCTCGAGAGCCTCTTCCCCAGAGCCCTTTCTCAGTGACCAGCCCCGCTGTCCCCTCTACCCCTGCCCCAGCCACTCCGGTGCCTGGAGGCTTCCTTTGAAGGGAAACTGTTTTCTTTATCTGTGTCATCCCTCGAGGGGCGTGTCTTTGAACGGAGCCCTGATTACTTTTCCGTAAATATCCAGGTCCTGGCCCAACATGTTCTTTTCCAAAGTTATCAAAAAAAGTACACTCACACACGCGTGTGCATGAGCACGTGCACACACACACACACACACACACACATTCAGGGGATTTGGATCATATTAATGGGATTCGGCTTTTCTGCTCTGCTGAGAAATGCCGTGAGAAAAGCTGAAAGCTTCTTATCTCAGAAATCAAATCAATGGGCACTTTTGAAAAACTGACACAAAGAAGAAGAAAAGGAAAAAGAAACCGAGAGAAAAGGCTTCGTTCAGATGCCGCACCCAGAACCCACTGCATTTCCACGACACTTCCTCCAAGTCAGAGCCGCTTGTCATCCTGCTGCCTCTGCCTGCTACTTAGAAACCACAATCCAAACTTTTAAAATAAAGGGAGCAAAGTCTGGATGTAATTTAGTGGTGATTACTTATCAGCCGTTCCCGAAAACAGATGCCCATGGCAGCGAAGGGCAGCCGATTTATCGGGAGGCAAAGACGTACGCCCTGCACTAGAGTGACGTTACCGGGCTGGGTAACTGCTGCAGAAACAATAAGTTATCCATTGATTAATTGGGCTTCTTGGTTTTTCAGAGCTTTTCATGCGGATAGTGGTGTATACTCTAACAGCAAATTTAAATAGGCAAAAGCACCTCAGAAAACTAAATATAGAACTACCACATGACCGAGCAGTCCCATGCCTGGGCATATATCCAGATAAAATTTTCATTCAAAAAGACCCATGCACCCCTAGGTTCACTGCAGCACTATTCACAATAGCCAAAACATGGAAACAACCCAAATGTCCATCGACGGATGAATAGATTAAGAAGCTCTGGTATATATTCACAATGGAATACTACTCAGCCATGCAAAAGAACAAAATAATGCCACTTGCAGCAACATGGATGGAACTAGAGACTCTCACACTGAGTGAAGTAAGTCAGAAAGAGAAAGACGAATACCGTATGATATCACTTATAACTGGAATCTAATACATGGCACAAAGAAAACCATCTATAGAAAAGAAACAAACTCATGGACATGGAGAACAGACTTGTGGTTGCCAAAGGGGAGAAGGAGGCAGTGGGATGGACTGGGAATCTACTAACTTGGAGTTAGCAGATGCAAATTATTGCATTTGGAGTGGATACACAATGAGACCCTGCTGTACAGCACGGGGAACTCTATCCAATCACTTGGAACATGATGGAAAATAATATGCAAAAAGGAGTGTATATAAATGTATAACTGGGTCATTTTGCTGTACAGCAGCAATTGGTGGAACATTGTAAATCAACTATAATTTTAAAAGTGTTTTAATAAAAAACTTAAAAAAGAAGAAGGCAAAGGACATCCCAGGACTGCAGAACTCTCTGTCTCACAAAAGTGTCCGACAATGAGGTACTGCTGAATGCACTGGGCCCCCAAATAGTCTCCATCTATAAAGGTTGGTCTTCAAACCACCCCTCTGTGAGACACCAGTGCACATGGATTAGAACGGCTAAAGTCAAGAACACTGACCTGTCGAAGGCTGGCGAGGATGTGGAACAGCAGAAACTGACATTCATTGCTGGTGGGGAGGCAAGATGGTGCAGCCACTTTGGAAGACAGTTGGGAAGTTTCTTACAAAGATAAAGATACTCTTGCCGCACAAACCAGCAATCACTCCCCTTGGTATTTCTCCCAAATTTTTTGAAAACTTGTCTACACAAATGCCTCTACAAGAATGTTCGTAGAAGCTGTATTCATAATTACCAAACACTAACAGCAACCAAGATGCACTTCAGCAGGTGAACGGGTAAAGAAGCTGTAATATGTCCAGACAATGGAGCGTTATTTGGTACTAAAAAGAAATGAGCTATCAAGCCACAAAAAGACATGGAAGGAACTTAAGTGCATATGACTAAGTGAAGTGAGTCTGTTTTAAAAGGCTGTGCACTTTATGATTCCAATTATATGACATTCAGGGAAAGGCAAACCTATAAAGACAGAAAAGAGATCAGTGGTTGCCAGAGGGTTAGGGAGGGGAGGGGTTGAATGGGTGAAGCCCAGGGGATATTTTAGAACAGTGAACTAATTCTGTATGATACTGGTAGAGACATGACACCAGGCACTTGTCAAAACCCATAGAATTTTACAACACAAAGAGTAAACGTTAATGCATGTAAAATTTTTAAAAATCAATTAGAAGGTCAGGAGATTCCAGGATTGCATGTAGATGGTGGCAAAAGAATCTAACTGTAATACAAGCACATGACATCCGCCCACTGAAGGGGTGGAGGGAGGTGCTGATCTGAGGTACCTTTGGAAGTGAGTGGGGTCTGTCAGACTATAGATAAAAGAAATTGTACGCAGGCGTTCTCTAGTCGGTAAAGTTTCTTCCTTCATTAACAGTTCTGAAACCGCTATACACAAACACCAGGACCGATAAACAAGTAAGTGGCTGGAAGATAGTGGGACCCAGGTTTCCCACTGTTGGAGTAGAAGGTTACAGGACAATAGTGAGAGGAGACTAGGATGATCCAAGCGGTACTGGATTATTACTGTAGACATAGCATGAACTCGTGTTTACCTTAATGTGGATACAGATGGAGAGAGAAGACATAGGTGATATGTAACATGTACATATACATGAGTTAGTGTGATATTGGGATTCAAAGAAATATATTTGGTCTTCATCTCCATTTCTGGCACAGAGCTCCTAAAACCCCAGGGATTTCCTGCTTGATGAGATCAGCAAAGGTGTCTCATGTCAATGAAATGACTTTGCAACCATACCTGAGGATGGGGACCAGCGGTCCCTAGGAGCAACCGTGTGATTGGAGGGTTGGAACTTTCAATCCCACCCCTCTGACCTCTGGGAAAGGGGCTGGAAACTGGCTTGAATTCCAATGGCAGGTGATTTGGTTGATTATGCCTGTGTAAGAAAGCCTCCATAGGAGTCCCCGTCGTGGCTCAGTGGTTAATGAATCCGACTAGGAACGATGAGGTTGTGGCTTCGATCCCTGGCCTTGCTCAGTGGGTTTAAGGATCCGGCGTTGCCGTGAACTGTGGTGTAGTTTGCAGATGCAGCTCGGATCCTGCGTTGCTGTAGCTGTGGCAAAGGCAGGCAGCTACAGCTCCTGTTAGACCCCTAGCCTGGGAACCTCCTATGCCACGGGTGCGGCCCTAGATAAGGCAAAAAGACAAAAAAAGAAAAAGAAAGAAAGCCTCCATAAAAGCCTAAAAGGAGAAGGATCGGAGAGCTTTGGGGTTGGTGTATGTGGAGATTCAGAGAAATTGGCATATGCCTGGAGAGTGCATGGAAGCTCCCTGCCCCATACTTTGCCTATACCAATTAAAGGACAGAGACTGGCAGAGTGGCTTTAAAAACAGGACGCAACTATATGCTGTCTACAAAAAGCTCAGCTTAAGTATAACAATATTGGAGGAAAAGGATGGAAAAAGGTATATAGTGCAAACATTAATCAGGCAAAAGCAGAAGTGGCTATATTAATAGCAGATGAACTAGGCATCAGAACAAAGAAAATTACCAGCAACAGAGGGGACCTTTATGTAATGACAAAAGTGTCAGTCCACCCAGAAGACATGGGGATCCTAAATATGTATGCACCAAGCAACAGAACTTCAAATTATGTGAAGAAAAAGCTGACAGAGCTGAAGGGAGAAATAGAAAAATCCACAATTATACTTGGAGACATCAGCACTCCCATCTCAACAACTGATAGAACAACTAGACAGAAAGTGAGCAAGGGTATAGAAGAACTCAGTAGCACCAGCAAGCAACAGGATCTAATCAATGTATACAGAACTTTCCATCTGACAGCCACATAATACTTGCTCTCTTCAAATGTCTGGGGAATGGATACCAAGACAGACCATATCCCAGGCCCTGAAACAAACTTCAAAAGTTTAAAATCATTGAATCACACAGAGCGTGTTCTCTGACCACAGCAGACTCGCACTAGAAATTCATAAGTGAGACACACCGTAAAAGCTCAAACATGTGGAAGCTAAGCACACTTCTGCAGGTCAAAGAGGAAGTCTCAGGGGAATCAAGGAATCTGTTTAAATGAAAATAAAAATTGAAAATGCAACACAGCAACACTACCAAAGCAGAGATGAGATGAGGGTGAAAGGTGCAATACCAACGCATGCCTTAGAAAAGAAACAGCCTCAAATCAATAATCCAGGTTTCCAGCTCAAGAACCAAGAAGAAGAAAATAAACCTAAAACAAACAGAAAGAAGGAAATAATCAACATAAGAGCAGAAATCAATGAAACTGAAAAACAATAAATAACACCAATGAAGGGCTAGTCTTTGAAAAGATTGATAAAATTGACAAACCCCTAGCAAGATGGAGAAAGAAAAAACATAAAAGACCACAAACTACCTATATGAGGAAAGAAACAAGGCTATTATTATAGAGCATATAAGTATCAAAAGGATAATAAGGAGTGCTGTGGACCACTCTACACACATGCTTTGACAGCTCTGACTAAGAGGACAATATCTTTGATAAATACCAACTACCACAGCTCACCCAACATGCAACATAGTGCTCGAATACTTTTATAACTATTGAGGAAATTAAATTTGTCACTTAATTTAAATCACCCCCCTCAAAAGATTTCTCCAGGCCCAGATCATTTCACTGAAGAATTCTACCAAACACTTAAAGAGGTGTCTACACAATCTTTTCCAGAAAATAGAAGAGGAAGGAACAGACCCCAGCTCATGTTATGAAGCTAGTATTGGCCTGATACTAAAATCAAAGACTATTCAAAAAATAAAAGCTATAGACCCAATATCCCTCATGAATATAGACACAAAAATATTAGCAAAATATTAGCACATACCATTTAGCAATACTTAAAAAGACGTACACAACATGACCAAGTAGCACTTATTCCAGGGGCCCAAGGCTGGTTCAATATTTGAAAAATCGATTGGTATAATTCCCCCACATCAATAAGCTAAAGAAAAAAATCACCAACCATGTCAACCAGTGCATAAGAGCATACGTCATAGTTGTGATAAAACTTTTCCCCCAAAATACCTCTACTTAGGAAAGAATGTCTAAAAAAAATTACAGCTAACATTTCACTCAATAGCATAGACTGAATGCTTTCCACATTCCTAGCAACAAACACCTGGATGCTGAAATTTAAAATACAGCAGCATTTATAATCACTAAAGAAATTAAATATGTAGTTGTAAATCTAACAGAACGTGTACAGAAATTGCATGTTGAACACTACACAATTCGGATGAAAGAAATCAAAGAAGATTTCAATAAATGCAGAGATGTATCATGTGGGTTGGAAGACTCAACATAATAAAAATGCCATTGCTCCTTAAATCCCTAAATTTACAGGTTTACCACAATTCCTAGCAAAGCCCCAGGACAATTTTTTGGTAGACATAGACAAGATTATTCTAAAACGTACTCGGAAAGGCAAAGCAACTAAAATAGCGGAGGCATTTTTGCAAAAAAAGTAAAGCAGGAAGAATCAGTAGACCCAATTTTAAAACTTGTCTTCTAACAACAGTAGTCAAGAGTGTGTGCTTTTGGTAGAAGAAGAGACACACAGATCGATCAAACAGAATGGAGAACCCAAAAGTAGACTCACAGGATTATGCCCAAATGAGTTTTTAAAAAGTGCACTAGCAATTCACGGAGGAAGGATAATGTACCCTGTAAACGTTACTGGGTCCACCAAACATCCAGAGTCAAAAAAACAAAACAAAACAAAAAAACCCTTGTTCTCATACAAAAATTAACTCCAAACGTATCATAGGTAAAGCATAAAACTCTAAAACTTTTGGAACAAAATATAGGAGGAAATCTTTGCAAAAGACTGACAGCAGAGTCACAATTTATAAAGAGAAACATTGATAAATTGGACCTCATCAAAATGTGAAAATTTGCTCTGCAAAGGACTCTTTCAAGAGGATGAAAAGGCAAGCTGAAGAGTGAGGAAAATACATGCCTGACAAAGGACTAGGATCTGAAATACACAAAGACCTCCCAAAACTCAAAAAGTAAACAGTTCTCAGTCATACTTTGTATTCATGTTTGAGCTGCAGTTGACAAATTGTATTCCATCAACGTCCTTGCTTTACGGCTGAGGAACCAGAAGGTCGCGACTTGCCTGTGCTTCAGCTCCTGGTGGGAGAAAGAACTAGATTATTTTCTTTTCAAAAAAAAAAATTTTAATCGTGTAGAATATACCTAACACCAAATCTACCGTGGTCACCATTTTTTTTCAGAGTACAGTTTTCAGGGTTCGGTGGCATGAAGTACCCTCACACCCTTGTACAACCATCATCCCGTCCATCTCTAGAACCCCTCGTCTTGTAAAGCTGAAACTGTGTCCATGAAGCTCCAGCTCCCCTTCTCCCCTCCCCCCAGCCCCAGGCACACATCCTTCTGTCTCAATGAATTTAACTACTCCAAGTGCCCTGAATGAATAGAATCATGCAATACTTCTCTTTTTGTGACTGGTCTATTTCACTTGCCTTAATGTCTTCAAGGTCTAACCAGGTGTCAGAATGTCCTTCCTGTTCAAGGCCAAATGATATTCCAGTGGTAGACCTGGATTTGAACCACCACCCTGAAGGGCAGCTTGCCCTTGAGAAGCCAGCCCCCTTGGGGGGCAGTCGCCTGAGCCCCCCCGTGTTAGGCGTCTCCAGGCACCTGCCCTTCCTGGCCCCCTCCAGGCAGGTGAGCTTTGTTACGAGGTGATACACAGGGAGGCAGGAAAAGGGACCCAGGGCTGATGAGAAAGATAAACACCAGACCGGATTTGGGAATGACACAGGGTTCGCCCAGGTAGAGCGGGGGTCCAAGACCCTCCAGAAACCCAGCGAGAGTGCATGAGACTGAATCCAGGAGGGGAGAGGGAGGAGGCGGGTGGGAGTGGAGGCTGGCCCCTGGGGGGCTGCCAGGGATTTGCAGGATGCCCCCCACCCCGTGTTCTGCTGGTTCTGGCGCCGTGTCCACAGCACAAAGGGCTCAGCCGTGACCAGAGTGAGGCTGTGAGCGTCAACGTACTAAGGAGGCGTTAAATAATATTTAGGAGACCTCTTTTCATCTAAATATGCCGCGCCTTTGAAGATGAAGGAGGGAGAGGAGGGCCCATGCACGGGCTCCGGGGGGCTCTCCCCATCCTGGCATCAGCCCCAGACAATGCCAGCACAGCACGGAAAGGAGCCAGACCGCCCAGAGAAACAGCCTTTAGTAAAATTTCTTGGAGATCTAGTCAAGAAAGTATGCGTGTCTCCCTCAGATAACACGGCTGTATTATCGGCATTTGACTCCATCGGAGCTGCGGAAAAACAAAACACCCATTCCTGACTGCAGAAAGCCTTGGAGCTGCTGGGCTCTGGAATGACGGGCAGGGGGTGGGGACTGCCAAGGGAGCGTGTGCCTTCTTCCGTCCCCAACAACAGACCCCAGGCCCTTGAAGGACCGTCGGCTCACCTGGGGCGCCGGTCAGACATGCAGTTTCCCCGGGGCCCCTGCCAGGAGTTGGGCCCGGGAATCAGCATTTGCAACGGGGTCTCTGGCCGTCCCTCTGCACAGGACAGGATGTGCGGTGGGGCTCCTGACTGCTTCCCGATGAGGCCCAAAGTCAAGAGAGGCCAGGGGCGCCCTCCACAGTCCACAGCAGGGAGCCCGAGCCCCTGGGTGTGACACACAACCTGGTTCCCGGTCCTCGGCCCGGGCCACCCAGAGGGCAGGGAGCATCGGAGCTCACGAGGTAAAGGAGGCTGCTTGGGAGAGAGGCCAGCCTGCCGTGAGCCTCTCCGGGGAAGGCTGGAAGTCCTGCCCTCACCTGGAGGAAGGGAGGCGAGCTTCTAGGAGACCCCTGCAGGTTTGCTGTGGGTCCCCGAAAGCGTGCAGGCACAGACAGACGTTAACTCACTCCTACAGAGGAGTCCACAGCAAAGGCTGTGGGCAGTGCCTCCCCGAGGCTGGAGGATGAGAGCTGTCGGGGGTAACACGCCACCCAGGACAGGCGCCAGCTGCAGGTCTCCTGGGGGAAGATGGCACTGCATGTAGGGACAATGTCCTGGGGCCACTCTCAAAAGCTCCTTCTCAGGAGGGTGCTTGAGGGGGCAACAGGTGGGGAGGGGGCAGCCGGGTGCCCTGGCCGTCGAGGAACCACAGGGAGCGCAGAGAGGGCTGGCCTCAGACCCAGGGCCACAGGACAGCACCAAGAAGGCCCAGAGCGCTCAGTCCCCAAAGCCTCTCTCTGTCCCTGCTCGTCCCTTCTGGCTCCAGCCTTGGGGCCACGTGCCTCGGGGCTGCGAGGGCAGTGGGGGTTCCGGCCGGCCGGGATAGAGAAAGCCACAGACCGCTCACCCCGCCCCCACTGCAGGCTGCAGCCTCGGCCAGGCCTGTGCTGGGGAGCAGACGCCGGGGGTGAAGACTCGGGTTTCAAGTATCTTACTGGACTGAACACACCACTTTAAAGAAAAATCAGACTACAGCTGGGACTAGAATAGATGATACGACTTTACTTCCCGAGAAGGACCAGAGACATCACAGGGCCCGCATGAGTTGTGCCAGCTGGGCACTCAGCATGCCTCGTGGGCCCCGTCCACTCCACGAAAGCCTTCAGCAGCCTGGAGAAGAAGACCCACCGGCCGCGTAAGTGCTGAGGGTGAGAGGCAGCTCCAGACACCCCTCGGAAGCCGAGCTGGCTGCCTGACAACTCAAGCCCCCAAGGAACTAAAAACAGCTCCTCTCCCACAGTGTGCTGCAAGGGCAGTGGAGGGGGACTCAGTGCCCTTGTCCCACACCCACCCCTCCTCATGCGCTGTGCGCCCCAGTCTGCTCGGGCCCCCGCCTCTGAGCGGCAGCCAGACAAGACCTTTGGCAAAGCGGACAGACTCCTAACTCTCAGCCCAATGTCCATTCTATCTTCCTTAGAAATAGAACCTGATTTCTAGCTGGATGATGATGAACCCAGCTAAAAGACTATATATCCCAGCCTCCCTTGCCCTAGATGGGATCACGTGATTCAGTTTTGGCCAGTGAGATGTGAGCCTTGTGTGGTACTTCCAGAAAGTCTCCTTAAGGGCTATTGGCTGTGATGGCTGGAGCCCCAGCACCCATTTTGGACCATGAGGATGAAGACATGCTGGGGTGTTGATCCCAAAGAGCTTCTTACAGCTACCCACTTCCAAAACAATATAACATAAAAAGTGATGTAAAACATCCATCTTGTTTCAGATGCTCTTGCTGGGGAGTTTTCAGTTAAATGCTGCAGAGCCTAATCTGGGCTGGAGAATATAAACAATGACTCCCCCCAAGGCACACACATCATCTCACCAAGCACACTGCCATCCTGGCATGTGGGCATTCAGGGCAGGGCTAGCTCCACCTCTCTTGTTCGCCTCAAGTTGGAAAAGTGTGGCATGGGGTAGGCTGGGGGTCGGGGTATTCCCTCTCTATGCCAAGCCAAAGCGATTTACTGAATTTACTGAAATCACTTAATGTATCTCAGAGGCAGGTGATAATGTGGGGTTTGCTGGCTGAAATGATCCAGATCCCACACCGGGAAAGAAGGCCTGAGCTCTGACTGGGCCCTGATCTCCAGACTCTGGGCTGGCCCGGGATGACTTTTGGGGATGAGAAATACAGCGAGCACCCTGGGTTGAATTGTGCCCCCTCCCCCAAATTCAGATGGAATTAGTTAAGAAGAGGTAAGTAGGAGGCCCTAATTCCATATGACCAACGTCCTTATAAAAAGAGATTTGCACACAGACAACAGCCAGGGAGAACGCCGTGTGGAGATTGGGGGTGAAGCCAGACAAGGCAAGGCACTACCGAATGCCAGGAGAGAACCCTGGACGTCCTTCCCCAGAGCCTCCTGAGGGAACACAGCACCTTCTAAGCATCGCAGGACACCGACTAGCTGGTACTCAGTGTCTCTTAGGTGGGAGAACAGGTGAGAGGATGAATGGATGGATAAATGGATGTAAGACGTGGGTGCACAGATGGGTATGTGGGCAGGTAGACAGATGGATGGATGGACAGACGGATGGAAGGATGGACGGACGGATGGATGGATGGAAGGATGGATAGATGGATGGATGGAAGGATGGAAGGACGGAAGGATGGATGGACAGATGGAAGGATGGATGGACGGATGGAAGGATGGAAGGATGGATGGAAGGATGGATGGATGGAAGGATGGATGGACGGATGGAAGGATGGAAGGATGGATGGATGGAAGGATGGATGGAAGGATGGAAGGATGGATGGATGGAAGGATGGATGGATGGATGGAAGGATGGATGGAAGGACGGATGGATGGATGGACGGAAGGATGGAAGGATGGATGGATGGATGGACGGAAGGACAGATGGACGGATGGACAGAGGAAAGATGGATGGATGGATGGAAGGATGGAAGGATGGATGGATGGAAGGATGGAAGGATGGATGGATGGAAGGATGGACGGATGGAAGGATGGAAGGATGGATGGATGGATGGAAGGATGGACGGATGGACGGATGGACGGACGGACGGACGGAAGGATGGAAGGATGGATAGATGGAAGGATGGAAGGATGGAAGGATGGATGGATGGATGCAAGGATGGATGGATGGATGGAAGGATGGATGGATGGATGGAAGGACAGATGGACGGATGGAAGGATGGATGGATGGAAGGATGGATGGATGGATGGATAAGCACAGGGTAGCTCCAGATGCTAAAAGGATTCTACCAAATGGACCGCATGCCTGCAGGTGCTCACACGTCAGCCCAGCATATGCAGCCAGAAGCACAGAGCCATCACACCCACGGATTCCACAAAAGCATTGCAGCCTCGACACCAGGAAGAAACAGGTCATCATTTTCTATAAAACAGCCAGGAACCTCCCTGATCAATGCTGACATCCATCTGGCTTACTTTTCACACCGCCTACTTTTATTCCTCATCAATAACACAGGGGTGTCAGGCAGGCAGGCTAAATTAGAGGACTGGGAGTGACATATGTCCACTGCTATGTAAAATAGATGGGTAACAAGGACCTACTGTGCAGCACGGGGTAATCTACTCAGTACCGTCTAAAAACCTACATGGGAAAAGAGTCTAAAAGGAACGGATACATGTATATGTACCACAGATTTACTTTGCTGCACACCTGAAACGAACACACCCTTCTAAGTCAACTATACTCCAATAAAATTTATTTTAAAAACAAATACCACTCTCTTGGTCCTGCCAAAGATGTAAATAACACAGGGTTCTCAAAGGAGGACACAGGGTAGGGTTTGCTGTAATGGGACGGGGTGCCTGCCCCCAGGGGGGTGATGGGGAGGGTTCCTTCATGAAGGCGGATGTCCTGCAGAACCCCTTTATCAGGCAGGTGAGATGAACACGGAGCAGCAAGAAGGGGATGCCAGCCCCCAGCCGTCCCATCCTTGGGTGGCTCCTCAGTGGTAGGTGCCGGCCGACAACACGAAAGGGTCCAGCCTCTAACTAGGATTAGATGGGACACAGCTGCCTGTCAAAGTGCAAATCCAGCATCAGAGAGCGAGCAACCACACACCCTCCCTCCGCGAGCAGCCGGCGGGGTGAACCTTCACCAGAGGCTCAGCTCGCGGACCATCCACCCCTGGACCTTGGCGCAGAGGAACAGATGCCCAGTGAGTCGAGCAAGCAGGAGGGCGGCCAAGGAGGAACGGTGGCCCTAGAGAGGAGGCTGCCCTCTGGTGCCAGAACAGGGCCCCTGCACCTCACTAAGAGCCCTGGGCACAACCCGCCTGAGCAGCTGGATTAAACCAACCAGCGTGGCTGGGAACAGGCTGCCCCCACAGCTCCCAACACTTAGCTCTATGGCCCCCAGTGCACAGGCCACTGGGTGGCTCCCCTCCCCAAATGACAACTATTGGAAAAGACCCCACGGGCAATGAGAAATTTCTGGAAGCTGCTGCCAGAAGAAGCGGTTAATCTACTCCTTTCTGAAGCTCTGGACTCATTTGGCTGGGCTTTGGGGGCACCCGTTGCCAACGTGGCCTCAGCTAATAAGTAATTAGAAGGTAATTAACATTTGTAACATACAACGGGAAACATCTGGACCTACGACTTATTAAAACCTAAGAACCTGATTAATCAGTTGCGTACAGAGAGAGAAAACAGGCTCAGGTTCAGGATCGGCTTCCTTGGGCTCAGCCCTCCCGGCCCCACCTCCAGGAAGGGTGTCCGCCCCTCCAGCCCACCACCCTTGGGCCTCATTGGTCTCTGTCCACCCTCATCGTCCTCCTCCCACGCTCCCCGCCCCACTCCCCGCACGTTAAGTTTACGGATTAGAGGAAAGCAGAGACCCAGCTCTTCCCCACACCCGCCTCCCGCACCAAAGGGATGGAGAGAAAGGTCAGGAAATGGGCGGGGGGACCTGTGTCAGCACCCATGCCCTTCCCCTCCGGCTCCTCCCGCCCCAGGGAGCTCAGGGAGAGAGAGACCCCGGGCATGCCACACTTGAGACCCACCATATGCCTTAACCTGGAAAACGCCCTTGGCTCTCGGCCCTCACCGCCCCCCACGCCCCCCCCCCCACACACACACGGGAGGCAAAAAATAATGGGAGCAAAGCATCCCAGCAGTCAGGACCACACCCGCGAAGATATGTTGGCTCCCGCTGGTCCCCCATTCCTCCTGCTTCTCTTCATCTTCCGAGCAGCAGGGTGGGGGGCTGGGGGGGGGGTGGGAACATGTGTATCTGATGAGCCTAACGCTCTCCCCAAGCGCCTTGGTTTCCAGCCAAAACATTAGAGGATATTGCTGTACCGACCCGTCATTCTCCCTCAGACAGGAGGGAGCCCCGATGAAAGGCCTGGCGTTCCTGGGAAGGCGGGGAGGCCAGCTCGAGCTCCGCCGAGTCCCTCCGCTGACGCCGGGCAGAGCGGACATGCCGAGGCTCCTCCTTGGACGCCCCAGAAGCCGCGTCCTAGGGTGGTTCTTGGAGAAACCTGGTCCAAGCCACCTCCGCTTCCTCCCTTTGGGGAAAAAGAAGCCTGAATCTGTTCGCTCCCGGGATGCAAACAAGAGGTCCCAGGACGCTGCCCACCCAGGGCCACTTCTACGACCCCTCCTTCCCACATTGCGAGGGTCCAGTCACTTGATTGGTGGGGGAGCTGTCCATCACACATTTGAACCCTGAGGCTCAACTGATTGGTCAAGGGGCGGGCATGTGACACGAACTGAACCAATGAGATGCCTGTCCCGGGATTTTTTTTCTCCTTCCAGGCACCGGAAGAGGCCAGTCTTGTCCAGGCTGAAAGACAGTCGAGGAGGCCCACCTGCAGCCCCGGCTCCTGCCACGGAAAGGCAGCACGTCTGAAGGCACAAGGTCCCAGGCAGCAGCGAGGCAGAGGCGGGCGTTGGGGGTGGCTGGCGGCACTCGGGCCGCTTCCTTCGGACCAGCTCCATCCGCTCGCCTGGCTGGACGTGGTGAGCTGAAGGCAGTGTGGGCTGTGCTCTGTCCCTGTCCAACCGCAGTGGACAAATGCAAGCACCGACTCGGTCCCCTCCATTCCTGGGAGAGTGGCAGTCCCTCAGCTGGAGAGACGGGCTCAGAAAAGGAAAGAGCAACTTTTGAAAGAAGGCACGAGAAAGTGATATGCAGCCAGTTACTATGTCTGACCAATCAACGAGGGAGAAGGTTTGGTCTGCTTAGAAAAAAAAAAAAAATTAACCATTTTTAAAACCATGGCTGCTTTCTCGTTTGCCTATGAATGTTTTAAGCGGAAATCCTCTTACTCGGTCCTTCGCAGGCAACCAGTCTCGACCTAAGGCCTCCCTGGCAATCGCTTTGCAGCCGATTCTTTTTTCAAGTGGATTTTTTTCCCTGACTTCCCAATAAAGTGGATGAAATAGGTGATTCTTTGGGGGACAGGTAGACCCCATGGAGGCGCTAGAGACCCTGTGGGGAGAAGGTGCCCCATGGAGGAGAGAGAAGCTTCTGGGGGCAGAACTTGAGCAGTCAGCAGATCCAGCGCGGAGACTCAGGGAACCAAGGAAAACTCCGCTTTGGGGGGAAACACCACCGCACCCCAGAGCTAGAGTCATGAGATCTGGATGCGTGAACTGAGACCACCCTGGGCAACACGGCCATTCAGGTAGGAGTGCCAGCCGTGTCCCCAGCCCTCTGGCCGGGGACACTTGTAGTTTTCACAAGGCCCTGGAAGCCGGGGTACCTCTAGCCCCCCTCACACGTGGGGAACTGAAGCTCCCTGCCGGAAATGGGCAGGGAGGATTCAGATTCGGGTTCAAACCCCAGACCTGGCTCTCAAATCATGTTCCTTCCGCCACCTGCACCCAGAGGTCATTGCCAGGTCATCACCCCCCAGCCCCCAGCTCCCTCAACCCGGGTCCTACCCCCTCAGGGGCAACCAAAACAGAGCAGGCTGCAGCGGGGCGGCCCCCACTCCACTCCCCGTGGCCGGAGGGGCTGGCGAGGACAATCTTCGGAGGCAAAGAGGTCCCCTGCCAGCCCCACGAGGGAAACTGGCCAGGAGAGAAAACGCAGTCACTTGGGGCCATGAACTTACTAGTAACCAATTTGCAGAGAGCCTGTCCTTAGCTTGTGCCGCCGGCAAGGTCTGCACCCGCAATTGGGGTCCATCAGCCTTGAAATTACGGACGGCGTATCACTCCGCCAGGCCCGCCGCAGCGCGGAGATGGAGCGGCTTGGCAGTGAGTGACAGCTCCAATAAACGCGTTCCTGCCAGGAAAATAGCACTGCCACGTGGAGGTGCTTTGGAAAGTATTGAACTTCAGGAGGAAATAAAATAAAAATAAAATAGCTCTGGCACTCCTGGGTGCTCCGTCATTACTGCCAGACGCGGTGGGGAGAAAAGAAAACCCATCATCAAATAAATATCTCACTGTCCTTGGCGGAAAGGCGCTGCGTCACTGCTCAAGAGCGGTTGGTCGGAAAGCCGGCGTCTGGCACATGCGGGGGATTCTCTGCCCAGCAAGGAAAGCACCCCCAAGGTCACCTAGGTCAGCTTCCTCGGTCACAAGGGGAGGAACTGAGGCCAAGGTCACGCAGCAGTCAGGTCAGTGGACCGGAAGGTGTCCAAATGGAAAAGCACCAGCCAGGCTCCCCTGTGGGCTCTGAACTGGGGACGATCGAGGGTCTGCCCCCAGGCCCGCCTCGGCGGCTGGCACAGCTGTTGTACAGCCTGTGAAGGACGCTGTCTGTGCCCTTGAGCGGTGAAAAAGGGGCAGGTTAAAACCAGAGCAGCCCCGGAGTTCCCACTGTGATGCAGTGGAAACGAATCCGACTAGTATCCATGAGGATGCGAGTTCGATCCCTGGCCTCACTCAGTGGGTCGGGGATCCAATATTGCTGTGAGCTGTGGTGTAGGTCGCAGATGCAACTCGGATCTGGCGTTGCAGTGGCTGGGCTGTAGGCTGGCAGCTATAGCTCCAATTCGACCCCTAGCCTGGCGAGTGTGGCCCTAAAAAGGCAAAAAAAAAAAACAAAAAAAAACCAGAGCAGCGCCCAGACATTCCCAGCCTGTATTCGGAAGCCCCCAGTGGCAGACTGGATACTAAGCTTAAGTTCATCATCCATCCTTCTGGTCTGCCTGCTTTTCTCTGCTCCCCAGCCCTTGTGTTCTTTCCTTTCCCAGCCAGTGGAATCATCCAAGATCCCCATCCTGCTCCTTCTCTCTGTACCAAGGTTCTGGGAAGACCTCAGGGTTCGCTCAGCGAGGGCCGGCTCGCTCTCACTCACGGCTGCAGCCTCAGCCCCAGGATGGCACCTGGCACATCGCAGGTGCTGCACAAGCTTGTCAAGTGAACAGACAGGGACAGAGAGCCAACAGGAGACTTGACGCCAGCAAGAGACTGGTTCCCATATCTTCATCTTTGCAGTGCTCCGCCCTCCCCAGGGGAGCACCCTGGCCCCCCTCCCCACGGAAGACGTAGACTCGGGTGGTCAGACTCCACGTGACCGCCAGGTCAGCACCTGGGGCCTGAGACTCTACCACCCCCACGTTTGACTTGTCTGACCCACTCCCAGGTGTGGCTGCCCCCCCAAATGAGTCTGTACCTCTCGTGCTTTGAAAATCAGAGGGAAACCAAAGAAGGGCTACACCACAAGAAGCCTGAGCTGGACCCAGGCACGTCCCTAAAGTCACACCCAGTGTGACCAGGTGGTCACTTTACTCCCTGAGTCCAGTTTTTTCAGCCACGGGGTAGAGGTAATGATCCGACCTTATAGGAGTCGAGTGGGGGCGGGGAGAAGGAAATGCACGCCTCAGGCACTGGGGGCTCAGTCTGCGGTCATTGCTGAGGTCTTGAGTTGACCTTGGTGCGCTGATGCTCCACCCAGCCCCCCGCAAAGTCTGGGCAAAGGCTTCCGTTTCTTAGAGCGCTCCTTACACCCGGCCTCTGTCACGCTCCCTCTGTGGATTTAGCTCCTGGCCCTTAACCAAGCGCTGCTGTTCTCAGTGACGCTTTACGCCGCCTTTTAGTTAAACACCTGGAAACGATATTCGGGG
Organism: Catagonus wagneri; assembly: GCA_004024745.2. Taxonomy (NCBI): domain Eukaryota; kingdom Metazoa; phylum Chordata; class Mammalia; order Artiodactyla; family Tayassuidae; genus Catagonus; species Catagonus wagneri. Next base: position 1,572,698 of record PVHT020000047.1, read on the forward strand.
CCTCGGGAGTGGGTACCCGCATGGATGCAACTGAGAATTTTTCAGATGAATCGTAGTCATCCTGGGTCGGAAAAGCCTCGGAGTGTTTTGATCTCGTTTCCCTGACTCTGGCTGGGCTACCCTGGCCGTGAAACCCTGGCCGTGAAACCACAGCCCAGCACCATGGGAAGACCCCACTGGCCTGAGGAAGGGGCTTGTCGATCTGTCTCAGACTGGGGTCAGGGGACAGAAAGACCAGACAGGTGCACAGTGGGCACTGGTGCTGATGGCCGCTGTCTCGGGTGTGAGCCCAGTCGGTGACATCACGGCTGCGCACAGATGCCTGGTTCCCGCTGATCACAGGCACACGAGCACCCAGGGTAGCCGACCCCTCTGGGACCTGGAACGCCAAGGGTCAGACTGACCTTGACCTGCTGGGCTATCCTGGAAGCTCCAGCCCTGAGCTCCAAGGCCTCATTCGTTACACGAGAAGCAGGAAGTAAATCTGAGACCTCATTCCTTCTTCCGTCAGGTGCTTATGAAACACCTGCTACCCGGAGGCCTGTGTCCTGAGCAGGGAAGAGGCCAGGTCCTGGGGTCAGTGTCTCTAAGCGTATATAAGAACATCATCTGTTTTAACACAGCCTGAGCTTGAACGTTCCGAGGGCTCTCCCAGGGGTCAGGCATGATGCAGACTCTGGCGTGAGGTGGGCAGGAAGCCATCCTCCCTTTACATGGGGAAACCAAGGCACGGAGAGGTTGGGTTGAATCCCCAAGTTCACACAGACCAAGACTCTCCTCTGGGGTGGTGGGTCCCCAGAACCTGAGCCTGTACCTGGGACCCTGCTCTCAGAACAATTACAACTAGCCTGTATTAGTTCCTCATTGCCGCTGTAACAAATGACCACAAACCAAGTGGCTTAAAAACAGCACGCACCTATTCTGTTACCACCTAGGGGTCAGAGGTTGGGTGTGAGCTTTACAGGCCAAAATCAAGTGGCATCAGGGCTGGGTCTCTCCGGGGGTTCCAGGGGGGGTCTCTTCTTGGCCACTTCCAGCTTCTAGAGGCATCCAACTTCCTCGGCTTGTGGCCACATCATTCTAATCTCTGCCTCCGTGGTCCCACCACCTTCTCTGTCTGACCTTCCTTCCTCCCTCTTATGAGGATCCTTGTGATGACACCGGGCACCCTGGATGATCCAGGACAATCTCCCATCACAAGAGCAGGTCTGCTGATTCCCGTCTGTCATTTGATAGAATTGTCACGGGTCCCAGGGATTCTCGAGCGGAATGTTTGGAGGGCTCACTGTCTATGTCATCTCGCCCACAGCACGGCACAGCGACAGCCTGTCCTGCACTCTCATGGATTAATCCCCACAGCTCCGTGGAGAAGGTCTTGTCCCCAGTTTTATAACCAGGAAACTGAAGGTCAGTGAAATTAATCAGCTGGCCCAAGGTCACCCACCTGCCAAGAGGCAGAGCCAGGGTTAAGGTCCAGGTTGTCTGACCCCTGGGAAGTCCCAGCGGGCCTGGTTCACTCCCCAACCCCCGCCCCCAGCCTTCCCCGGAACACAAGGCCCCCAGCCCTGCAGGCCCCCATTCCTGCCTGGATGAACTGTCACTCCCAGGACTCCTTGAAGGGCCTGGCAGCAGGCTGACTGCATAGGTGGGGCCTGGCGGGCAGTGGGTCTGCAGAGGGGGCTCTCTGGGGGCCCTTGCCCAGGCAGCCTCTCCAGCCTCGTGTTTGGAAGGCACCCAGGTTTGTTTTAATCAGGTAGGTAAGTTACACAGGGAGTTCCCTTTGTGGCTCAGCAGGTTGCGAACCCGATACAGTGTCCATGAGGACGCAGGTTCAATCCCCAGCCTCCCTCAGTGGGTTAAGGATCCAGCGTTGGTGCGAGCTGTGGGGTAGGTCACAGATGCAACTCGGATCTGGTGTGGCTGAGGCTGTGGCATAGACCTGCAGCTGCAGCTCTGATTTGAGCCCTAACCTGGGAACTTCCATATGCTGCAGGTATGGCTGTGAAGAAAAAAAAAAACACATGGACATAGGAAGGAAGTTTGTTATACTCACAGGTCCCAGGGGAGGGTACACGCCACACAGGGCCACACGGGGAATTGGAGGAGGGGGCAGGGGGCAGGGGCAAGATCCTTTCTTGTGGTTTCTGCGGGAAGGAACAGGCGAGGCAAGGAAGAAGGTTTAGGATGGACTGGTTTGAATAATTTCAGTGGGCTCTGAGGTAGTACGGGGCTGTCCTGGTTGCCCGGTGCCTGCCCTGGGCGGTGGGGCAGGTGAACAATGGCCGGGAGCACCACAGTCAGGTAAAGAGGGTGCCTGGAGCAGGGGCTCTGAATTAGACGGTTTGCATTTGAAAGGCACCCTCAGGTGGGTTGTTCACTACTTCTGGGAACCCGCTGGTCCGGGAGGGTCATCGCCAGGGTCAGCAAGGCCCCAGAGGGCAGAGCATCAGAAAACAGAGACTTAAAAATCGTAGTTAAGGAGTTCCCTGGTGGCTCAGTGGGTTAAGGATCCAGGGTGGTCACTGCTGCTGGTTAGGTCACGGCAGTGGCGTGGGTTTGATCCCTCTCCAAGGAAATTCTGCATGCAGCAGGCACAGCCCCAAACAAAAATCTGAAACAAACAAACAGAAAAGAACATAGTTAGTTAATGCAAATTTCCTCCGAAATCAGCCCAGAGAGCTCCCAGGACCGTCTATACTGAGGCTTTTGTGCAAAAAAGTTTTGTTACCCTGTCCTCCAGGCAGACGCAGCCCTGAGCCAGGCACAAGGCTCGGCAAGCAGATGCGGGCTGGCTTTTGGCACCTGCTGGTCCAGGTACCCTAGAGCAGTGCAGAACCAGCACAACCGTTCAGAGGCTCTGGGAGGCCCTGCCTGGGGCTCCATCCAACCAGGCCAGGGCCGGCCAACCATGTCCCATGGGCCCAAAGGACTCTGCCGCCCTGAATGTGCCCTGCAGGGACGGTGCACTGGACTGGCTTGGGTCCTGCTGGTTCTGCTGTGCACACAAGTCTAAAACCTCCAAGCCAGGCAAAGCTAAGGCAGTTTACCCTTGGCGGTGCGGGGGCGGGGTGCACGGCGTAGGTGCCCTGCTCATCATCGGAGGGCGAGAACCCACAGAGATGAGCCAACTGTCCTCCCGAGAGAAGCACTGCGTCCTGGCATCTGCCAGCACTGCCGGACCAGACCTGACACTTCCTGGGGCTCCTGGGGGCGAACCCTGTCTCTGAGGCTTCTTTCCCCAAACAAGGAGGAGACTTTCTCGAAGAAAAGAGCAGCCCCCGTAGAAACTGTGGAATAAAGCGCCCTCTTCGGTCTTCCTCTGCAAGGGCCAGAGGGACCTTCCCCGGGCCCCACAGCCTGTGCAGTGACTGAACTTCAGGTTTCTGCACAGGTGGTTTTTTCCCAGCAAAAGAACGAAATGAAGGGATGTGCTAACCTGGGGCTACGAGAGGCAATTTCAAAGCTGAAAGGTCAGCTGAAAGGAGAAGACCCATTTCTAAAACTGGACCCTGCAGGAGTTCCCGCCGTGGCTCAGCCGTAATCAACACAACTAGTATCCATGAAGATATGCGTTTGATCCCTGGCCTCGCTCAGTGGGTTAAAGGAGCCAGCCTTGCGTGAGCTGTGGTGTAGGTCGCAGACGTGGCTCAGATCCCCTGTGGCTGTGGCTGTGGTGTAGGCCGACAGCTGTAGCTCTGATTGGACCCCTAGCCTGGGAACCTGCATATGCCGTGGGTGTGGCCCTAAAAACAAACAAAAATTTTTTTAAACTGGACGCTGCAGAGGAGCTGTCACCAGGAGGCAGCATGGCCACCATTCCCTGGATGCCAAGGAGGCCAGAGCATGTTGTGGGTCAATCAGGAAGGGTAACCAAAGCCTCCGGATCTGGTTTAGTTCTGCTCTTTCTCCTACAGATGTTGCTGGAAGCCACAGTCAGCTGGGGCCACCCCGCAGAGGCCAGACCAGAGGAGCCTCTCCAGCTGCCAAGCTCAGCCTTGTAGCCAACCGGCAGCCGCGATGCTCCCCCAAGACCGGCCCCAGGTGCCCCGGTCCGAGCCCACGTCTGGAAACAGGGTCACACCTGGCAAAGAGCACAGCCCAGCCCCACATGGACCCAGCCCCCCCGCCTCCCCGTGGAGGAGACTGCAGGTGGCTCTGCCTGCACAAGGACCCCTAGGCTGGGACGTCCCAGGCAAAACCCACGGTGTAGACCTTCGCAAGCAAACAGTCCCCAAACCAAAGCCAAAGCCACGTGGCATCAGTAATAAACCGTGTTTCCAAACACAAAATTTTAAAGCACGGGGCGGGGGTTGGCAGAGAAACTCAGAACTCAATAGGGTCATCAAGTCACCTCGTCCCACGGCCTGTCTCTATGACGCGGACAGGACCAGACACGAGAAACTTTCCTCCACGGTCACCGGTCACCATGGTGACAGAGATGCAGGGCAGGGACCTCCACCGCGTCCTGCCCCCCCGCCCTGTCCCTCGACTAAAGAGGCAGCTGCCATCACTGTGCCAAGACAGGTCCTTTCCTAAACCATCTTGGATCCAGCCTTTGAAGCCTGTGGTTTTTTCTTTTTCTTTTTTTGTCTTTTTGCCTTTATGCAGAGCTGCACCTGTGGCATATGGAGGTTCCCAGGCTAGGGGTCTAACAGGAGCTGTAGCTGCCAGGCTTCACCACAGCCACAGCAACACAGGATCCAAGCTGCGTCTGCGACCTACGCCACAGCTCACGGCAACGCCGGATCCTTTAACCCATTTAGCAAGGCCAGGGATCGAACCTGCAACCTCATGGTTCCTAGTCGGATTTGTTAACCACTGAGCCATGAAGGGAACTCCAAAAGCCTGTGTTTTAAATTGCCCACTGAACTGCCAGGAATTGCCTTTGTAACACACGCTGTCCCAAGCCTCCTGGGCTGAGAAGTGATTCTGTGATGGTTAATATTGACTCTGCACATCCGCCAGCTGCTCAAGTGGAAGGAAAGCCACGCAGTCAAGGGTTCGCCTTTGTGTCGCGGCAGGGAGCCGAGGCCTCATACGCTGTCGGCGATGGACGTGCAGAGCAGCTCGGCCACTGGAAGGAGAAAGGGGCCCCCAGAGCCCCCGGTTGGTGCTATTGTCTTGTCACTGCCACCACCAGGCCTTGCTTCCCTGTCTCCGGAACTTTCCATGGGTGCCTCGGTGGCTCTCGTGAGAGTGGCTACTGCCGACCGAGGCACAAAACCAATCCAACAGGTTTTTTTGTTTGTTTGTTTGTTTGTTTGTTTGTTTTTTTAGGGCCGCACCCGAGACATATGGAAATTTCCAGGCTAGGGGTCGAATCAGAGCTGTAGCTGCCGGCCTACACCACAGTTCACGGCAACGCCGGATGCTTAATCCACTGAGCGAGCCCAGAGATCGAACCTGCATCCTCATGGACACTAGTCAGGTTCGTTTCCGTTGAGCCACACGGGGACTCTCCAGGAGGGGCTTAAAAAGGACCCCGGCCTAGAAGCCTCCAGCTCTGAAAGGAGACAGGCACCACTTAGACGCCACCCATGGGCTCCGTGGCCGTCTTCTGTGAGCGGGCAGGAGGGCGGGTGCTCATCAGCCTCAGGTGGACCCTCCCCAGCCCCAGTGCCGAGCAGAATCCTGGGCGAGAAGAACACGGCCCTGGCTCCCTGGGCGGCTGCGTGGCTCCACAGAGGCCTTGAGCCAAGGGGAACGGACAGGTGCCTGGAAACTCAGCTCTTCCGCTGGGGGCATTAAAAACCCCTTTGATTGGTGGTGCAGGATCCCAGCCTCTTCAGCTTGCAGGAGACGGGGTCACAGCTTGAGGGCGCTCCTTGTCCTGAGCAAGCTGAGCCCCAGCTCAGGCGGGCTCGGACCGCAGCCTAAAGAGCTGCAGCCACCCTCCACAGTGGTGACAAGGGAAGACACACGAGGAGGGACACACATTCAGGGCGTCTCCTTCAGGAAGGCCTCCTTGACTTCCCTCTGCCTTCCCGGGGTTCCTGGAGCCCCTGGGCGTGCGGCCCACCATCCCGGCTCTCCGCACAGCCTACGGCTACCTTAACCTCATCCGGAGCAAGATATGTATAAAAGCTTCCGTCCCAATGAACTGGAATTGTCTGTTCACACGTCTGACCTGTGGGTAAAGACTGCTTGCCGTTGCGCGCACAGAACTTGGCGAAGCGCCTGCCCATCATTAGTGCTGAAATAATAAGTGTCGCAGATCTAGTAATAGCTATAATAATGATCAACACCAACAGCGGGCTCTGGGCCAGGGCCCACGGGCGCTTCACCTGCCTGAGCCCAAAGATGCTGCAGCTCTCCGCCCTGCTTGCCTGCGAAGCGCTGTTTAGATGCGTTAAACGCCTTGCCCAAGGTCAGGGGCAGAGGCTGGGGGTCCCAGCACACCTGCCCCCCCAACATTGCAGTGAGCTCCGCCCACCTGGGGGGCGGGGGGGTTTCATCCGTGCGTCACAGCAGGAGGCCTGGGAACCAGCCTGGAGAGGTCACGTCCCCATCCCTCCCCAGCTGCCCTTCAAAGGCATGACACTGAGTGGACATGACAAGAAGTCCAGCACGTTTGCAGGGTGCCCCGGAAACCCCCGAGCCTGGAAAGCGGAAGCTGCGTCCAGAGGACGCGGTGAAGAGAGAAACCCAGGGACGGGTGGAGGTGTGGGCTCATAGGACGTTACCCAGGGAGGTTCCTGGAAGGAAGAACATGCCTAGAAGCTTCGCCAAGCCAGCCACCCCGTCTGTGTCCGTGCCCTGCCCTGGCAGGCGTCTGGAAGCCCCTGGCCGTGCGTGGTATGGACAAGTTGCCCTGGGCCTACGGTGTGTTAGGGTGAACCGATTAAGTTTCACCAAGTGTCTTTAGACAACTAATGCCCCCAGTACACTGGAATTACTGAACTAAACGCTACTCAGAAATTTCACTTTCAGGCCTAGGTTAACTATCGACATTTCCATTTGTTTGAACTGCTGTTTAAATGTGAACAGTAAGCAGGGACCAGGACATCCAGAATCGTGGACAATGACCGACTCGGGGTCAGCAGCAGAGGGCGCGTGTGTCCGTCGCGTTTTGGTCTTTCTTGGTCTACGCGGCTCTGCGTATTTGCAAGCTTGCTCTGCCTGCCCGGCCCCCTCCCGTCCCACCCACCCACTCCTGCACAGTGAGTTTGTTCACTCCAATCCTGGTTGCAGACCTGGACACATGACTCAGACCTAGCCAATCAGAAAACTGCATCTCTCAGACCACAGAGATTGGTTCAGAGATGGACATGTGATCCTGGCTGAGCCAATGGATGCCATGGAATTTTTGCAGTCCCCGCTGGGAAAGAGGTCTAGACAAAGTGGAGATTGGAACAGCAGCAGCCACCTTGCCATCATGAGGATGCGACTGATGGGAAAACAGAAAAGGAGCAGAACCAAAGCAGGAAAGGAAGAAAGTGGGCCTGGGGAGTCCGTCTGGACTCCTGGATGAAGCCTCCTTTCCAGCTAGGTGTTGGGTTTTCTGTCACTGGCGGCTGACAAAAATGACCCAACCAGGACTCTGATGATGTCACCCATCGCCCGCCCCAAGTGGTAAAGACCAGAGAAGCATCTTTCGGACTTTTTTTTTTTTTTAATGATTTTTATTTTTTCCATTATAGTTGGTTTACAGTGTTCTGTAAATTTTCTACTGTACAGCAAAGTGACCCAGTCACACAGATATGTATACATTCTTTTTTCTCACATTATCATGCTCCATCATAAGTGACTGGATATAGTTCCCAGTGCTATTCAGCAGGATCCCATTGCTTATCCACTCCAAAGGCAATAGTTTGCATCTGTTAACCCCAAATTCCCAGTCCCTCCCACTTCCTCCCCCTCCTCCTTGGTGATTGCAAGTCTGTTCTTCAAGTCCATGATTTTCTTTTCTACGGAAAGGTTCATTTGTGCTGTATATTAGATTCCAGATATAAGTGATATCACAGAAGCTTGATAATATTGATTCAATTTTTTTGTAAAAATATATTATAGATGGTACTATATACTATTGTATCACAAGAGAGAAAGTACGTAATGCCTGGTTGGTGATTTCAGATGAGGTGAGCCTCATCCGTCCATTGTAAAAGGCCACATCAGTCTCTAACCTAATGGTTTTAGCAGCTGTTGATGCTCTTGTCTAGATTTATTATTTTATTAAGGATTACTCAATAATGGTTTTCTGAATCTATTGTTCTTCTGTATTTATGACTGTGGATTCTAAAGAAACCCTGCATCTTTCGGACTTTTAAAGGAGCTTGCCAGCCTTTTGCTCTAAGATTTATTTTGATGTGTTTCACACTTTCCTTGAGAGGCAGACGGACCCAGCGTCAGGGCCCGGCCCAGACTGTGCTTGGCGGGAGGGAATTCGAAGGGCATGGGGGCTGACGGGTCCCCCCAGCTTGCTTCTCTCCTTCACATGCCTGGACCAGAGTCAGGACTAGGGCGAGACCAGTGAGCCCCTCCTTAAATCCACCTCCCCCCAAAAACCCAACTGTCTATCTCACTTCTGAGTGCCGGCCCAGTGTAGACAGTGTCTCACCAGCATGGAGTGGGGCCAAGCACCCCTAGCGGGCGCTAGAACTCAATCCCCAGTTGGCCTTGGGAAAGCCTCTCGGGACTTTGCCTTTCTCATCTTTATGGTGACAGAGGTGACAGGGGACCTCCTTATATAATTCTTCTGAGGGTGTTTGGCAGCAAGCCAGTTCCAACCCCCACCCTCCCCGATGTGCCCTCATCTGGTCAGCCCAAGCCCTCCTCCAGGCAAATGAAGCTGTTCCGAGGCCAGGGGAGAGCTGGGAGCTGCCTGCCGTTGCTCGTAGGTGACCTCAACCCGAAAGGCTTGTGCTCTGTTCCTCCTCGGGGCGCCTGTGCTGGGAGGAGCCCTTCAGACCGGGGAGAGCAGTCCCGCACCCTCGGCTGGGGCTCCGGGTACACAGCCGCCCCTGAGGTCTGTCCTGGCTGGGAGCCCAGGCCGGCCCCCCACCTGACCTCTGGGTCACAGATCATCGGCCCCTGCCCCCGGGGCTGAGTGCCACACTCGGCACCGCCCAGAGCCCGTCTCACACCCTAAGTGCTCACTGAGCCGCCGCTAATGAATCCCTGAGCCGCGTGTCAGACGCCCTGCGGTCCCGGGGAAACAGAGGGACGACCTGAAATGCAGAGCGTGATATGTGGCTGGTCTTTGGGGCGGCAGAGAGGGGGAGCAGCCCAGCCGGCAGAAGGCACCCCGTCTCCACGAAGCCGGGGGACCCACGCGGCCGGCCGGGGCCCCTCCCTCCTGCTGCCGCCAGCTCTGCAGCCTAGCGCTGGAGGGCCCCCACCCAGCTCTGCGCTCAGTGACTTGGCCCCACGCTGTGAGGTCTCCCCCGGGGGCGGCTCCGTGCCTGCGGCCGTCCCGGCCAGCCTGGTCCCTCAGCCCAGCCCTGCCGCGGCTGACAGCACCTGCTTCTCTCCCAGCCTCTGCCTCCTCCTGGGAACGTGGTGACAGTGACAGGAGGGCCATCAACTCATTAGACTGTTGCGGTGACACAGGCATAGCGCTTAGCAGGGAGCCTGGCACTGAGCGAGCCCTCGGCAGATTTCAGCAGCTGTGGATTAGGGTCTCTGGGAGGGGTCACCGACTTCGCCATCACGCGGCTCGCAGTGGGTGAGGAGGTGGCACTTCTCGGGAGTCATCTAGAGCCCGAGCAGAGCACTGCGCCGCATCAGCATCACAGAGCCAGAAAAGGGAGACAGCGTGGCTGCAGGGGCGCCTGGGAGAGGCTTGAAACACGAGTGGGGCTGGGGCGCTGTTGCCCGGGGCAGACGGAGAAGTCCAGGGTGGGGTGACGATGGTCCATGCAGGGGCGGTGGCCAGAGCAGCCAGAGGAAGGGCAGGGCTCGAAAAGGCCACAGCTGAGGGTCCAAGAAGCTGAGCCGTCTGTCAGCATTTGGAACATGGGACTAAAGGAGATGGGCCAGTGGAGGCAGTTTCAGGAGCCACAGGAATCTGTGTGTGTGTGTATATATATATATATATTTTTTTTTTTTTTAACAGCCACACCTGCGACATATAGAAGTTCCCAGACTGGGGGTCGAATTGAAACTGCTGCTGCCAGCCCACCCCACAGCCACAGCGATGCAGGATCCTTAACCCACTGAGCGAGGCCAGGGATCGAACCCCCATCCTCACGGAGACTGCATCAGGGTCTTCACCCACTGAGCCACAGTGGGAGCTCCCGGAGCCACAGGAACATAAAATGCTGGGGATCCTGAGCCCCTCCATCACCAATACCAACCTTCCTGCTAGAGACCAGGCTCCAGGTGAGCAGGGGGGCGAGGGCTGTCAGGCTTCAGCCAAAAGCCTTTCACGCCCGGGACTCGTGCAGTGCAGTGATTCTCACCTGCGCGCTGTTAACGTTTGGGGGAAGGATGAAGCTTCACCGTGGGGGGCTGTCCTGTGCATTGCGGGTTGTCTACAACCTCTCCCCTCTGCCCCCCAAGCCCCCTCCCCATTGCGACAACCAGGATGTCTCCAGACACTGACACGTGTCTCTGAGGAGGAAAAGTAGCCCCTGGTGGAGACCCCCAGGATTAGTGAGAGCAAGAGTTAAAGGGTTCTTTTCAAAAGAGGTGGAGAAAAACAAGCCTTCCTTCAGCAAAGGCGTACAAGGCGGGTTTGCTGGGCTGGGCACCTGTGACCGGCAGGGCTCACAGCCTGACGACATTCACCCGCAGCGCAAGGGGCAGTCACACGTGCCAGGTATTTGCTTCTGTGGATCTTGCTCCAAGTCTATTATCCTCTTAAATATGAACTGCAGTTGGCAGGAACCAGCCTGCCATCTCCTCCTTGAAAGCTTCCCCAAGCCCCAAGTTGGGGACCCGTGCCCCTCCTCCATGTACCCCCAGCCCTGTCTGCCTGTGCCCTCTCTATAGGACCCTGAAGATTTTTTTTTCCTGGCCGAATCTGCAGCATGCAGAAATTCCAGGGCCAGGGATCGAACCCGCGCCACCGCAGTGACAACACTGGATCCTTAACCCGCTGAGCCACCAGGAAACTCCAGGACCCTGAGTCTGTATTCCACACATGCACCCTGCCTGTGTCCTTTCTCAGGCTAGATAAATCTCCCTGATATTTTTCTTATTTTGCTGTTTTATAAGCTGTCAGCATTAAATGGAAATTTAGCTTCTAAGAACTCAAGTCTACGTCTTGAGGTTGCAGGGCGAGGAACAAAGGACCATCTCCTTATGAGCTGACCTCCCAGCCCCAACTCTGCCAAACCAGACCTCAGTGTCCGCTGTGCTGTACACGGAGGGCACAGCTAAAACCAGAGAAATGAGACAGGAAATCTTTGGGTCCCGCACTCAAGGGCCCAGACCAGGGACTGAGTGGTGAGTTAAGAGAGATTTTTAGCATATGATTTTTTTTTTTTTTGTCTTTTTAGGGCTACACCTGCAGCATATGGAAGTTCCCAGGCTAGGGGTCGAATCGGAGCTGCAGCTACCAGCCTACACCGCAGCCACAGCAACGCCTGATGCGAGCTGCGTCTGCGACCTACACCACGGCTTACGGCAACACCAGGTCCTTGAACCCACAGAGCGAGGCCATGTCCTCATGGTTACTAGTCAGGTTCGTTACCACTGAGCCACAACGGGAGCTCCCATATGCTTTCTTTAAACCTGTGTAGACACAGGAAGTACACCCGCCTCTCTCGCCACGAGGCTGTCCGCGGTCCATCCTCAGATCCCAGGCACAGAGCACAGGACAAAGCGCATCATACGCGTCGGGCAAATGTTCGCAGAGCTGGAATGAGCTGAGACCAGTGCTCTTGATTTGGTATTTCTATGAAGCTTTCTAATGTCATAAAGAAAACTCCCAAACTCCGGTTTACGTTGAGCGGTGGGTTCTCTGCCGAAGGAAGCCGGGGCTTCACTCCGCGGCCCCGGCCAGGACGCGCAGCCCACGAGGCAGCAGGGGAAGAATCCGAGGGCCAACTAGCCCCTCGCAGTGCCAGCCTGCACCCCCAGCCCTGGCAACAGAGACCTGGGTGACCCTCCCAGTGCCAGCGCTGGGAACAGGGGCCTGGGTGACCCCGCGACATCCACAAATTCTGATGACGAAGCCCCCTCCCCCACCCCCAACCTCTCCGGGCAGCAGTGCCAGCATGTCAGCGCCCGTCACCAAGGGGGCTGGCCCAGCCCACAAGCCCTGCCAAGGGGGGGCCTTGGGACCCGCCGCACAGAAACGCGGTCTGAGGTCTTCCCTCGAGAGGGGCAAAGGGTTTCCCAGAGAGGCACCCCGCGCAAGCCAACGTGCCAAGTAAGTCCCCTGCGCTCTTAATTAAAACCTGAAAATGGAGTTTTGGAATTTAATTAACAGTCCAAGTGCAAAGAACAGAGGTTTTGAGGGGGTTTTTTTCTAACACATCTAGAATCCTTCATTAACAGTGAGAAGTGTAGCTGGCTTCGCATAATCCGTGAACAGTAAAGCAGAAAAGGCACTTCTCATTTCTAAGCATCGCAGCCTCTCCAACCATCCGCTGTCACGCCTCCCTGGGGAGAGGCCTGCCGGCCAGGGCTCCTGGGGCGGTCGAGGGTACAGCGCCTGGAGCAGGGGTCCCGGCAGACCGAGGCTGGAGAAAGAGGCCGGCGGCCCACTGCAGGCAGAAGGGCTCACAAAATGACCAGACCTTGATGGGACCGCCCAGCCTGTGAAACTCCTCCTCTGGTCGGGTGGACAGTCTCCAGCTCGGAGGGACCCCTGGCTCGGGGGGCACCCCTAGGGTGCCTTCTCCGGATGGGGGAGCAGACTCAGCAAAGCCAAGCTCCTCACTCCTGGGCCGCAGGTCCCCCGGGTTTCGTGTGTCTCACACCTCAGAGAGGCACCTGCAGCTTTGGTTTCAGACCATCTTTTCAAGGATGTTTACAAACAGCCTCAAGCAGACGGACCACCTCCCTCCAGGACAGAAGCCGGCTGGCTTGCATCAGTATCGAAAGGGTTACGTCGCCCTCTGAGACAAAGTCCAGCAGGTTTGCCTGCCGTTCATTCAAAAAAAAATCAGGGTGGCTAATCTGAGGTCTTCGGTTGTGGGATAAACCACCTGCACTCGCAGCACCCTGCCCCTCGGCCCCGGGGTCCCGCGGAGGGGGTGGGGAACAGAGACGGACCAAGGAGGCCAGTGAGGCAGGTGCCACCTGCTGTCTCTGTGCCAGGGGTCTCGTGCATCTCCCACCAGCACCCGTGAAAGGGTGGTGGGCTGCTTGCAAGTCAGGGGAAAATCTTAGCCCATCCACGGTTGTTGACTCTTGCTCAAGGTCACAGAGTCAAGACGTAAGCATCAGGCTAGGATCCCACCTGAAATCTGAGGTCGGAAAGCCTCACCCTCCCCCACACCTGGGGAGGGGTCCTAGGGCTTGTGTGCACGGGCCATGGCCGTCTGGGCTCAAGGGGTCCCGTCCCAGCCCTGACCTCCCCGCAGAGGAGCCAGAACCCCGGAGTGTCCCCAGAGCCCCAGACTGAGGGGCTGGCTGCACGGGGCTCCGGGCCCTTGTGGTCGCAAACACACTGGGGACTTTGTTCTGTTTTCTGCCGGAGCCCCGTGCCTAGAAGAGCTGCTGGCACCCAGGAAGCGCTCAGAATCTACCGGAGAAAAGAGGAGGGAGAGGGCGGGGGAGGCGGAGGCAGGAGAGAGGAAGAGACCCCGTGTCCTTGAGCACAGGGGTGCGCTCTTCGGCCAAATGCCAGCATCCTGGAAAGCTCCACATGGGGAGGGTGCCACCTGCAGCCCGCTCGCCCCTCCGCCGTGCCCACCGGCCAGACTCTCCCACTCGTGCCAGCCTCTCCTCAGCGCCCGGCCTCAGTCTCCCTGTGGCGGCACCCAGGAAAAAAGTGGTGGGTGAGCAAGCAGGTGAATGAGGGACCCGCCAGTGCGGCCTCGCTGAGAGCCGGCAGATGCAGGGCCCAGGTCGTGCGCGTGAGGGCTGGAGGCAGCCACGGGCCCCGGGACTGTCCATGTCGCTTTGCAGAGGTGACACCGGTATAAAAAGTGTCCGGCACGCTTAGGTTCTTAAAGAACACGTGACAGGGGAGGAAACAGGCTCAGAGAACGAAGGTGCCCCGCCTGAGAGCCAGCTTTTAGAAAGTGGGGGACTCAGGATGTGGCCACCAGCCCTCTTGTGCCTCCGCCGCTGACGCCACCTCCCACCCTTGACCTTGACCGGGGCAGGCCCTGGGCTGGTGGCCCTGGGGCTGCAGAATAAATGGGTCCTCCTGCAGCCACCTCTGGAGGGGCCGTTAAGCTGCCGAGGCTGGCTGCGTCCTGCAGAGGCGTCTTGCGCCCTAATGTCACCTTATTAAGCTTTTCTGCTGGCGTTAAAGGTTATTCACGTCCCGTCTCTGCTGGCGGGGCCGGCGCCCCACGTGGTGCGCGCTGAATAATTAAAGGGAAAACAGCCTCCCCGGCAGAGCCTCGTGACCTTCTCCAGGAGGACACCGCCCCCAGGGCTGCAAGCTTCTGACCGAGGATCTAAATGGCCTGACAGCCGGGCCCCCTCTCCCTGTTTCAGAGCAGGCTGGGCAGCAACGGGGGTCGTGGGAGATGCCACCCTCTGTGTCCCCCCACGAGGCTTGTCTGGGGATTGTGTTTTCACTGCAGTGCTTTGGGATGGGTTTGGTTTGGGGGTTTTTGGTTATGTTTTTTTGTTTGTTTGTTTTTTCTTCTTATGGCCACACCTGCAGCACATGGATGTTCCCAGGCCGGGGGCCAAATCAGAGCAGCAACTTTAGGGCTATGTCCCAGCCACAGCGACACGGGATCCTTAACCCATGAGCGAGGCCAGGGATCAAACCCACATCCTCACGGAGACTAGGTTGGGTCCTTAACCTGCTGAGCCACATCAGGAACTCCCTAGTTTGGGGCTTTAGAGAAAGTTTTTTTTCATAAGAAACTGTCAGACTTCCTTCCTGCCTGTCCTTGCAGGCTAGTGGGGACCCCTGGCCGGCTCCCTGTCTGCTGACCTGGCCTCTGGTCCAGGGAGGAAATTTTCATGGCTCTCTTCTGCTCTGCCCCTCTGTCTGGCACCAAAACCCCAGGGCTCACAGGCAGCCTGTGTGTGTGCATGTGTGTGTGTGCACGCGCTCACACACCTTCTGATCTGAAACCAGGCATGGACTCCCTACCGCACGGGGACACACATGCGAGCGTCCTGCAGCCTCCGGGTCCACAGGTGAGTCCCACGGCCCTGGGCCTTGGGGATCCCAGGTGTAAGCCGGGAACACCTTGGGCCTTGGGTTTTGTTAATGGATCCCACGTCAGCATGAGGACTCTTCTGAATCATTTTGGGGACCAGTGATGTTAAAACCTCAAGCATTGAAGCATGATTTCCATGTTCTGTATAATGTTCCATTGGTAACTTTTTAAAGTATGGATATACAACGGGATAAATAGGAAATTTAAGAATTGGTTGGGGGCGGGCGCCTGCGCCCTCCCAAGATTTCTGCAAGTGCCTGGAATTTCCATCTTCGGGCTCCTGGCTACCCCGATTTCCGGCTTCCGCTGAGTTCCCCAATGTGCTATCTTTCCATGTCTTTTCTCTCTTATCTCCGAGATCCGTGATTCTCACCCCCTAATGTGCCCCTCCCATACCGGGCATCTCAGTGCATCAGCCGCTTCTTTGGAGGGTTTGCCCAGCTTTGAGAGGATGAGTAGAGCTGAGACCTGGGACTTGGGACTTGGGACAGCAAGAAACAAAAAGACCAAGAAACCAACTGCCATTGCTGAGGAGCCAAGAGCGAAAATGGGGTGCTACAGGGCACCCTGCACACAGCACCACCAAGGGGGAGGGCAGACCACCTAATCCACCCCTCCAGCCTGGCCTCTGACGCCATCCCTACACTCACCCCCTATAAGGGCCAGCTCACCCCCATCGGGGAGAAAGCCAGGGGTCCTGTTACGTGTTTTCAGTCCCTCCTGCGGCAGCAGAGCCCCAGTAAAGCCTCGCCTGGATTTCTTGTCTGGCCTCATATCGATTTCTGTTGATTATGGAGGCCAGGCTCTCCGGTTGGTTATAGAGCCAGCCGGGTGGAGGAGCGGGCACCACGCGGCTGTCCAGCCACTTCTCACAGGCTGGGGTTTTCTGGAGGATTCTCCTGGGTCATGAAGCAATTCAAAGCACCCACTAGTCAGTCACACTGGGGCGAGAAAGTCTCCGGAACAAAGCACATCTCGAAGGTCTAGCTTTGGAAGCCCAAGAAGCAAAAGGCCCTGGGGAGAGAAGTTCCCTCCAGCACTCGAACCTGCAACTCTGTGCGAGGAAAACACTACAGCCTGGTCCTTCATCCTCAAGTCCTTTCACGAGCTGGGGGAGGCCCTGGGCCAGCTCTGCCCGTGGAGGACCCAGGCAATGGCACTGCCCTTGGACGTGCACGGCCCAGCGTTCAGCTCCCTGCAGGCTGGAGAGCCCGTCGCGTGGGGACTCGGGATCTGGTGCCCAGACTCCTGGGCCCAGTGAGGACCCCCAGCTCTCGGCCTTTCCAGGCCTCTAGGAAAGATCCCAGCAAGGTCACTTCAGTCACCTAATGGCCTGGGCTTGAGGGTACAGTGGGCCCTGGGACTAAGCGCGCACATCGGACGATCTGGAAGCACTGAGGTCCATCACCCATCACCCATCACCCATCACCCATCGTTCACATGCTCCCTGCCCCTCACTGGGTGTCCTGCTTTGGGAGAGACCCTCTTGGAGGGAATCGCTTTCTGACTTCCAGCTGATTCCCCGGGGTGGGGGTGGGGGGCATCCACAGCCCTGTCCCCCCCATTACCCACCCCCCCGCCCTGGTCTCATTCATAAGTAAGTGGCTCCCGGCCTCCTGCTGCTTCAGGGCCAGTCCAGCTGCCTCCATTCCATCAGCCTCGTGGCTGAAAACTTCTTCGCGATCTGGTGCTTTCCACTGGCCAGGGCAGTTTATCTGAATAGCTTATCCCAGCATAAAGAAGGGGGAGGGGATCGCGGAATACTGGGCAGCCTCTCCCAAACACAGCCGCTTAGCAGCTTTCCTGGGAGCCGCCAGCTCTCAGCGGGCCTGGGGGGCGGGCGTCCTCTCCCTGGAGCCCAGCCCTCCCTGCCCTTGACGTCCGATAGCCTCCATCCTGATTTAATGTCAGATATTAATTCAAATGTGCCGTCGAAGCGGTGGTGTCAGCAGCTTCCTTTTAAAGACCTGGGCCAGAGCGGGGACCTCGGGAAGCACTTACGTAAGCTCAGAGCTAACGAGCTGCTATAATGAAGGCCAGGTCGGCTCCAGGCCCTCAAGTGCAGCTGTCAGAGGGCAGAGCTGGGCACTCAGCCTAGGGCCAGCCGGAGCGGCCCCCGCCTGGCTCCGTCACCCACCTAGGGACCTGACAGATGTGGGAGACTAGAAGCAGAGGCAGAAGAGGGGACATTTACAGACCGACTCAGCGTGTGCCGGCAGGAAGCGGCCTTTGCAGGGACCTCTACAGGGCCCCCGGGGTTCAGGACCAATCTTCTCTGCTCTCCCCCCACCCCGCCCTTACAGGTCCAGGCCCTCTGCTCTCTCACGATGAAATTTCCTTCCCGGTCCACGGCAGGCCTAGAGCTCAAGCTTGCCCCCGATTTCTTCTGGGTAGGACTAAACAGAAGTGCTTCCAACACATCGTAGGCACCCAGAAAAATGTTCCTGAAAAAAAAAAAAAGAAAGCAAATGGCCATGACGTGTATGTTCAACCTCCCTACTAATCAAAAAATTGGAATTAAAATGCGATTCCTTTTCCTCTTTCAACTGTATCAATGTTTTAAAAAAATAACTTGGAAAGATGCTATTCCAGGCAGATAAGGACAGAGTGAAACAGACATTCAGAGACACCGAGGGTGGGGATGAAATTGGCATAACCATCTGGAAAACAATCTGTCACTTCGTATCCGTCAGCCAGGCAGGCCGGGTGCGCCGCAGAAAAAACAACCCCAAATCTCAATGGTGCATAACAAAGTTTTAATCCTTTCTTACACCACGTGCCTGGAGGAGTATGTTTGTTATGCTGGCCGAGACAGCGCATACTGGTCCTCACTCCAGGCCCCATGCTGATGAAGCAGGAAATGCCTAGAATGTGCCAACCTCTGTGCAGAGGAAAAGGAATGTGGCAAAGCAAGAACTGCCTCTAACTTCTGCCCAGAGGTGACACACATCACTTCTGCTCCTATTTCACTGGCCAAAGCAAGGCACATATTTTGGCTTCTAGCACAGCTGTGTGATCAAGGATGACTGGCTGGATAGATAGATGGATGGGTAGATGGGCGGATGGGTAGATGCCTAAATATGTAGATACAGATACATGGATGGATGGATGGACAGATAGACAGACAGACACATAGTTGAGTGGATGGGTGAGTGGATCAATGGATGGATGGATGGATGGATGGATGGATGGATGGACGGACAGAGAGATGCATGGCTGAGTGAATGGGGGAGTGGATCAATGGATAGATGAATGGATGATGATAGATGATAGGTAGATAGATAGATAGATAGATAGATAGATAATAGATAGACAGACAGACACATAGTTGAGTGGATGGGTGAGTAGATCAATGGGTGGATGGATGGATGGATGGATGGGTGGATGGGTGGATGGATGAATGGACGGATGGACAGATGCATGGTTAAGTGGATGGGGGAGTGGATCAATGGATGGATGAATGGATGATGATAGATGATGATAGGTAGATAGATAGATAGATAGATAGATAGATGATAGACAGACACATAGTTGAGTGAATGGGTGGGTGGATGGATGTATTAAACAGATAGATGATAGACAGACAGGCAGATATCTGGGTAACTGGATAGCTAGATGTATGCTCCATATATGCATGGATTTTGGTTGTTTCATGGCAATAGCCTTTATGTTTTGAACATCACTTGGCATTTTTGAAGGAGACTGTAGATGGATGGACGGATGGACGAGAGGTGAGAGAAAGAGCAATGGGAAAAGCAAAGGTGAAGCCAGGACTAAAAGGAAATCTTCACATTGGAAAATGCCTCAGAGGAAAGGTAGCTAATCTCTTAATGGCTGGATGGTGCTGGGAGAAAATGCTAGTCTTTAACAGAAACACGGTTTTGTCCCCAAAGTATATATTTGGGTCATTTGGGACACTTTGATCTTTGTTTTGTAACTTTCACTCTAGAAAAGGACTAAAAGACTCCAGAGAACCTCTCTCTCTCTCTTCCTCTCTCTCAATCCCCCCCTTCCTTTCTGCCAATTTTCCAAAAGCACTGTGAACACAACTCTATGTGCTGAGGACACTAACCTGTCAGGATGCCCACAGGCTTGCAGAAGAGAGAAATAGATAAATGGATCTTTATGACACCACGTGGTAAGCTCAGTGCCAAAGGTCAACCCAAGGACTGTCGGGACCAGGAGAATCAGCATCTGACAGTCCTGGGAGATCAGGGCAGGCCACTGGCACCTGAACTAAGTCCTAAATGATGATGGTGACCTGACCAGGTAAACACAGGACAGGGGGCTTAAGGGGGAAAATCAGACTCAGGAAGTGTCTTAGTCAGAACAGACCAGCTGCCACAACAACAACCCCAACATATTTTTTTTGTTGTTCTTGTCTTTTTAGGGCCACACCCACAGCATATGGAAGTTCCCAGGCTAGGGGTCAAATAAGAACTGCAGCTGCCAGCCTACGCCACAGCCACAGCAGCATGAGATCCACGATGAATCTGTGATCTACACCAGAGCTCACAGCAACGCCAGATCCTTAACCCATTGAATGAAGCCAGGGATCAAACTCATGTCTTCACGGGTACTAGTTGGTTTTGTTACCACTGAGCCGCGACAGGAACTCCTGACCCCAACAATTTAATGGCTTCAAAAAAATCCAGGTTATCTCTTCATCAGGCAGTAATCCAAGATGGCGTCCCAGGTCAGGTGTTGCTCTGGTTGGCTCTCCCCCAAGAGACCCAGGCTCCTTCCATCTTCTAGGTCTTTGCAGTCACTATCCACTCATTGGAAGACCTCATTCTTGGTCTTCCATAACCAACCAGCTTATGCCACAGAAGTCAAAGTGGTGAGGACAAGACTGAGGAGGAACAAAAGATGAGCAGTTCTGATGTTCTGCCATATGCCTTTCCTGGAAGCTCATCCATCCACCCCTTCGGTGGTATGAGGGACTGGGATATAAAGACAGGAAGATTCAGTCTTCGGGAGATGGGGAAATCAGCAGTGACAATCCGGTGTGACATGCAACAGTGGG
Source organism: Catagonus wagneri (assembly GCA_004024745.2). Lineage (NCBI taxonomy): Eukaryota > Metazoa > Chordata > Mammalia > Artiodactyla > Tayassuidae > Catagonus > Catagonus wagneri. Next base: position 1,592,969 of record PVHT020000047.1, read on the forward strand.
AGGACAGAGGAGAGAGAGGCTGGGGAGCTTTACTGCCTCAAGCAAGTAGATGGAGACCATGATCTGAAAGGAGAATGCAATTTGCTGGGCGAAGGGAGCGGGTTCCAACCAGAGTCAAAGGAAAATGCCAGAAGGAAAGCTGAGGCCTGGGAGTAACCTCCAAACAGAGGGCTCAGAGGAAGAGGAATAGTGGCAGGAAAGGAGGGTAGATGCAAGCGTGACCTGGGTGGGTAGGAACAACCCCGAGGACCAGGAGGCCCAACAGACAGGGAGGAAGCGGGGACTCAAGAGACTCTGAGGCAGGAGGAGAGTTGGTGGGAGCCAGTGCGTGTGGAACAGCCTCCCTTCTGCCCTCCCAGTGACCAGGAGGAAGGGTACAACATCAAGGTGAGCACCAGGGGTAGCGTCCTGGGGAAACAGACCTGGGATGGAAACTAAGATGATCACAAGCAGCCGGGCCTAGGCAGCTAAATCTCCTCATCTCTACAAAGATGAAGGGTGTGTTAACTTCCAAAGACTAGGAAGTTAACTAGACCTAGAGTAGGCACCTGTCATGTGTCACCAGCCATCCTGGAAGGTCAGAGGTGATAGCTCTAAAACAAAGCAAGGACCTGGGACTCCATCCACAGTGGAAGCAATGGACCCCCAAATTTTAGAGGTGCCAAGACTTTTTATGGATAGGTCCACCATAGAGATATTTGGCTTAATCTCTAATTTTCTGGGGTCAGCGTCTTGGGAGGCCATTTCCATAAGCTTCCCAACCAGGTTTCCCCTCTGGATCACCAACCGCAGAAATGATGTGAGTGACTATTTTCTCAGTCGTCCCAAATAGCTAGACCCACTCTAGTTGCAGAAAAGACAAGTTATTGCAAGAATGGAAGTTGCCAGGAATTCAGTCCATACCTCATCCTGGTTGTCAAAACGCTTTGACACAGAGAATCCCCAGTTCTTTCAGAAAGCTAAACGTCTTATGTTCAAAGCCAGACAGTCACCATGAAGAGGCTTAGAGTAAATTTCCAAAATTTAAGAGAAAAATTTCCATGAGCACTGGTCTTTGAAACCGGGTCAAAAGCCTCACACGGATAAAGGAAACCTGAACTGTTCTAGCCCCATTCACGTAAGCAAGAACCTAATAACCTTCTGAAAGCTGGTCAGGGATGTGAGAAATATGTGACTTATCCAGGAACCCAAGCTGAGAGGAGAGCAGTTAACGAAGGTGTGTTATCCAATCAAATTTGGTTCTGCTTGTCTGCATGCAATGAAGCCAATCTACTGACACCGGGTTGTGGTGAAAGAAGGTACAGCATTTATCCCAAGGCACCAAGCAAGGAGAATGGGCAGCCCATATTCAAAAGACCCAAACTCCCCACTGGCTTTCAGGGAAGGGGTTTTAAAGGCCATGTGAGGAAGAGGGGTGTAGGCTGTGTGCTCAGCCTGTACCCAGTTCTCAGAGTGGTTAGCATCCAGGTGAAGTTTCAAGTATCCTCGACCTTCTGGTTTCAACCAGTCTGGGGTCTCTGTTCCTGCGGTCAGCAGTTTTCATGTAGTGGGGTTTGCTTCCTGTAAAAACAACTTAGGAAGGTGTGTCAGGCCTTTGTCTGTATTTTTCAGGGAACTGGGAGTTTGGCGATTCTGCTCTGTGCGGATTTATAGTCTAAATTGTAATCAGTTTCCCAGCCCATCCGCTCTTCTCTGTTTCTACATCTTCATGTTTCCTCATCATTAACTCTTGAGTCAGTCAGCCTTTTGAGACTCAAAAGAGGCCTGGGAGACTAAAGCAAAAGGCTTTTACTTCAAAGGACAGGAACACAGATGCTCGTATATGGTTTCAATTCCCCCGTTTCTTTGATACTCCTCAATCTTGAGGGGAACAGGTTTAGGAAAAGAAGCAGAGTCAAGTTTTGGATAGAGAGGAGAATCATGAACTCAGCAGATGGACTCAGTTTTAGGGGGACTCAGTTTCAGGTGGAGAATCAGGGAGACCTTCCGGGTTTCTGCTGGGCTCATTGCCATGGACATCTCAAAACCTGAGTCCCCATGTGCCTGAGAACAAGCACCACCTGGGGAGATGCTTTTCCTCCCCTACAGCTTCTTGGGGGAGGGCAGGACCAGGCTGAAAATATGGTGTTTGAGCCAGGTCCCCATGATTCTTAGGAAGAGCTCGATTGGAGAGCCGCCATTGTGGTCCCCCCCAGAATCCTTCCCAGACACTTCCCAAAGCAGCTGCCCACCCCACCTGGGGTCCCATGAATGTCTGAAACCAAGGAGTCCACGCCTGCCCTGGCCTCACAGTGCTCCCTTTGAACTTGATGCAGGTGCACACACAGGTGCAGAAGATCAGGTCTCGCTCCTCGATGGGGCCTGTCCACACCACAGGGAAGGCGGTCTGTCCCACGCTTGCGGTCCGGAGTCTTGCAGCCAGCACCCCACCCCCACACGGTCCTGGGCACGGCGCACCTGTGTTCACTGTCCTACCCTAGGAGACGAGAGACCTGGGCCAGGCCGGGACCACCACCCCAAGCCCAACAACCGGCCAGGGCTGGACACAGCCCAGCCGGGCCGACCAGATCCTTCCCTGAGATCTGCTTCCTCAGCACAGCCAGAGAAAAGCGCTCCCGCTTTGTGCCCTGAAACGTCCCACCCTGTGGGGAAGGGTCCCCGGGGCAGGTGGAGCTCAGGCCGGCAGAAGGTCAGGGCTGGGCCCGCCCGTTTGAGCAAGCCCCGGGTCCAGTTGTAAAGGCCACTGAACCGGCCTGGATTCTCATCACCCAGGCCCAGTTGTGCCCAGTTGTGCATATACGAGTGTGTGTGTGAGGGTGTGCGAGTCTGTGTGTGACTGCCTGACCACGTGTGAGCACGTGTGTGTTTGTGTTTCTGTGTGTGCCCACATGTCTGTGTGTGCACATACAGTCTTTGTGTGTTTTTTTTTAATTTATTTGTTTACTTATTTAAGTTTGCACAAGCTGCTTTGATGTTTTCAACAGAAAAAAATTCCCGGCAAACCCACGCATGAAGCAGCAAGCCTGCATTCCAGGAACTTCCAGTGCCGAAGAGCAGGGCAGGTGCTGGATGCATCTGGAATTCAGAGAATCCAGGGGTCAGAGCAAGCCTCTGTATCCGGACCAGCACCCCACCCCACCACCCCGGACCTCAGTCAACCCCCCAGAACTGTCTGTCTAAGATTCAGCTCTGATGATCAATTCAACAAACACGCAGACACACACACACACACACACACACACCTCCAGAGACCCAGGCAGGGCTGTCCACCACCCGAACATCATCCCACCTGCGTGGCTGGATGGGAAGGCCAAGTTTGCACGGGGAAATTCACTTTTTCCCCCAACACTGGCCCAAGCGCTCCAGCGAAAGCTTTCCCAGGCTGCAATCAGCCCCCAGGCAAAAGGGGCTGCAGCGTCACACCCGACACCCCCCTTCCTTCCTCCTTCCACCCACCAGCCAGCTCCGGGCCCCACAGGAGTGAGCTCTGCAAACGACCAGACACACAGGCAGAAACCCACACAGAGACTCTCACGCGCGCCTGTGTGTGTAGGTTCCAGCGAAGAACGGAAGTCCCTGCTCCGGTTGCCGTGGCAACCCAGCTCCGCGCTGTGGCGAGAGCTTTAATTGGAAGCGCTTATTTGGCTGAAACCCCAGGAATAATCAACAGGAGATTAGGAACATTAACAACCAGCAGGAGCCACAGAGCATCTTGGAGGAGATGGCAGCAGAAAGGACAGTCCCTTGGAAATCTCTATTGAACAAGGACCGTCTTTGCCGTCTGCTGAGGGACAGCGTCTCACCAGGTCTGTGCTGAGCGCTTCCCCATATCCTCCCAGCGCTTGGAACATTTCTCCATTTCACAGCTGGGGAAACTGAGGCTCAAAGAGGTTAAGGAGGTGGCCCAGGTCCGCACGGATTTAAGGCCGTCTTGGAATGACTCCAAAGGCCACCATGCCCCTAAACCCATGTGTTGGGCCTCGTGTCCCTTGAGAGCCACCAGCGCCTGCAGCTCTGGTGGCAGCTTATCTCCCAGGGCACCCCGGCCGCCGAAGCCCACAGCTCAGCTGGCCAGAGGGCCTTGGCTGGGTTGACCTCTGGGACACCAGCCGATGCCTGCGTGCCGCTTGCCGCTGGCTGCCTGTCCCTGCCTCTCTGCTCCGAGCCACCAGTTTCCACCCTCTAGCCCTCCATGGGTCTACTGACCCCTGGTGGCAACTGCAGGCACTGCACCAAGAGAGGTCCCTCCTCCCAGACCCCAAAAAAGGAGGGCGGCAGGCTGGTCCCAAGGACTCCTTTGGGAGAGCCTCCTGTGCCAAAGGTGCCAAAGCGGGTAAAGGGAGCAGCTTAGCCAGCACCCAGCACCTTTTGCAGGAGCTCAGGAGTGAAGAGGCCCATCAGCACCTGAGCATCTGCTGGGCACTCAGATGCTGCCCCATCCAGCAGTAAGTGGGCAGAGGCCCGCGGCCCTTCCCAGAGCGTAGCAAATGGCTCTGCGAGCTCAGGACCCCAGGCTGGGTCCTAGGCAGGGTCCCCGATGTGGAAGGGCCCTGCCGTCCCACCCCAGCCCCTGAGGACCACAGGCAGGGACCCCAGACCCTGAGGTTTGTGTCTTAGGCAGAGTTGGCACTGGTGCCACGTAATAATGGGCTCCTGGGAGCCACCCTCACACCAAGTGCCCTGAAACCCAGCTCACTTTTTTTTTGCTTCCTTTTTTTTTTTAGGGCCATACCTGTGGTTCCCAGGCTAGGAGTCGAATCAGAGTTGTAGCCACCAGCCTATAACACAGCTACAGCAACACAGGATCTGCGCCGCATCTGCGACCTACACCGCTGCTCACGGCAAAGCCGGATCCTTAACCGGGTGAGCGAGGCCAGAGATCCAACCCACAACCTCCTGGTTCCTAGTCGGATTCATTAACCGCTACACCACAATGGGGACTCCAACCCCATCTCACTTTGCAGCATGATTTCTATGTGCAGGCAGTGCTGGGTGGCGGTAGCTGCGCGGACACTGAGCAGCACCCAGCAGACGGGCGCAGACAGAACTGCCACAGTGGCGGCTGCAAAGAGGGTCCTTTTGCCCAAACAGTGATACGCCTGGGAAATTTAAATTTCTTTTTCAAAGCGACCGGCATTTCCTCCGTTGGCATCTGATTAAATGTTCCCTTCTCCAACGAGCAAGTCACTATTATTCCATATAAGAAAACTTGCGATTCAAACAGTGAGGCAGCCGCGTGCAAAGCAACTGGCGTTCGGCAGGAGAGTCGGACACAGACGGCTGCCAGGCCGCTTCAGCCCATCCTGCAGAGCTGTCTGTTGAGAGCCACGTGGTGCCAACAGCTTGTCTCGCCCTGGGCCAGCAGCGGGTCTGGGGGCGATGCTAAGGGGCCACGCTGCAGTGGGGAGCCGGGGCTCTGGAACCCTGCGGGGACCAGAGACATTTGGGGGTTCCCACCTCCTAACCAGACGTGGGGAACCAGGGTCACCCCCACCCCCTTAGCCAGACGTGCCTTTGGTGGGCAGCGCACGGTGACCCAGGTCGTTGGGTGGGGCCCACAGGCTCCGTTTTCATGTCCCTCATGGAGAAGTCAGGACAGGCTGGCCTGGCTGAGTAGGTGGCCATCGTCGCCCCGGACTGTGGGCAGCCCCGAGGAGAGGGGGGCCTCGGAGAAAACAGGCCATTAGCTCTAAGGCTCAGACCGTCCAGCAGCCCCCGAGGCCCCGGGGCAGAGCCTCTTTTCCAGGAAAGGGGTGCTGAGAAGTCCCTTCGGGAGGCTGATGGGGGAAGGGAGGGAGCGGGAAGGGAAATGGATCCGGGGGTCCGAGCGCAGAGTCCGCTCATCGTGTGACTTTGGGCGGGACCCCTCCTCTGACCTCGCGTTTCCCCATCTTCAATGAGGTCGAAGCAGCGCCTCCTCGCGGGCCATGTGGGGACCAGGCTCACCGCGTGCTGCTTGATCCGAGCCCCGCGAGGCTGCTCAGCGGGTCTGTGCGTAGGCGCCCTCCTCCCCGTCGAGGCTGCCGCGCCTTCCCCACCCGGGCTCAGCCAGCCTCAGCCTCGCCCGCACACCTGCTTCCCGCGGCAGGCAGCGGACCCCCGGACCCCCGCCCATCCCCTGGGTTTTCTCCTTTCAGTTCCTTCTTCCAAAATTTCTTTTCGTCCTGTGGTGTCTTGAGCCTTTGGGGAGGGGCTGAAGGAGGACCGTCTCCTGGGAGCCAGCCAGAGAGCGTGGGTGAGGCCCTCACAAAGGCCCCATGTGGCTTCAGGCCCGCACCACTGAATGAAGTGATTCTGGCAAAAACGGGAGGGGAGGAGGGCAGTGAGCAATCTGGCCACCGTCCCTCTGAGGGTCCCTGATGGGCAGCCTCGGCGTGCCGTGCAGGCTGCCCGGGCTGCCAGTCGGTGCCCCCCACCCCCCACTGATCCCTGGGGACCTAGCGGGGCCAAGCGGCATCAGCAGGACCCTGGAGAGTGTTGGAGGCGGCAGTGTCTCCAGAGCCGGGGGCCAATCAGAGCGGGCGCTCAGGCTGGGAAACTGGGCAAAGGCCCTGAGGCCAGGGGTCAGGGAGGAGCCTGGCTCAGGCCCTTTCTCCTGGGAGGTGGTTCTGCCCCTGCAGCCTTTCCTTCCTTCCCTCCCTCCTTCCTTCCTTGATTCATTCATCCAACAAACGTCTCCTGAGCTGCCTTTGCAGAGTTGGAACTCCATCCAGCTCCAGACAAGCGGAGCTAAACTTCCTGGCGTTTGCTAAGTCCCGGGAGTGAGGGGGTGTCACCCAGGGCCCTTTGGCTCAGGGAAGAGCCAGCGTCCCTTGTTTCTACTCCAGGAGGTGGGAGGTGGGCGTCTGCTGGAGGAGAGGGCGGGCCCAGGTAAGCCGGGAGCCCTGAGGCCCAAGGCTGCCCCTGCAGGGAGCTGAGCCCCCAGGGAGGCAGGCAGAAGCCCTCCGCCCCCAGAGACTGGGCTCCTTCCCCCTCAGGTCTTGAAGCAAACACGAGAGAGGCCAGGCCGGGGAGAGACCCCTGCCCCGCCGACTGCCTGTTACAGACCCGCCCTCTAGGCACCGGCCCCATCTCAGCCTGCCTGGGCTCTGAAACAAAATAACGCAGCCTGCATGACTTATAAACAACAGTTCCGGAGCATGGAAGTCCGAAATCAAGGCACCAGCAGAGCCCAAGTCTGTTTAAGGCCCGCTTGCCGGTCCTGTCTTCTCCCCATGTCCGCGTGTGGGGGAGGGCAGAGCTCCGGGACCCCTTTTCTGAGGCACTGATCCCATTCGAGGGCTCCGCCCAGTGACCTAGCCTCCTCCCCAAACCCCACCATCACGTGGGGGGTAGGTTTCAACATACGAAGCGGGGGCACACACATTCGGTCCGTAGGCCGCCTCCCCAGACTCAGCCTCCGGATGAGAAACCAAGGGTCCTCCCTCGGAAGGCCAGCCCGGGGCTGAGATACCCAGCTCCTCAGCAGGGGCCCATGTGCTCCCAGGGCTCTAGGGTGGGTGGGAGTGAGGTCAGCCCGGCTGGGCGTATGCCACAGGGGCACTAAAGACAATAAGACTGAGAGTATGGGCCCCAGGGACCCAGCGTCCAGAGCGAGTGAGGGTCAGAACCCCGGGGACCCGGTGTCTGGAGAGGCCCTACCTGGGGCAGCAGGTGTGCTCTGCAAGGAGCCAGGGTTCCGGGAGGACTCAGGGCGTCTGTTCCCTCCCAGAGCTGGGACCAAACCAGAGGGGTTCTCTCTCCTCCGTGTCTGTGCCTCAGTGCCTGGCCCGTAACTTTCTGAGTCACAGACACATCTAACTCCATGGCAGCCCTGCCTGGGAGACTCCCAGAGCTTTAATCTGCTTCACTCACATCTTTGCTTCTCAAAGGCGGTGGCTGCCCTGGTCCCCAGACCCGCACGCGCACTCACTTTACCAGGTGGTATAAGGGACTGGAGGCTCTACGCCAGGTTGGAGATAAAAGTCCTCCAAACCCTAAATTCCTGCAAAGGCTGCACCTCTTTCACGTTCTTAGGGCTTGGATAGGCTTGTGGCATGTCAATCTCATCTTCTGGGATAGCGTGCACTGCACCCAACCAAGACACTCCCCCAGACCTCAAGGGGTGCCTGGGCTTTGACTTCTCTGTAGGTCTGTCTGCCATCCTCTTCCTCACAGATGGTCCAGCAAAGCCTGAGAGCAGCCTGCCGTGGGGGACAGTCTTCAAGTGTTAACACCGTCCCATCAACGTAAGCGGCTCGTCTTACTGATGCGGGGACAGAGGGTGGGGACAGGTCCCGTGAAACATAGGGGGTGCTGAGCAAGTAGCCTTGGGGGCACCCGTGCCAGGTCCACAGCTGTCCCTCCCACAGGAAGGCGAATTCCTTTTAGCTACCAGAAACCTGCCCTTGTCATTCTTTTCCGCCACTCTCAGATGAAAGTTCCTGGTTAAGGAAATTAACAAGGGAATTTGGGTATTTCTGTGACATACATTTTAAAATGACTGTTAACATTATACCAGGACATAAGCAGATTTTCAGATGTCATACAAATATACCCTAAAGAAACAAGCATCACTAAGAAGGAGAGTATCCCCTCTTATTTGACAGCGCTTCCCATGAAATTTAACATATTCAAGAAGTCTAATTAGTTTACTATCTCTTTTGTATTAGGAGAAAAAAAATGCACGTCTTTTGAGATGTTCCAGGGGCTGCTCTGGAAAACCCAAAGTCAGTTCAAGTCAACAAGACTTCACTTAGAGCTCTGTTTGGGGAAAGCATGCCAAAAATATCAAAAGGTATAAAACACTCAATTAAATAGGATTATAGGTCATTGTGATACAGTTCTTAATTATCCATTTAACCAAAGTGTCAGTTAAAGACTTCTTGGGCACATAAAGAAAGTTACATAGTTTTTTTTTTTTTAATGCCTCTTTCATTAGAGAAGATTCCATTTTCTTAAGTAATCAAAGAAACAAAATGAAGCACAGGAAATTATTTTGGCAAAATGCAGAATCTTTTTAGGCAGATTGCCTAAAATGTAAAGAAAAAAACTTTTCACCATCCCATCAAAAACAGACCAATAGTCCAAGAAAACTTTGTCCTTAAGAAAATTGCTCCGGTTTTACATAATAACGTGATTGCTATCCAAGTTTACTTTTTATGCCTGTTAACTAGAACTCTTGTACAATTAAATTTGACTTTACCTCTGGAGGTAGAAAAGCGTCACATATGCATAACACACATTCAGACAGACAGACGCAGGGACCCATAGCTTTCATTCCAAAACTTTTAACTACGAGCCCTTTTTTCCTTTAGGTCTCAGGCAATTGTGGGCAGTGTTTCAGTCATCGCCCAGCGGCGGTTACACCTCAGATGTGAAAAGATTTACAACTTCAAGGGACAGAGAAAAAAATGCAAGTTTTCTCCTAGGAGTTTTGGGGTACATTTCTCTAGAATCAGAAGTCTAGACTAATTACTATTTAGCATTTTCCTTTGTGTTTCAGTTCAGATGGCAGGAGGGCACCCTGTCTGCTTCGCTGTCAATCATCACAGCATCCTCGTCGTCACTCGCCTCCCTTTCCGGAGGAGGCTACCTCTTAGTGTCCCAGTCGCAGTCATCACAGGCGCTCAGGCTTTGCCTACAGCACACTAAGGTCTCCCACCCCCCCTCCCGCCCCCCACCTCGTCTGCCAGCCCAAAGCAGGCGGAGCAGCGGACACCACAAGTCCCTCTCTAGTCCCAGCCTTCCTCCCACTTTCTGAGTTGAGCTTCAGCCTCTGCTTGGGCATCAGGGTCCAGCTGATCTGCCCACGTGGAGGCCCGTCTGCACAGCCGTCCGTTTCTCTCTGCCACAGTGCGTTTGGCACAGCTCCTCGAATAAGGGCCTTAAAGCAGCCAGCGTTTGCAGGGCACCCCTGCACTTACGCAGCCTCCACAAGCCTGCAGGCACCCCTCCCCACATGGAGGGCAACGGCCAGCCCAGGCTTCCCCCAAGGACCTGACTTGACCAAGGCCCACGTCTCCCTTCTCCTGCCTGGCTCACCAATGTTGGTTCACAAATGGGCCCTGTCCATGAAGAAGGAGAGACAAAGAAAGACGCAAATGTTCTAGATCAAGAGGGGCAGGTTGATGGGCAGGGGACTTACTCTCAAGGCTTGTCTTGGGCACCTGCTCTCCTGAATCGTAAAGTTTATAGGCTCTTAATGGGGCTCAATTTTCCCAGGTCTGTGTCCTTGGAAACGGCTCCCACTGTGAGAATGACGGACTAAGTGGACATTCAAGGACAGGGAGCAGGGAGGAGCCTCTGAGTGCCTGACCCCAGCTCAAGGGTCACTCCGCGGTCTCATCTTCTCAGTGACCTCCAATACCCAGGCCCTCTGATGCCACAGCCCGAGTTCCTTTAGCTGCTTCTGAAAACCTGTTTTTTTCTCTGCAGTTTCTGGCCCTCAGCCCTCTTTATCCTGAGAAGAGCCCTCTCCTCTGTGTTGAGGACAGAAGTGGCAGTCGGCGGGAAAGCCTTGTTTGACAGAAGCCCTGGCACAGGGATCGTGTGGAAAACACATGTGCCCCGGAAATGTTTGCCATCTCTGCCCTGCCAGGGACTGGAGCGCCTTCCAGGAGGAGGAGGTTACCGGATGAATTTTGACACCCCCCAAAGGTGTTGCAGTCCTAACCGCAAATACCTGTGAACGTGGCCTTATTTGGAAATGGGGTCTTTGCCAATGACCTGGTTCAGGGGAGGTCATTAGAGCGACCCTTGTCCAGTATGGCCGTGCATTTTTTCAAAGGGGAAATTCAAACAGAGACACAGACGGGGCAAAGGCACGGACCAGACTCTTCCTTGAAGCCCCCAGAAAGAACCACCCCAGCTGACACCTGGATTTCTCAGGATCTGTAAGACAATGGCTCTCTGCTGTCCAAGCCCCCCCAGTGCCACCCCGCTCTGTGGTGCTTTGCTGCAGCTGCCCCGACAGACTGATATAAATGACCAGATCACGGTTTCTCGAGCCAGCAGAATCCAGCAGAAAGTGACAAGTAGAATAACCATCCACCCACACAAATGTTCTCTGGCAATACCTCTGCCTCCAGACCTCGTTCCGGGGAGGAGAAGCCCAGTCAGTTCGGCTGAATGCAAAGAATCTTGAAAAGTTAGCTCGGCGTGGGCCCGCAGCACTTGCAACTCCGGGCAGGAATGCCGTCACTCCCAGCCAGGACAACAGAGGCCGAGGCCAAGGCAGTGGGAGGCAGGTGCGCCCACAAGCATCTGCATCCACTTAGGCTGGGAAGCAATTTTTCCCAAACAGAGATTGATGGAGAGGCTTCAAGCCCGGGCACTTACCAGGGTCACGGGGCTGTTTATCTGGAATTATTCTAAATAAAGCTTCACGTCTGCCACTTGGATCCAGCGAGGCTGCTCCTACAAGAGCAACAAGCTTCCATTATTAAGAGAGAAAAAGCCCTCAGAGCTGAAGGAGCATGAGTGTTTGCAAATTCCATGCAAATTCTTCTGCAGGAACCAGCTACTTAGAGAGGCTTTGGGGGAGAACAAGCGTCCCAATTAAAGATGCTTATTCACGCTCTCCATTCCAGGGACAAGAGCTCCCCCCTTTGTCACCTGCTGGCCACATGCACGGAAGGCACCCAGAGGCTTGAGCTGCAGCTGTGCCCTGAGCCCAGATCCCACTCCCGTCCACAAGAGACCACCCCCCTCAGGCCCCAAGCACCATCCGCCCTTCCCCGGGGGCATCAGGTGGGAGGGGGGAGCAGGGACAGGGAAGTGGGAGTGGGTTCAAAGACAAGAACCTCCAGACCTTGTTGGCCACTGGGCTGGTAGGCCAGATGGCTAAGTGATGCCAAAGACCGGGAGGGAGGGTGAGTGCCCCAGAAATTTGCGAAAGCGGGGTCACCACACCCTGGGGCCAGAGGGAGCAGACAGAGGTGTCAGGAGCTGTGGGTAGAAATTTTTAAAGCGCCAAGTCAGCACAGGAAGTCGAGTCAGGGAGGTGATGCTACCGAAGGCAGCCTACTTCCGACACATCCATTGACTCAGAATGGGTGCCGCCACCCCTAGCCCAGCACCCAAAATAACAGGCACTCGATAAATGTGGGCTCAGTCTACAGCCCGAGCCTTTATGTCTCGGGTCCTCCGAGTCTGAACGGGACATGCAAAGTGACATCCACTCTGTGACACCCAAGCAGCAACCATGAGTAAAAATCGCCCTGTCCTTTGTATCCAGAGCTGACATTTCCAGGAGGCCACCAGGACAGCCTAGGCTCAGGGTCCTGAGAAACAGCCAGACACAATGAAGAGAAACCAGGAACATGAAAAATCAGACTGAAGGAAAAGAATAGCTAAAGTTACTGCAAGTGGCTCTTAAGATTAAATATGGCGCTTAACCACAACACAACCCTGAAGGTGGGGACTATCTTTAGTCCCATCTCCTAACCCAAGAAACACAGAGCATTGCATCGTTTTCCTGGGTGCACTGCAGCCTGACCAGGAGCTAAAGTCAGCCCCTCTGGCTCAGAGTCCCTCCTGCACTGTCCCAGCAGGCCCCCCGGGCCCTGAGCCTGCATTCACCCACCGCCAGAGACCCTGCCCTGCAGCCCCCATGCTGGGAGTTGTCAGGTGAAGCTATGGGATGGGGGGAGCTTAGAATAAAAGCAGACTGAGAGGGCCTGTGGCTCATTTCACAGGGGAAGAAACTGAGGCCCAGAGAGGAGACAGGGCCACATACATCAGCACATCCTGGGGTGTCCTCCATCCTTGTGCTACTGAGCAAGACTCAAGACACGAGCCAGGGAGAAGTCCTGCTTCCGACCCGAAAACCCTGGGGCTGAGAGAGCCGCTTGCTCGGGGTCTCGGGGTGACGTGTTGGTGGGGCACGGGCCCTCAGGGACAAGGAATGGGCCGATGAACCCAGTGAGGGGGCCAAGTCCTGTTCCCGAAGGGGACCATGGCCCAGAGCACCTGCTGGCTCGACCTGGCCCAGAGGCTGCAACCAAGCCTCCAATTCTCAGCTCCTCAAACCAGCCCCAGACCCAGAGGCAGGTGGCTGTCCCAGCCATCTGACGCAGGGTCTCCTGCCAGCCTCAAAGGAAAGAGGAGGGCTGCTGAAAAGAAGATTTTCAGAAGCCATAAACGTCGCCCTGGTGGGGATTCTGGTCCTTGAGCTGCAAACGCTTAAGGAACATTGCTCTGCTCACCTATAAAATCTCCCTTGCCCCGGACACTTCAGTCCCAGATACAAACAGCCCCTGGAAGACCATCAAGCAGGCCGCAGAGATGGCCGGGGGCCAGCAGACAGTGGAGAAGAACACGGCTGGAAACACCCTGCCTCCGCTGAGACCCACACTCCCAATGGGCTTTTATACCCAATTCCGGGCTTCCTGTTGCCTGCAGAGAAACTCCAAGAAGAATGAACGGTATGACCTTCAGCTCTCAGGGACCCCTGCCGAGGCGGTCACCCCAAAACCAACCTCTGTAAAGTTTCCCACTGGAGCTTTAAAGTTTAAGCTCCTTTTGCTTTCCGCACTTCATCATATGCACATCTTTTTGAACATAAAGATAACGCTATGCTTGGGGTTCCCCTTTACGCTCAGCAATTTAAGGACCTGACTAGTATCCATGAGGATGCAGGTTCGACCCCTGGCCTCGCTCAGTGGGTTAAGGATCCGGCGTTGCTCTGAGCTGTGGTGTAGGTGGCAGAAGCGGCTCGGATCCCTTGCTGCCGTGGCTGTGGTGTAGGCAGGCAGCTGCAGCTCCGATTCGACCCCTAGCCAGGGAATTTCCGTATGCTGCGGGCATGGCCCTAAAAAAAAAATAAATATAAAAAGCTATGCCTCTAAATTTTGGAGAGAAACGCTATAGCTGCCTCTTCAAGTCAAGGACAGCAGACAAGCGCCCTGGTCCTGCCCAGCCTGAGGGGCTGCAAATTGGAAGCGTCGGGGGGGCCTTCCCTGCCTCTTTCACACCAAAAGGGGGGCTTTAAATTTCTCCCCATTCACGGCAAGAGAGCCAGTACAGATCAGAGCTGCGAGCTGGGCCGTCTCCACTTGAGCCAGCTTGCAGACTGGCCTCTAGAAGGTTCCGAGATATTCCTCCACGAGCAGCTCTGAGTGAATGGAGGCCACCCTCCCTCTGTGCACCCTCAAGAAGGCCCCTGAGGAGGTGGCATCCAGAAAGAGGCTGGGGGGACAGAGCGAGGCTCTGGAAACCAGATCCGGGTGGAGGAACCTGGTGGGGCCCTGGTCTGATGTCAGGAGCCTGAAGAGGATCGCTTTTCCAAAGGGTTGAGCCCCCCAACGGCCACCCCCGCCACCAAAGTCACAGCCCAGAGCTGGCAAGAGAGGGCCCACATCTTAGGCAGGTAAGTCAGGCCCAGGGCCGTGACCCCTCCACACACAGAGCACTTGCCCAACTTCCAGCCCTTTCTTGGGTGAGGAAAGCTGAGAATGTGCAGGAGTTTGCTGTCGCCGTGTACAGGTCACAAACTTGGTGGCAACACAAATCCCTTATCTTGCACACGCGTAGTTCAGGAAGCTGACACAGGCCTCATGGGGCCTTTCCCAGGTCGCAGAGGCCACCAACTCCAAAGCCGACACTGCCTCCTTCTGACCCTGCTCTGCCTCTCCCTCCTCTGTCCACTTAAAAGGACCCTGTGGACTAACGCTGGGTCCCCCTGGATAATCCAGACACTCTCCCTGGATCAAGGTCAGCGCATGAGCACACTTAATTCCATCCACAACCTTAACCTCCCCTTTGCCATGTGACCTAACACATTTACAGGTTCTGAGGATGCACGTGTCCGAGGCCACCATCCTGTCCACCAACGTACCCATCGCACAGACGGTAACAACAATCATCAACAGCTGTTTAGTGCTTACTGTGTGCCCAGGAGCTACCCCACGGGCCTTAGATGCATCCCACAGTGTTAATTCTTCTTACCAGCCCTGCTCAGTAAGCACATGATGGGCCCCTTTCTGTGTATGAGAGCTAAGGGATTTGCCCGAGGTCACGGGCACCACTGTGGAGCCCGGGGTCAAAACTGCTCTCCACGCCAGGCCCTGAGAAGCCGGGACCACACCTAACACCCGGAACTGGAGCCAGGACTCCAAGCACACGCCAGCCCCACTGTGGAAACCACGAGTCCGTGTGCTGGGGGCCGTGGGGGTGGGAGGGGCTTGGTGACAAGTACCCGGCCCGCTGTGAGGGGCCAGGAAATCCTACGCACCCCAAGAAGACAGTCTCTACAACACTCGGGCAGCGCGAAGGCGGGAGCTGAGACGCCTTCGAGGAAGGAAGGCAGTGATTATCTCGGCGACGGCTCAGCTGCAGCCCCCGTGGTCCCCGCGGTCCCCGGGCACCCGCAGAAGTGGAAACATCGCACATTCGGGTGGCAACTCATCTAAACACTTGTCACAGCTCTGGGCCAACTGCTAAAATAACTTTTTGGTTGTTATTACAAAGTAATAGATGTTTATTGTAGAAATGTTAGAAAAAGCAGACAAGCCAAAAGCAGGGAATAAAAACTACCCAAAATCCCAAACTGCGAATGCGCCACTTGACATGTTTTTGTACATCCTTCCAGTGATTTTCCTAAGCATACGTTTCTATGTTTTTCTAAAACCAGCGCTCTAAAAATGGGCTCATACTTTCTTCCTGTTTGGCAAAGTGCCTTTTCTCCTGAATGGGTCACGAACATAGGGGTGGGGAGTCCTTTCCCCCTCTCCTATCCCCCTCCACCCAATTCCTCCCCAAGGGAAGGAAGCTGAAAGAGCCAGTTTCTTAATGGGCAAGCTGGTCTTGTGTTAAGGCATCATACAGGAGTTCCCGTCGTGGCACAGCGGGAACGAATCCAACTAGGAACCTGAGGTTGCGGGTTCAATCCCTGGCCTCGCTCAGTGGGTTAAGGGATCCGGCGTTGCCGTGAGCTGTGGTGTATGTTGCAGACGCGGCTCAGATCCCGCGTTGCTGAGGCTGTGGCGAAGGCCGGCAGCTATAGCTCCTGTTAGACCCCTAGCCTGGGAACCTCCATATGCTGCAAGTGTGGCCCTAAAACCAAAAGAAAAGAGATCATACACACATATACATGCATACACTTGCATGTGCTGATACAGACCACACATACACACATGGACACACATGCATGGACATGTATACACATACCACACACATATAAACATATGTGTATGGTACATAAACATACCTGCTCATATATACATATGCATATACATACCCTGTGTGTGTGTGTGTGTACATACATGCCTACATACAGAAATATGTACACATAGACATACACGCATGTGCACACATACACATACCTGCATGTGTGCATACACACATACGCAAATATACACATACATACACATGTGCATACACATACCTGCATGCACACACACATGCACATATGTACACATACATACACATTATACACATACACATACACACATACACACATACATGTGTGATGCACACAATTATACATATGCACACATATGGACATATACACATATATTTGCATGCACATGTGTGTACACATTTATATATATACACATGCAGACATATGCACAAACATGTACACGAATATATGCACACATGTGTATAGCATGCAAATGCAATGCTATCCATGCACACATACACACATGCACACATATAGATACGTACACAGGTACATGTGTGCACAAACACATGTACGCATATCAACATGTCCACACATATTGCATGTGTGTGCATACACATACAGGCACTTGCACATTTGCACGAGTACATATATATGTGCACGTACACACATGTACACACACACGCGCACACCCCCACGGGCCCCCTTTTTCCCATCTCCAGGGCAGTATCCTGCTGGGGCTGCTCCTTGGGCTTTCCTGGACAGTTCGCTCCTCCCTCAGGTGCTCAGGGCCCCTGGACACTGTCGCCATGTCTGGCAGGGGGCAGGCCCGGCCTTCAGAGAGCAGGCGAGCCCTGTGGCAGCCTTGGGCCCAAGCTCTGCCTTCCAGGCTGCTGGGTGGGTTGTGGGCCTGGACACAGCCCCCAAAACCCCATGCCTGCAGCCCGTCTGCTCCAGCTCACTGGGCACACATCCGCCCCTAGGTCCCCAGGTCCCTTGGCCAAATGCCACATAAGAGCCCCAACGACTGCCTGGCCGTGGAGTCTTTCCTGCCCAAACACCACTGAGGAATCTGCAGGGCGCCATCCCCATGATGGACAAACAGACGGCTCCCGGCCGTCCCCAGTCAGTACCCACGTCACTCACGGTTGTTTCCTGAAGGTGAAGCGGGATTGTTGCAGGGGCGGGGTCGGTCCAGTCCACTCGAGGAGGCGTGAAAAGGCGAGGCCAGTACGGGGACCGGTCTGGGGGAGCCCAGTAGGCGGGGGAAGGGGGAAAGACGGGTCTAGGAAAGAAGGCACTTCCAGAATCTTCTTTAAGTGCCAGAAAGCTATTGGAAGATTCTAAAAGCGTGGCTCTGGCCACTGTGAGGAAAGAGTCCATCCAGTCACTGCTGATTTCCTTAACACACTGAGCGAGGCCAGGGGTGGAACCCGCGTCCTCATGGATCCCAGTCAAACTCGTTACCACTCAGCCACAGTGGGACCTCCAAAATACCTTTTTCAATTAAACTTTTTAAAAAGATAATTGGAGATTTGCGTGCAGTTGTAAAAAAATAATCATAATAGAGATCCCGCGTGCCCTCCACCCAGTCCTCCCCAGTGGCAGCATCTTGCAAAACTACAGGGTGATATTGAAACCGGGACCTAGGATTTCCCTGGTGGCCCAGCGCTTAAGGATCTGGCATTGTCGCTGCTGTGGCTCGGGTCGCTGCTGTGGCTCTCGTTCAATCCCTGTTTCAGGAACTTCCGCGCACTGTAGGTGCAGCCAAAAAAAAAAAAAAAAAATCAGAGCCTAGACACTGATATAATCAAGATACAGAACATGCCTATTGCCACAGAACTGCACATGTGGCCTTTTATGGCCACACCCATGCCCATGCCCACCCTCTCTCTCTCTTTTTTTATTTTGTCTTTTTGCCTTATGTAGGGCCGCACCCGCGGCATATGGAGGTTCCCAGGCTAGGGGTCTAACAGGAGCTGTAGCCACCGGCCTACACCACAGCCACAGCAATGCGGGATCCGAGCCGCGTCTGCAAACTACACCACAGCTCACAGCAATGCCGGATCCTTAATCCACTGAGAAAGGCCAGGGATCGAACCCACAACCTCATGGTTCCTAGTCGGATTCATTAACCACTGAGCCACAACAGGAACTCCTCACCCTCTCTTTAATACCGAGCAACCACCCTGCTCTCTGTTCCTACAATTCTGTCATTTCAAGAATGTTACAGAGACAGAGCCATGCAGCACCTTTGGGGACTGGCTTTTTCCGCTCCGCGGTGTCCTCTGGGAGATCCGTGCAGGTGAACGAGCATCAGCAGGTTTCTGGCCGGGACGATTCCATGGCACGGAGATACCACAGTTTACTTAACCACAGACTGGGCCGGGGCACCTGGACTGCGGGAGCTTCTGACCATCACAAATCAAGCTGCCATGAACATTTTTAGGCAGGTTCTTGTGTGAATAGAAATCTTCGCTTTTCTGGGATGAATGCCCAGGTGTTCGGCTGCTAGGACATGGAATAGCTGCACGTTCAGTTTTTTAAGAAACTGTCTACTGTTTGCCGGAATGACTGCAGCCTTCTACATTCCGCCAGCCAGCTTTCCCACATTCTTGCCAGGATTTGATACGGTCACTTTTTATTTCAGCCATTCTGGAAGATGTGTCGGAATTCCTCATGATGGTTTTCGTTTGCATTTCCCTAATGGATAATCAAGCCGAACATGTTTTCATGGGCTCATTTCCATCTGTACCTCTCATCTGGTAGGACGCCGTCTCCTGCCTTCTGTCCGTGTTCCAGCTGAATAGTCTGCTTTTTGACTATTGAGTTTTGAGGGGTCTTTATATACCTGGGAAACCTCTCCTTGGTCCAAATATTTTCTCCCACTCCACAGGGTGTCTTTTCATCCTTGTGACCAGGTCTTTTACAGAACAAAAGTTTTAGATTTCCCGTCATGGCTCAGTGGTTAATGAATCCAACTAGGAACCATGAGGTTGTGGGTTCGATCCCTGGCATCGCTCAGTGGGTTAAGGATCCCGCTTTGCGGTGAGCTGTGGTGTAGGCTGCAGACACGGCTCAGATCCCGCATTGCTGTGGCTGTGGCGTAGGCCGGTGGCTACAGCTCCTGTTAGACCCCTAGCCTGGCAACCTCCATACGTCACAGGTGCAGCCCTAGGAAAGACAAAAAAAAAAAAAAGAACAAAAGTTTTAGTGTCGGGGAAGCCCGACTCATTAATTTCTCCTTTAATGGACTCTGCTTTTGGTGTCAGATCTAAGAACTCCTTGCTGGGTGTATATTCCGAAGATATTCTACTATTTGTTTCTAAGTTTATATCTTACATTTAAGTCCACGATTAACTTTTAATCAGTTTTTGTACAAAGTATGCGATTTAATTCAAGGTTCAATTTTTTTTTTCACCTCTGGATGTCCTGTGGCTCCAACGACATTTGTTGAAAAGTTGTTTTTCTTCCATTGCCTTGCTTTTTCATCTGTGTCAAGTATCAGTTTGGCACACTTGCGCAGGTCTGTTTCTGAGTTCTCTCTTCTGTTCCATTGATTTATGTGACTTCCCTTTGCCACTTTGATGCAGTCTTGATCATGGTAACTATGCAGTTAGGCTTGACTCAAGTACAAATTCTACTCACTGTCTTCTTCTTTTTCTAATTTGGTTTAACTCCTCTAGTTCATTTACCTTTGCGAATAGATTTTAAAATATAATCTTGCCATACCTACAAACAAAAATCTTGCTGAGATTTTGGTAGGAATTGTGTTAAACTAGTACATCAGTTTAGGGAGAAATTATGTCCTTACTACGTTGTGTCTGAATCCATGAACAAAATCTATTTCTCCATTTATTTATATCCTTTTTTATTTCTTTCAGTCAAAACTATGTAGTAGAAAACACGTCCTGCACCTGTTTTGTTAGATTATTAAATATTAATATTAAATATAAATACTTAATTTTTGAGCAATTCTGATAGTATTGTATTTTTAATTTTGGTGTCCATGTGTTCCTTGCTAGTATGCTGACATACGATGGATTTTTATATGTTTATTTCGTATACTGCAACTTTATGGAACTCATTTACTAGTTCTAAGAGGTACTTTTTATGGTTTCCTTGGAAGAGTGTACATCAACAATATTATCTACAAACAGGGATAGCTTTATTTCTTCCTATTCAATCTGTATGTCTTTTAATTCTTTTTCTTGTCTTCTAGCCCTGGCTTGAACTTCCAGCACTAAGTTGAATAAGAATGGTGAAAATGGAGTTCCCGTCGTGGCTCAATGGTTAACGAATCTGACTAGGAACCGTGAGGTTGCGGGTTCGATCCCTGGCCTTGCTCAATGGGTTAAGGATCTGGCGTTGCCGTGAGCTGTGGTGTAGGTTGCGACATGGCTCGTATCCCGCATTGCTGTGGCTGTGGTGAAGGCTGGCGGCTACAGCTCCTGTTAGACCCCTAGCCTGGGAACCTCCAAATGTCGCGGGCTCGGCCCTGGATAAGGCAAAAAGACAAAAAAAATTAAAAAAAAAAGAATGGTGAAAGTGGACATCTTTGTCTTGTTCCAAATCTTATGGGGAAAGCATGCAGTCATTAAACATTAAACACATGCTTAACGGTAGGACTTTCGAGGATGTTCTTTACCAAGCTGAGGAAATTCCCCATTTGTATCTACTTTTCTGAGAGTTTTTATCATAAGAGTGTAGAATTTTGTCGATTGATTTTTCCTGCATCAGCTGATTTGATCCTATGACTTTTTTCCTTAGGCTGTTAATGCAGTGGTTTGTATTGCTTCATTTCCAAGTATTGAACCAGCCTTGTATTCCTGGAATTTATTGGATATAATATATAATTCTTTCTATCTGCTGCTAAGTTTTGTTCGTGAACACTGTGTGAAGATTTTTTAATCTATATTCATGAAAGAAGTTGGTCTTCGTTTTCTTTTTTTGTACTGTCTTTAGTTAGGTAACAAGGTAAGACCAGTTTCACAGAGTGAATTGGGAAGTCTGCTTTCCATTTCTATTGTCTGAAAGAGGTTGTGTAGGATTGATAGTAATTCTTTAAAGGTTTAGCAGAACTTTTCAGTGAAAACTTCTGAGCCTGAAGACGTCTTTACTTGGGTGCTTTTTGTTGTTGTGGTTGTTGTTGTTTTTGTCTATTTGCCTTATCTAGAGCCGCACCCGTGGCATATGGAGGTTCCCAGGCTAGGGGTCTAATTGGAGCTGTAGCTGCCGGCCTTCACCACAGCCACAGCAACGTGGGATCCGAGCCACGTCTGCAACCTACACCACAGCTCACAGCAATGCTGGATCCTTAACCCACTGAGCAAGGCCAGGGATCGAACCCGCAACCTCGTGGTTCTTAGTTGGATTCATTAACCACTGAGCCACGAAGGGAACTCCTATTTGGGTGCTTTTAATTTACAAATTCAATTTTCTTAATAGTTACAGAGCTACTCAAATTAATCCACTGAATTTTGGGTGAGTTGTAGTAGTTTGTGTTTTTCAAAGTGGCCCATTTCGTCTACGTTACCAAATTTACATGCACACAGTTTTTTGTAGTTATTCCCTTATTGTCCGCTTGATGTCTGTGGGGTCTGTAGTGTTTTCCCCTATTTCATTCTTACTCCATTTTTCAGACCATCCAGTAAGCTTTTCATTTCAATTATTGTATTTGCCAGTTCTAAAATGTCCATTCGGTCCCTTGTTATATCTTCTGTTCCTTTGCTAAGACTTTCTATTTTTACATTTTTTTCAAGAGTGTTCATAATTGTTCATGAAGCGTTTTCATCATAAGTGCATTAAAATCTTCATCAGGGAGTTACCATCATGGCTCAGTGGGTTAAGAACCCGACTTATATCCCTGAGGATGCGGGTTCAATCCCTGACTTCACTCAGTGGGTTAAGGATCTGGCATTGCTGTGAGCTGTGGTGTAGGTCACAGACGCAGTTCAGATATAGCATTGCTGTGGCTGTGGTGTAGGCCAGCAGCTGCAGTTCCGATTCAGCTGCTAGCCTGGGAACCCCCATGTCCTCCAGGTGCAGCCCTAAAAAGACAAAAATACATAAATAAATAAAATATCTGTCAGATAATTCCAATATCTTTGTGATCGCAGTATTTATATTTAGTGTCAATCAGTTTGAGCTGTTACTGGTTCTTGATATCATGAGCAGTTTTTTTTACTGAAACCTGGACATCATTGCGTTATGCTGAGACACTGGATACTATTAAAACCTTCTGTTTTAGAGGCTTCCCTGACGCTGCTCGAGCAGCGGAGGTGGGAGAGGAAGGCCGACCCATTGCTGCCGACGTAAAAACTCCCCTGTCTGCTTAAACTGACCATCCCTTCCCAGCCCAAGTCTCTGCTCAACGTCACCTCGTCGGAGAGGTTTCCCACCACCCTAGCGCATGCCCTCTCTCCCCACTCTGCTTTACTTTTCATCTAGGTTCTTATCACATGTCACTTGTCACGTTTCTTTGTTTACACCTGTCTCCTTCCAGCAGAAGAAGAGCAGAGCCTCCGTTTGGCTCGTGGCTGCACTGCCAACACCTGGATAGGTAGGTGGTCAGAACGGAGTGGACGCTTGGTGTTTGTTGAATACTGAATAAAAGAATGAAAAGAGAAATTGCTGTGATGACTTTTGCCTCCATGGCAAGAGCCTGGTATCGGTGACGGCTGTAAGATGAAGAAACACGCCCAGTGGTTAATGATTCCTGGTAGGAGAAGGTGGGACCAGAACCCAGTTGGCTGGCCTCGAAATCCTTGTTCTGACCCCTGGCTTATACTGCAGCAGATCCCCGGGACTGCGTATGGAGGAGGAGCAAGACCCCTAATGTGCAAGACGAGCTTCCCAAAAGGGCACCACAACTGCAGGGTGATCAAAGCGCAGCCACTCCTGAGGCTCTCATCCTGTGAGGCCAGGTTCCGGGGGAGAACAGAGCCCCGACTCCCTGAGCCCCTCCCCACCACTGCCCAAAGCCTCGACGGCACGTCCTGCTCTCTAGGCTGGATCTCCGTGTCCAGATGGGTACCTAGCCCTCCCTCTGAGCACATACCCCTCCCTCTGGGGGCAGGTGCTCTGAGCTCTCCTGGCTCGTGGGTGGAGCTCTAAAGCCCACCCTCACCGCAGCGCAGAGGCCAGACCCCGCTGGCCCACTCACCCCCACCTCCACCAGCTTGGTTCCTTAACGGGCCTGGGACCTCCTCTGTGCCAATGCTCACTTTCCAGCCAGTGCCTCCTGGGTCCTCTTCACTCTTCACTCCCAGGGCCTGATCTCCAGGTACAGAGGGCACATCCTGCCAGCTGCTGGGCGTCTATCCCAATCACAAATTCCAGAACCAGGAAATAAGTGCAGAAAGGGTAGGGGACAGTGGGGGAGCCCTGAGCTGACACTCTGTCCGTCACCTGACCTCCATAAGTGCGACTGGCTGGAGGGTCTCCTGGAATCTGTGTCAGCTCACGGCCAGTGTCCAGCAGTCTCCAGACGGACTGATTGCTTCCTTTTCTCCAGTGTCCAGTGGCCCTGGGGAAAAGTCAGAGGTTCCTTCGGGGAGAGCTGGAAGAAAGGTTAACAATCTAAATTTTGAGCAGTGTCCCGGGGTCCTTCCTCAAGGGGACATGGCCTCCCCTTCATTCAAGGGCTCTGGGGCTGTGGACCAGCTCCAGTCTGGGAATGGATAGTGGCCGAGACTCTGATCCCCACCTGCCCTCAGGTGACTGAGCCTGCAGGTCCCCTCCCAGGAGTGAAAGCTCTGCTCGATTCGGGCTCCCCCGTCTTCCTCACACCGTCCCGGGAGCAGTGGAAAGTGGGGCAGGGTGGAGGCCGACCCCAGCCCAGGGAGGACGGAGGCCAGGATGCCAACCCTCCTGGGCCAGACGAGGATGAAGGTACAAACTAGCAGGAAAGTGGATCAGAGGAAGAGGCTCAGACCAAGCCGTCCCTCCTGTCTCACCCCCAACCTCAGCCTGGGGCCCCGTGCGCGAGGACGGAGGCTTCCAGCTGATCGGGACCACTGGGCGGGAGGAGGCGGTGGCCACACCCGGGTTCCCATGGCGAGCTGGCCATCACATCTGTTGTGGCGCTTCCGGAAAAGAGGCTGATGGGGCAGAGTAGAGCAGGGCCCCTCCTCGGGAGGGCAGGAGGCGCTGTGGATGGCGGGCCACGCCTTGGCCAGTGCTACCTGCTTAACCAGGCTTGGTTCCTTGAGACTCAAGTCCTGACCTGCTTTGCTTTTGCTGAGCGTGGCTGCGTGCCGAGGATGCGGCAGCAGTTTGCTTTTCATCGGCTCCCTCTCTTTGCGTTGTGAATGTGCATATGACAGAAATCGGGAAGCACAGAAAAGGGGAGGGAGCACTGATCATTTTAATAGCTGAAGTAATATAAGCCACATAATAGAAAACTTAGAAGACAAAGGAAGGCTAGAGGGAGAACTGGACGTTAGGCAAACATGTCCTGCGTTCCAGCTCTTGACAGCCCTCCCTCTACCTCCCAGGGCCCCGCATCCCCTCACACCGCCTGGGCCCTGGGCAACCACTGATCCACTTTCTGTCTCCATGGATTTGCCTGTTCTGGACATTTCGTGTGAACAGAATCAGGCAGGACAAGGCTTTTTGTGACCGAATTACATCATCTCTGCACCCAACGCGGGAAGGCGGCGCCTTCTGCTGACGATAAGAAATGTCTGTCCCCCTCATCCTCCCTTTACTGGGAAGTCTACCATCCTCCTGCAGATCCTGATGTTTGTAATGAACAAACCTGGAGCCAACTGCAGTCCTCCCACGGCCTGGCCTCCAAAGTCAAGGCCGGCCCGCCTGCAGCAGTTCCTCACCCTCAACAGTCTTGACATAGGGCGTCCAGCTGCGCGGTGGGCCGTCCGCTCCCTGTGGGTTGTTTTGTGGTGTCCTTGGCCTCCCGCACAGGATGAAGCACAAGAGCTCTCTGCAGGGGCCAGGAAGGTTTGGCATGAGGCAGGGGGAAGCTCTGGGCTCCGAACACCCAGGTGGGGGAGCTCCCGTTGTGGCTCAGCAGGTTACAAACCCGCCTAGCATCCACAAGGGTGCGGTTCGATCCCTGGCCTCGCTCAGTGGGTTAAGGATCCGGCGTTGCCGCGAGCTGTGGTGTAGGTCCAAGATGCGACTCAGATCATGTGTTGCTGTGGCTGTGGTGTAGACCACAGCTGCAGCTCTGATTTGACCCCTAGTCTGGGAACTTCCATATGCCACGGGTACAGCCCTAAAAAGCAAAATAATAGTAAGAGTAGTAATAATAAAACACCCGGTGGGAATCCTGGCTCTGCCCCTTAGCTGCCGAGTCTCCCGGGCGTGTGTCCCTCAGCCTCAGTTTCTCCATCTGTGAAATGGAAACCCACCTCCCAGGACGCTGTGAGAGTCGGGCGTGAAAGTGAATCTCAAGCGTGTGAGGACAGACCCAGCACACGCCAAGGGCCCCCCAAGTTCAGCTCATCGTCGCTACCGGTTTCATCAGAGGGGCCCACCTCTCTAACCAGCCACCTGCCTAGAATGCAAGGAAAGTGGGCCCACCGCATGCGGCCTTGGATGCCCAGTGAGACCCCTGCCAGCCCTGGCAGCCCAGGCCCCCACCCCCACCAGGCCATCACTCACCCAAGCCACAGCCACCTGCACACGGCAGCCACTCCTACTCGGTGGCTCCAGAAATCAGCCCCATCCTCTGAGGAGAGGGCCTGACTCTTTCAGCACAAGTAAATTCAGTCGGTGGCAGGAGCTTCCGAGGCCGCGGGACAGCTGTGACATTTACCAAGCCACGCCCCTCCTGGCGCCTCTAGGACGAGCTCCAGCCAAATGTGCTTCTGTTTTTTCAAAAGGTAACGAAATGGGTCGGAAGCCAAGCAGGGGAACAGCAAGCTATCTCTGAAGGATGAGTTCCGAGTTAGAGACTCGATTAAGGAAGATTTAATGAGTTAGAAAGAGATCAGAAACAGGACAAAACCCAGGGCGTAAATCAAATATTAATCATCGTAAAGGCAAGGCTTGCTAAGGCCTAGATCAACAGCACCGGGCCGACTGGCAAACACCTGCCTCTCCAAAGAGCTTCCAGAAATCCGGGGCCGAAATGGCAGGGGACAGGAGGCAGGGTGGGGGTGGGGGTCTCCACCGGCCAGGCGCGCGAGGGTCCCTGGCAGGCACGGGGACCGAGTCGGGGGGCTCGCTGCCCCTCAGAGCTCACCTTCCCCGAAGGTGCCGGGCACTGCCCTCTTCACCCCACTCTGCGCAGACCCGGTCCTAGGCGGTGACACGCACCGTCTCGGGCCCCCCATCCTGCGGGCTGTCATCTCACTTTTGTTCCGCCAAGAAGGCTGAGGCTCAGGGATTTAAGCGGCGAGCGGAGGTGGGCTTCCGACCGCGGGCCTTCGGTTCAGACCCCTCCTCCTCCTCCCAGGACCCTGAGCCGTCCCCCCACCCCGCCCTCCCCGGGGTGGGGGAAGCCTCTCCATCAGCCTTAAAGGAGCAGGTGACACATCCGTGTGCTGGGTCTCACCCTTGTCTGCCTGTCCCAGCCCCACCCTCAGAGCTGCCCAGGGCCTCTCCCTGCCCAGAGCACCAGCCCCTCACGTCCAGGAAAGGACGGCGGTGGGAGGCAGGAGCCAGCAGGCCCGTCCGCTCCCCACCCCCCAGCCCGGGCACTGACCGCTTCTGGGTAGAAACCCTGCACCTGCTGCCGCGGCCGATTCCCAGGCCAGGCCGGGCATGCGGGAGGCTGATGCCCCAGGACAGCGTCCCTGCCCCTTGCCAGCCCTGTCTTCGCCCCCGCGTTGCAAACTGGAGGAGGGCTTACAGCTACCACAGTTTATCCTCTCCCAGAAGCCTGGGATCAAGGCGTGGGCAGGGCTGCGAGCCCCCTCCAGGCTCCAGGGGAGGGTCCTTCCTGCCTCTTCCAGCTTCTGGGTCCTCCTTGGTTGGGGTGGGGTGGGGGGACATCACGCCCTCGTCACGTGGCCGCCTTCCCTCTTCCCTCTGTGTCTCTCCTCGTCTTCTTTGTTTAGGGACATCAGTCATTGACTTAAGGTCCACCCGAACCCAGTACGTTTTAGTCTGAAGTTGATAATATTTGCAAAAACCACTGCCTGCAGATAAGGTCACGTGCGCTGGTACCAGCTTAGGGCTTCAGCGTAGGTTCTGGGGATGAAGGTCCAGCCCGAACAGCTGGGAGGCGTGTTCTGGGCCGTGCGGACTGTGGACTTCAGCAGGACTTTATTAGAGATGCAAAATTCAAGCTGCCCCAGACCTGCTGGGCCAGGATCTGCACCCCACAAGCTCCGGGACCCCTGGGATACTCCTCTGCGCTGCCACGCAGGACTCCAGGGAGGCCGAGCCAGTGGCCTCAACCCCACCCCCTTTCCAGCCATCACCGCCCCCCCCCCACTTCCCTGGGGTCTGTTTCTCCAGCAACAGCTCACAGTCACATCCTAATCTGCTTCAGAAGACCCCATCTAAGATGGGAGTCGAGGGCCTTGGGCTGTCTGCACCCCAGACCCTCATCCTGTCTAGAAAACCGCGCCCACAGCTGCCGGCTCACCCAGAACACAAACGCCCCGGGGTCCACTCACTGCACCCCGACCAGCAATGTCTGGAATAGAGAGGCCGGGGGGGGGGGTCCATTCCCAGGAAGCCCCATTCAACCCCCAGCATTAAGGGAACTGACTGCCTTTGAAGACGGAGGCAGGGCCTCGGGAAAAGGAGCAGCCGGTGAGGAGCAAGGGCTCAGCGTCATCTGCTGAGAAAGCAGAACGCCCTTCCGAGCATCGCCCCGGCCACAGCCCCTTCCACGTCCCCGCTCCCCCAGCTCTGCCTCCCTGGCCCGGACCTCATGGCAGGATTCGGAGGACAGGGTGCGTGCGGTTGGATGGAAACAGGCCTCCAGCCCCAACCTGGTCCCACCCCAATTTTCTAGATTTTCTGAGAGATTCTTCTGAAGAAGAGATCAACTTTGCCAACTGCGGCTTTGATCTCTCCCAGACCAAGGAAGAAATGCAGCCACTTCTGATCTTCTCCAAATCGCCCCAAGTTGACCACATGGGGACAAGAAGCCAGACTCGCTTGCTTTCTTCAGAACACACCTCCGGCCTCTTTGAGAATTTCCCAGAGAACAGGTTGACCTGGGTGTGACAGGATCGTCTCCTGTTCCCCCCAAACAAGAAAGTCACTTATGAAATGGAACAAGGAGTCCAAAGGCTGTGTGCAACGGGCTCTGTCCGAGCTGACCTGACGGTGATCCAGCCCATTTCACGCTCTCAAAGCGCTCGTAGAACAGCTCTGGCAAAGCTTCTCGGTGCTCGGAGCTGCAGTGCTGCTGGTGTCCATGGCGAGGCTGCTGGATGTCCAGCTCCTGAGGCGAGGACCGGGGCAGAGGGGCTCAGCCTCCGTGTGAGCCCAGGAACTGGGGGCAAAGGGCTTGGCCGCAGCCAGCGCAGGCACACAGATTCCAGAGAAGGAAGGGCAGCTGGACTCAAGTCCCAACAGCCAGGATGGGTTTAATTCAACAGGTACTTGATGCCTTTGATGGGCGGCTGGGGTTAGGGAGGCAGGGTTCCTGTGTGTTCATAGTGTGGGCCCTGGAGCAGAAGCCCTGGGCTTGGATCCCTGCTCTGAGCCTTCAGAGCCTCGGGGGCCGCTGTCGGCGGGTGACGTGATGCTGTCTTTTCTCTTCTGAAAGCAGGAATAATAGCCTTCCCCTTAGGGTCACTGTGAGAACGGGAGTTCGCGACACACTTGATGATGCGCTGAGCGAGGCGCCTGGAAACAATCATTGAAACCCCACAGGATAGGCTGGGCCAGAGATCGGGGGTCTCACTGGCGTGATCGGGACATCCGAGGGGTGGGGCCAACCTTAAGGGCCCCAAAGACACCACTGCGCGTGTGTCCACCCTCCCTCCCTCTCCCCACCCCTCTCAGCCCCCCATCCCTCTGTGCCGGCTTCATTTTCAGGCAGCTCCCCACATGGCAGCAGAATGGCCACCAGCAAGCCAAGAGGTCCTGGCTTTAACTGTCTGATGGCTGGTGAGGAAAAAGAGAGAGCAAGAATGAGAGAGAGAGTATGTGAGAGAGAGAGAGAGAAAGGGGGAGAGAGAGAGAGAGAGAGAGAGAGAAGGGGGTGGGATCCTTTTCCCATTACTCCAGCAAAAATCCCAGGGGTGAATCTGATTGGCCCTGCCTGGGTCATGTGCCCATCCCTGAGCCAATCACCGTGACTGAGGGATGGAGATCTGCATTTGGCCAGCTGAGAGCACGTGATGCAGGCTGGGCAGATAAACTGTTACCAGGTTGCTCTGAACTGTCACACAGTAAATGCTTGGTAAACATGAGTTGCTCTTTTGTTGCCACACAGAGTGGGTGTGGTGGGAACCTCTGCTGTGGGCAGGCACCCAGCCAGGCACCACCCCCACTGTCACAGCACCCAGTGCTGAGTACCACAGAAGTCCTGGACCGTGCCCAGCCCGCCACACCAGCCCTGTCAGAGGCCCCCTTCCCTCCGCTCCCCTCCTCTGAGACTGGAAACTATCACATGGCCCTGTTTTCTCCCTGGGTCCCAGCTAGAGGGCCCCCCGCACCCACCCTACCCTGGCCAACAGCAGCCTCTGTCGTCTGCCATGAACATCAGAGTCGACTGCTGGGCCATCAGAAGCCGGATGGTGTGTCCCGGGCCCTCAGGTTCGTGCTGAGACTTGGAGTCGGGGGACAGGAAAGGGCCTGAGTTCTCACAGCCCATGGACAGCACAGCCCTGGCTGCCCACCCACCCCCAGAAACAGCATCAGAACCCAGACACAGAAAAGCCAGAGAATTCCTGGGAGAACCTGGGGATCCTGTCTGAGGGACGGGCAGGGGACAGGAAGGCGGCCCACCCCTTCACTAGCCCAGCAGGGACGTCGCAGAAGGAGCACACATCCCAGCCAACACCAGCCCCTCCGCCAGAAGGGACTCCGCCAGCGCTGGGGTCCACAGCCCCGTGACTCCCTAGGTACAGAGTTGGCTCCCGCTGCACATGCGCATTCACAGGTCACTGACGCGGGGCTCCAGCCTCCGGCAAAGAGGGCGATGGTGAGATCGCGGGCACTGGCTGAGCCAGGCTGTAGGAAAGGCTTTAGACGCGTTAAGTGCATATAACCTTCTTCGAATTCCAACTTCCTTGCACAGAGAGTTTAAACAAGGCACCCACCGCCCTTGCTGCTCGCAGACTGAGACTGGAATTCAGCCCAGGTTTCTGATTCCAGAGTCCCATCCTGGCCACTGCCCACTGCCCACTGCCCACCACCCAGGGCCACCCAGGAAGGCAGCCAACAGGGCTGGGGGGCAAGCAGCTGGGTCCATGCAGAGAGGAGCCAGCGTTCCGGTGAGGGCAGCCTGCCAGGTGGATGGTGTGTGGACCAGCCAGGCCAGCATCGTCCCTGAAGGACAGAAAGGTCACTTGGTGCAGCTCTGAAGAGCAGGCAGAAGCACTGGAAGGAGAGTTCCCATCACAGCTCAGTGGCAACGAACCCAGCTGGTATCCAGGAGGATGCAGGTTCAATCCCTGGCCCTGCTCAGTGGGTTACGGATCTGGCATTGCTGTGGCTATGGTGTAGGCCAGCAGCTGAAGGTCTGATTCGCCCCCTAGCCTGGGAACGTCCACATGCCATGGGTGTGGCCCTAAAAAGAAAAAAGAAAAAAGAAGGATTGGAAGGCCGAGGGCATCAAGCTGTTACCACGGGCATTCAAAAATCTCCAGCCAGGAGTTCCCATCGTGGCACAGCGGAAACGAATCTGACTAGGAACCATGAGGGGGCGGGTTCGATCCCTGGCCTCGCTCAGTGAGTTAAGGTTCCACCATTGCCCTGAGCTGTGGTGTAGGTCGCAAACATGGCTTGGATCCCACGTTGCTGTGGCTGTGGTGTAGGCCAGCAGCTACAGCTCCAATTGGACCCCTAGCCTG
Source organism: Catagonus wagneri (assembly GCA_004024745.2). NCBI lineage: Eukaryota > Metazoa > Chordata > Mammalia > Artiodactyla > Tayassuidae > Catagonus > Catagonus wagneri. The sequence goes on from PVHT020000047.1 coordinate 1,624,022, forward strand.
GGAAACTCCATATGCCGCAGCTGTGACCCTAAAAAGCAAAAAAAAAAAAAAAAAAAAAAAAAAAAAAAAAAAAAAAAAAAAAAAAAAAAAAAAAAAAAAAAGGAAGAAGAAGAAGAAGAAAGAAAGAAAATCCCAGCACATTCCAGGAGCTTTGAACCTACTTGGGGCTCACGCAGCCCCAAAAAGTTCAGCCAGAATTCCATGTCGCCGTGCAGGGCTCCTTTCTGAGAGGGAGACCCCAAGGTCACCCCCACTTCTCGAATTAGGATCCAGCCCCAGCTGAGGCAATGGACGTGGCTCCTCCTCCAAGGTCCCACTTCCCTGCAGGGCACAGGGTCCCCGGGGTTCTGCTCCGTCCTAACCCTGACGCCTGTGGCCGGGGTCGCCTGACGCGCTCCTAACCTGCTCCCCTGCGCAAGAGACCAGCATGACCACAGTCTCCGCCTGGAGACGGGGACGCGGAGGGCCAGCCCGTCACCTGCGTGGTGACCAGAATCTGGTCTGGCTCCGTTCCGCCCCCTCTGACTGTCCCCACACTGGGCGCACCGCCCCGGGCCCTCAGTCGCTCGGCCCAGAGTCCCCCTTCCGCAGTGACCCTGGCAGAGTGACAGGAGTGTGTCGGGCTGTCCCCTGCGAGGGTTGGGGAGGAAGGGGCCAGGCTGGCAGGCGAGGGCGCCCTCTCCCTTTCATGTCTCTTTTCTGCACGTCAGTCGCAGGAAGGAGAAGCGCTCGCCGTGAGCAAGAATCCAAATCCGGCCGGTGAAGTGGTGGGAACACGGCCTCATCCGCTGTCTCTGTTCGCTGGCCCTTCAGCTCCGCCGGGTGACAAGCCACTGGCTTGACTTGCAGTCCGTACCCCCAGGTCTCAAAAAGGGCGTCTGGCGTCAGATCTGTGAATGTGTAACAGGATTAATCCAGTTTGCAAGCGCTCCGCTGCTGCGTCGTTCCTGACGAGATGAGCTCTGATTCGAAGAAGCAAAGGGGGCTGGAAACCCAAGGATCCCAGCTCCCCCGCATCCCCCGCGTCCCCCGGGAGCTCGTGACAAGAGCTTTGGCCTGTGGTGTTTATTGCTGAGATGCGGTCAGGGGCTGAGGAGCGGCTGGAGCAGCGGGTGGGCGGCCCTGGTGGGGGCAGGGGGACTGAGCGCCCTGGTTTCCACCAGAAAGTCACAGTCACCCCAGGTCTGCAGCCCGCGCCCCTCCTGCCTGTGTCTGCATGCCGCCCCCGCCCCCCCGACACCATCCCCAGGTTTCTCCAGAAATCCTGAGACCCAGGATCAGCTGGAGCTGCAGGAAGACTTCGGGAGAGCTTCAAGACTGAGATGCTACAGTAAACGTCAGAGCTGAAGGACCTGGGTCCCCAGTGTAGGGGTGACATGGTGGTGTGTACGCTGAAGCAGAGGTGGGAGCCAGAGGGCCTGGGTTCAAACCCCAGCTCTGCCACTTTCTACGGCATAGTCGAGCGTCTTAACCTCTCTGGGCTGTCAAATGGGAGGCTGATGCTGTTAATGGGACACGCATTCCAGAGGCCACCTTGAGAATTAAATGTGTTAGTACAGGTGCAACACTCAGAACAGCACCTGCCCCCCGCCCCCACTCCCCACTCCCCAAGTATGGGCTGACACAGTATGGGCTGGCTATTAGAATCATTACAATTCTTAGATTGTGTATTGTATTATATGTTATTACAATATAAATTGTTATTACATTGTAATTGTTCCATGTTACAATAGTATGAATTATTACGATATACATAATATTAGCATTGTGGCCGTGCGATGGACAGTAGACTAAGTGCTAGACAGGAATTATCACCTCCTTGAGTCCTCCCCACACCTCTCTGAAGCGGAAAGCATTTAGCCCATCGTTGAGATGAAGACCCAAGATTCTAAAAGCTCAGGTGGTTTGTCCATATTTCCACAGCCAGCGGTCTACAGGACTAGACTCCAGATCCAGGCCTTGGACTCAAGGGTGACTTGACTTAACCTCAGTCCTACCTCCTAGGGTTGAAAGCTCAGATTCCATGGACTCGGCCAAGTAAGTGACGGGCCAGAAACTAGATGACAGATAAGCACGTGGGCTCAGCACTGGAGACAGTATAGGGCATGGTGGCGACTGCAGCAAACCCCGGTTTGTACCCAGTTTAAAGGGGACGGCTGCTTCCCGGATCCAGGTGACCGGGACTAGGGGAGAATAGGCTTAGTGTGGCCAGAACTTCCTTCCTTTTTTTTTTGAAAGAAATATACACTTGGATATGAGATTTAAATGCTGGCAAAATATTTAATATTTCTTAAACACAGGATGACTCAAAATATATATATATTGTTAAAAACCTTCTGTGGGCCTGACTGCTCGTAGCCCCTCAGCCTGGGGTCCCCGCAGGAGACACAGCCAGAGGGCCCGGGTCCCTCCTGGCTCACGTATAAGGCGCGTAATTCCATCCATCTGACCTGCCCGAGGGCCACGTCCCTTCAGAAAGCCCAGTTTTTCCGGAAGAAAGAGACGGGCCTGAGCTGCAGCTCTGGGCTGGAGAACAGGACGCGGCCCGGCCGTGCGTTCCGAACCACGCTCCCCGAGCGGCCTGGCAGGGGCAAGCACCTGCTCCCAGTGCCCGCCGCCCCCAAGCCGCCCGGGCAGGCGGGGCGGGCGGCGGTCCACCCAGAGCAGAAGCGCCTGCCCCGGCGCTTGTCCTGCTCCGTGTCAGCTGGAGAGGCTGAAGCTCGAAGCTCCAGAGGCCTTGCAGCAGCCCACAGAGAAGGGGACCCGAGGAAGAGGTCTCTCCTGGGGCCCTGAGCCTTGATTTCAGCTGCAGGCTGGGGGAGTCCTCCAGCCTCTCGCGGGGACAGCCAAGTCCTGCGCGTCCGGGTACCTCCCGGGCACCCCTCCGACCCCCAAGCTGTTTCTCTGGTGCAGAAACAAAGGCACAGGAAGACAGGAAGACGAGAAGAACAGCAGGGCCCAGAGGCAAAGCGGGGCTGTCTACGCGAGGCAGACAGCGCACGGCCCCGGACGCTCCCCGGCAGCGGGCAAGGCCTGGCCCGGGCCCTCGGCTCCCCAGCCCCCAGAGAGCAGCCGGTGACCCCCAGTGGAGGGACAGCCTGAGACGCATCAGGGTCTTTTTCCCAGGGCGATTTCGAGCCCAGCCTGGAAAAGATGCCCCTCGCCAAAGACCTCGGGGCCCCTGCCCTTGGCTGAGCCCACCCTCAGGTTCAAACCACAGCCCTTTGTCTTCCAAACCCATCTCCTGAGCCCCGACTGTTTCCCGGTCAACATTTAGCTGCAGAACTCGGAAAGCGAATCGCGTCGAGGCTGGAAACGCCAGCTCTCCGTGTCTCAGAGCAGAAGCAGAGGGGGTGAGACCCCCACACACGCCCCCTCCCCAGAGAACAGGTGACGCTCCGGGAGCCTGGCAGAGCCCAGCCCCCTCCCCCCATTTCACAGAGGGACCCGGCCGGGGCAAAAAAGTGCATCGCCAAGGTCAGCCGAGGCACAGGGCCGAGGGGCCCTGACCGCTCTGACCAGCGGGGGGGCGGGTCCCGGCCTCTGGGGCTGCGCAGGAGAGACCCCCAGGCTCCCCGAGGAAGCAGGCTGGACTCGCGGGGCCCCTCCGCACACCAGCCCGTCTCCTGCCCATCGAATCCGGCGCACGCGCTGCCTCCTATCAAAGACCGTGCGAACACTTTGAACGTTTGATACTCTGAAGCTCCCTTTAACTCGAAATCCAGGCCCGCAAAGTATCTTGGCAGAAAAATAACCTCGATTTGCAGAAAAATAACCTCGATTTGTCACAGCACATTTTAACACATTTGTGTGGTCCCTTGATCCACCCTGGGCTGACAAGAGCTCCCCAGTTTCACTTTAAGTAAGAACAAGAAGAATGGGGTAAAATGGGCAATTACTTAAAAAAAAAAAAACTTTCACAAATGCAAAGACAATTCAGTCTGCTGAGAACGAGCCTGGCTACCGGGTGACAGATTCATAACAGCTGCTGACAGGCCCCAGCCCGAGAGGAAGAGCCCGGCAACCAGGGGCGAGATGGCCCTGGAGCAGGAAATGGGATTTAGGGCCCTTAATTTGCAGGTCACTGGTTTTAATTTATCCCAAATGCGCCCTGTCGCTGAGAGTTGCTGCTTCTGGCCGCTGAGGAAGAACAGGAAGCCTGGGGCGGTGGCGGGCGACGGGGTCCGTGGGAGCAGCCGATCCAGGCAACCGCTGCTGGGGACCCCAGGGCTCAGGAGGACGGGCACCCAGGCACCCTGGATGGAGCTGGAAGTCAGTCTTCGGCGGGAAGGTGAGCGCGGCCCCCCACTCTCCATCTGTCCCTCGGCTGCCTGCGCTCCAAAGCCCATGACGTCCAGACTGACCCAGGATCCAGGGCTTACCTCCCTTCATGGGAAAAGCCGATCCCTCCGTGGCTCGTGTGTGTGGCTCGTGCGTGGGATGTGGGACGTGGGCGCATCTCGGCTCGCGTTGCTCAGAGCGCAGGGAGGGCCACGCTTTGCCCCTCGGAGGCCGGAGCCGGCCCTCAAACTCAGGGACGCCCAGCCCCAAAGCCGGTCGGGCCACCTGCTCGGGCCACGGCCCACGCACACGGTTCAGTAGAAGCCTTTCAACACACAGCGGAGTGGTACCCGCCTGAAGAAGGAAGGCGATTCCGGCCCTGGCTGCCAAGAGGGTGAACCTTCCGTTTATGTTAAATGAAATGCACAGAAGTACAGATCTGACATGTTCCCACCTGTGTGAGGTGCGCCAGGAGTCACGTTCACAGAGACAGAAAGCAGACGGCAGGTGCCGGGGGCGGGCGTGTTCTGGGGGGCAGAGTTCAGGTGCGAAGATAAAAGCGTTCTGGGGATGGATGGTGGCGACGGCTGCACAACAAAGGGAATGGGCTTAACGCCACCAAGCGGCGCGCTCAGAAGTGATTCAAACGGTGAAGTGAGGTTTATTCTCAGTTTCAACCTGCAAGGCTTGTGAATTTGAAACAGGCTTTGTGGAAAACCAACCCAGTTTTCATTCAATTACGAATGGCAATGATCCTGTTGAAGGAGCATCTTATCTGAAACACTAAGCGGCCACCGCTGCCAGCCGCTGCGTCACACGGGACCCGAGTTCATGAACCTGCTCCTGAGTCTCCGGGACTGACGTTCACGGGGGTTGGATCTTTGGTTCCCTCCGAACATGTCAAAATTCTTGGATGACACCAGATCCATATGGGACAGGACGAGGGAGTGGGCAGCCTGGAAGAGCCCAGAGCTAGGACTCAGGGCACTGCTTTCGTCCTTTAAGAGTAAGATGTAACCAAAAAAGAGACAGCATAAATTATTAAAATCTGAACTAAAAATCATACCAAGAATAGATAGGTAGATAAATGATAGAGATGATAGATTTATCATAGATCTCATAGATATCTGTGGTATCAGAGATAGATAGATAGATAGAGAGATAGACAGAGAGAGAGAGAGAGAGATAGCAGATAAATAGAGAGATAATTCTAAACAGGCTGTAGCTACTTCTGCTTCTGTTACATCTATTGCTGCATGTACCTGGTTAATACAAACTTACTGATGTACAACAGCAGACATTTCTTATCTCCCAGCACCCATAGGTTGGCAGTCTGGGCCCAGGAAAACTGGGCCCCTCCTCTCAGAGTCTCAGGGGCTGAAATCAAGGTGTCAGCAGCTGTGTTCTCATCAGAGCCTGGGATCTTCTTCTGACCCCGTGCAGGGTTTGGGAGAATCCATTTCTAGCCCATGCAGACCTGAGGTTCCCGTCACTCTTAACTCCCACAGGCCACCACCCTCAGGTCCTAGCCACCTGGCCTGCTCGCTCATGGCAACATGCTTCTTCAAGGTCAGAAGGAGAACGTCTGACTTCTGGAAGGTCTGGTCACATTGGAGAACTCGCCTGATTAGGTCAGGCCCACCCAAGGTCAACTCAAGGTCAACTGATTTGGGACCTTAATTGCATCATTGCCTCTGTCACATAAATGACTTAATCCCTGAGACTTTAGGTGGTCCTGAAGTCTTACGGACCTTGGGTAAGACCCTTCTCTTTTCTCTACTCCTTCCAAGGAAGATATGAATAGAAATTCCTATTTGTGGTCACCCAACCGCAGATTATACAGGACTCAAGAGAGGGGTACTGCCCCTCCTCCTTGCAAAGTGCAACCGCCAACCCCACTGCATGTGACCCTCATGGCAGCCTTGCTGAGGGGCTGTCCCTGATGAGGATGGAGGTGGGGGTGGCACAGGGAGGGAAGGGGGTCAGTCTAGTCCCCACCGCAAGCAGGGTCTGTCCACTCTGTCCTCTCTGGATACTGAGTCCTGCTGGTCACCAGTCCAGACCTCCAATGGTGACAGCTGGCAGCTATCACCAGGACTCCGCAGACATGAAACGTGAGCAAGAACAGCCGTGCTAAGGATGGTTTATAATGTGTTCAAGTATTATTTTCCTCAGCTTCCCCGCCTACAGGTCTGTATTCAGGCTAAATTCTCTGCAAAGGGAGGAGCTGAAGCTGGCTTCCTGGAGGAGGAAGAGGAGGCCGTGAGCAGGGCCTGGGCTGGGAGGGGCCGGGCATGGGTCCCAGGCAGCTGAGACCATATGATTCTGCTGTCTGGGCTCCTGGAAGGCCCAGGAGCAGAAGAAGGCCCGGGAGTGGCCAGATTTCCCGTTCCCGGGTCCACCATGCTCCTCCCACTGCCTGCCCTTGAACCTGAACAGCAGAATCTGTGACCTTGGCAGAGGTTTCTCAGGTCACAGCCCCCACATCAGCAGGAAGGCTTCAGGCCATGTGGAATGACTCTGCTTCTTGCCCACACACCTTCCGGAGGGCTGTGGGCTGGACAGCCAGGAGCAGGCTGCAGAGCAACCGCTGGCTGCGGGATAGACGCCTCCTGAGAGCCCCCTCCCGCCCCATCCCTCCAGGCTCCTCTCTGGTTTCTAATACATTTTCTGATTTAATGAAGGTGAGGTTGAGACCAAGGTTTAAAAAAAGCTCCAAATATTAATCAACACCTCTGGCTAGAAGCTTCCAAAGCAACCGGCACCTCCCCTCCCATTTTCACACGTAGGCTAAAGAGACTCCTGCAGCCACATCTAGTCCCCACGGTGACCTGCAGCCAAGACCTCGGGTGCCCAGGTGGGGGGGAAAGTCACAGAGAAGGGGCGTTCCAAGAGCCCCCACCTTGTCCCAGACATGTGCACATTCACGATTCACTCCTCAAAGCAACCCAAGAGATGAGTTCCCGTCATGGCTCAACTGGTGAAGACCCTGACTTAGAGGGGAGTTCCCACTGTGGCTCAGCAGTAACAATCCAACTAGCATCCATGAGGACAGGGGTTCGAACCCTGGCCCCGCTCAGTGGGTTAAGGATCTGGTGTTGCTATGAGCTGCAATGTAGTTCACAGACACAGCTCAGATCTGGCGTTGCTGTGGCTGTGGCATAGGCCGGCAGCTGCAGCTCCAATACGTCCCCTAGCTTGGGAACCTCCATATGCCACAGGTTATGGAGACAAAAAGACAAAAAAAAATCTTTTTTTAATAAAACCCGACATGGTGTTCATGTTCAGTCCCTGGCCTCACTCAATGTGTTAAGGATCCAGCATTGTCACAAGCTGTGGTGTAGGTCACAGACACGGCTCAGAATCTTCATTGCTGTGGCTGTGGTGCTGGCCCCAGCTGAAGCTCTAATTTGACCCTTAGCCTGTGAACTTCTATATGCAGCAGGTGCAGCCTTTAAAAAACAAAAAAAGTGTCAGTAGACTTATGAATAGATGAAGAAAATACATCACATCTGTTCTGTGGAATATTATTCAGCCATTAAAAGGAATGGAGTTCAGATACACACTGCAGCTTGGATGAACCTTGAAACATGATGTTGAGTGAACGAAGCCAGACAGAAATATTCACCCAGTGTGTGATCCACTTCTAGGAAATATCCAGAGGAGACAAATGCACAGAGTCAGAGGTATGTTAGTGGTCGCCTGGGGACGGGGAAGGGCCAGATCGCTCCTGAGTGCTCAGGGCTGGTGAACACGTTTAGGAACTAAATAGAGGGGATGGCCGCACAGCGTGGTGAAGGGACTAAAGGCCACTGAGTTATATATTTTAAAAACATTCAGGAGTTCCTGCTGTGGCCCAGTGGGCTAAGAATCCAACTGCAGACTCTCGGGTTGCTGGGGCAGTAAGGGTTCGATCCCCGGCCCTGCTCAGTGGGTTAAGATCTGGCATGGCTGCAGCTGTGGTGTAGGTCGCAGCTGCAGCTGGGATTCAGTCCCTGGGCAGGGAACCTCCAGATGCTGCGGGTGCAGCCATTTAATTAATTAATTAATTAAAATTTCATGCTGTGTTATGTGAATTTCACCTCAATTTCTTTAACCTGCTTTTTCCCCCCACTAAGTTTTCAAGTCTATTTACTTGGTAACACTGCTAGACAAGGCAATACACGTGTCCATTCATTTGAAAACATTTATTGAGCACCGACTGTGTACTAGGCACTCTTCTAGATGAGAAGGGACCAGAAGAGAAGGAAAAAAGTCCCAGGAACTGTATTTGTGGGTATGAGGGAGTTTCTCAGCGACTAAGCAGTAGCTTAGAAGTCAGAGCAAAGGGCCCCGTGGGGGTGGGGCGGAGGCTGGGTCAGTGCTGCCCAGACCCGGGCCGGAAAGGGGCTGAAGCCAGTGGGCAGGGGAGGGGCAGGGTGAGCGCCGCCTCCACGCAGGTCAGCGCAGGTTAGCGGGGGAAGGGGACCCGGTCGGCCAGGATGCTGTGAAGTCACTTCACAAGAGCGAGGAATGGGGACTCTTAGAAAACACCTAAGTAAACTTTATGCTGCTGCAGAAGGATATTTGGTGTTACTTGTTTCTTTTCTTTTTTTTTTGTTTTTTTGTTTTTTTAAGAGTTTCATTGAGCTCTAGTTCACAGCCACACAATTTACTCATTTAATCGCACCATTCTGTGCGGGGTTTTCCAGTCTGTTCACAGGTCTATGCAGCCATCATCGCAGTCCACTTTAGGGCATTTTCATCGCTCTGGAAAGAACCCTGCAGCCTTCAGCCATCGCCCTCCGCCCTTCCCTCCACCAGCCCCTGGCAACCACTAATCTACAACCGACGCTATGGATTTGCCTGTCCTGGACTTTTCATAGAAACGTCTGGATCATTTCACTCTGCACCGTGATGTCAAGGTTTATCCACTTGGCAGCTGTGTCAGGATTTCATTCCTTTTTTACGGATGCACACTATTCCGCTGCACAAAACCAAAGCCACCTTCTGTTCATCCATTCACCTGGCAAATGGACGCGTGAGCTGTTTTCACCTCTGGCTGCTGCAAACAGAGCGGCTGTGGACAACGCGTGCTCGTTTTACGTGAACATGTTCTCGTTTCACTTGAGTGAAGTCACTGGGTCCGGTGGGTTCGGTGCTTCCTTCTTCGTGTTCTCGCCTTGGAATCTGTAAAGGCAATTGTTTCCTTGCAGGGTGAGGACAGAATCGGGGTGGGTGGGGAGCGGCCAACCCGGGGGCTGGACCCCACGCGAAGCCGGCTGGGAGTCGGTGCAGAGGGGGGAGGGAGAGAGCGCTGGTGGGAGACTGGTTACAAACCAGTTCAAGCCTGCATCCAGTACATCCACAGCACGGGATATCGTGTAGGCACTAAAGCTGATGTTGTAGAAAAACATTTAATGACGTGAGGAGATGCTCATGAAATATTAAGAAAAGAAAATCAAGTTGAAAACACTCTATACGATGTTTCTGACGGGGCCCGTCTGGTTTTCTGCTGCGGCGTAAGGACCCGCCTCAAAACCTCAGCCCTCTGGAGTTCCC